>OZ018396.1:47103351-47695067 GCA_963969525.1 Ontholestes murinus
CAAAGAATGTACTAAATAAATAAATAAAAATGAAATACAAGTTTACTTTCTTCACAAATTTTATTAATTACAAATGTACATTTCGGTCATGATGTGACCATTTTTATTGCAAAACTAGCTACACAAATTCTTAAAACTGTCCAAGAAGGCTTCTTTTGGGATCGAGTTTAAACACCTCGTCACGTTTCGTTGAATGGCAGGAATACCGCCAAATCTCTTTCCTTTTAATGCTGCAAGGTACATTGAAATTTTGAACCGTTTCATGAAACATCTTTACAGGGTACGACCCCAGTATGCACCGCAATGTTGATGGTTTTTTGTTCACGGCAATGCTCGCTCTCATACAGCCAATATCATCAAAATATTTCTCGCAAAAAAGGCGTTGTGCAAATTAAACATCCGCCCTATTCGCCAGATCTCAATCCTCCGGACTTCTTCCTATTCCCACGACTCAAAGAAAGAAAAGACATTTGATGATATTCCTGACATCAACGTAACGTGACGAGGCTTCTGAACTCCATCCCAAAAGGAGCGTTCTTGAAATGTTTCCAGGACATATATGTCAGACCTCAGCGGTACGTAGTTATTGGAGGTGACTATTTCAAATGACAATAAGGTAACTTTCTTTAATATTTCATCTATGTTAGAGTTATAGAACTATTCACCGAACTTTATTGTCAGAGGCTAAGATAATAAGCGCGTTTGAAATCGTGGAAACACAGAGATCTTCATTGTCGTTTAGCCTTTCGTTTATTACCTGAGTACAATAATTTACAATTATGTGCGCTCAAATAATAAATATGAGTTATACAATCTTTAAAAAAACTAGTAGTATTTTTATAATTCAATAATAAAATCAGTGCGATCGTCTTTAAAAAAAAAAATACTACCCATTTGTCTCGTCACATTCTTCACATATTATTTCCTATATTCGACTTCTTTTCATTTTATTATTTTCGGATTTTATTTCGTCATTTATTAGCAGCAATTAGTCTTAGTACTTATTTGTGTATTCCAATTCGTTTTTTGCGTTTTATTTGCATTATAAATGTATTCTTGAAGCTGTTTTCGTTTCTCAATTTTAATAATATGATCGACTGGGTGTTTAATGTGTTAACAAATATAGTTTTTATTATGTTTAATTAATATATACAAATAAATACTATGAAGCAATAGCTTTGATTCATAAATTTATTTGCATATTATCATATCATCAATATTGATGGCATTTTCGCATCTGTTAAATTCAATTTGTAAAACGTATTTACGAAATTGACACTAGTATTAAATATTCAAGCAGGTGCAGAATTGCATCTCCAAGTAAACCGTTTTACTACGTGGAAGTATTCGTAATTTATACCAAAACCAATGATTGATTCAGTTGACGGAAAAAGCTCACGTCCAATAGTTTCCGTTAAATAATCACAGTTGTTTTCGTTTTAATCGCGTGTAAATATTAGGATTTTAGCTGGTTTGAATTTAATTACATCGATCTGTTTTTATGTATTCAATTCCTTCTGGTTTAAAATAATATCCTTATAATTATTTGCGAACTACCACGACGGAGTGTAAGATGTTATTCATTACAAGGGGGCGCTAATTAAAGATGATTTTAATTAGAGCTCCGGATGAGAGGGATGCCCCCTTTTATTCGACTGTATTGAATTATATGGCTGAATAGTACATTGCAACTGCTTTCCTTATGAAGTATCAATTGTTGAGCTTCTGTAGTAGTACGCCGGTTGCTTCCTACGCTTTAAGATCAAACATACTCACCTAACGTTATTACGAAGGGCGGTCAACGGACCGGAGCGGGAAGTTTGCTCCAATCACTCGCTATATTCAAACTAGCTGAGGAAAACATTTTATGCAAGATAGATGGGGAGTTTCTATAAATTGGGTTGTTTGTATAAACACATTGGTACTTTAACAAGAAATATTCAATTATTCGTATTATTTATTATTAAAATATTGTTTTTCAAACTTACTTATATAGTAATTTAATTATTTATAAATCTTAATGTTATAGTATTTATATGGAAACAAAATATTTAGAAATTGTGTGTTGTAAACTTTTACTTTATACACCCTATATAAAATAATAATAAAATAACGATGGTCACACATGCGTTATTCTATTTTAACATGTGTCACATTATATTTTCAGGATTGTCCACAGGAGTGGAATTCATATTTCCACGGCAGTTGTCACTCCTGCACACATGCAGAAGTTGAGCCCCAGAATTTTCTAGCTTTGTGCATTTTTGGTAGAGTGCCAGCGCATCGTCGCTTTACTGAAAAACGCGCAATTTATCAGTTCATCAGTTAAAGGTTTAAATCTCTTCAAAGCGTTTTAATGTGGTTTACTTTTTTAAAACGTTAAAATAAGATCCGGACGGATCATCAGTTATACCGTCACGATTCAGTTAATTTAAAATAATATCTATGTGGTAATATATGGAACGATAAATGCCACGATTCTATTTAAAAAATTTAAATGGAATTACGGAATAAATGTATAAAATATGAGTTTGTATGTTAATTTATAAAAAATGTAAATGCGTACGTTTTTTGTTAATAAATAAGTTTTAAATTTAAATTAGTTATTACGAACTTTTTTAATCAAGTATAAATCCACCGTCTACAACAGTAGTAGTTTCAAACAAACTCGGAATTGACTTTAATAGCCATATTATTCCTTCTGGTATGCAATAAGGAGGTGTATTTACATTTCGCTGCATTTATTCATCACTTCCGTGTCGGAGTCCTCATTCTTAAAACAATGGCCGGGTATAAGTCATCGCACATTTTATGTACACATAACAATAAAAATATTGTAATAAAGTTTCAATAAAACTTTCGCCCTCATAGGCATTTTATTGCATTATATTTCTTGCGCCCTTAGACCTCAAGCGTCGTTCATAAAAGACTGATACCACCGCGATATTCCAAACTTTTATATACTTTACGCTGAAGAAGAAAAAAAATAGGCACCAAATATAACAGTGAAATCGTAAAGTGGCAACGTATAACGCATCTAAAGCACCGGGATCGTAGGGGAGGCCTTAAACAAGGATCTGAACCCTATATGAACTAGATGTATAATGTAGTGATAAATGTTGGGGTTGGATGTATGAAATATGATGAGAAAAAATGATTTAGTGTGGGACATTTATTTTCAAGGTTGCCACTGTTACACAAACGCGTTGATGGATCAACCGAATTTAAGCAATCTCGAAATGAAAAGGGAAAAAATACTCAAGTTTTAATAGATATTAAAAAAAATAATAATTGAATTAATAAACAGAATGATTGCGACAGTTACTAGATGGTAATCCATACATACAATGAATTGAAAAATAATTATTTGTAGTTAAAACATAGTGATTTTTTTAATTCAGTTATTTTAAAACCTATATAATAATTTAAATTAATATTTTATTTAGTTGAAATCATGCACAAAAATTTAACAATATTACGATAACATTGTATGATATGATCAAATTGTCCCAGTGAAAACAATAGCATCATGTCCACGGTTTTATTGCGGCACGTGCATGTTTACGATAGGGCAAAGATAAAATCAATCAATGTAATAATATATTGTATTTCACAATAATACATGCGGCCGAATGATTTATCACTAGCGGCATAACTCGCGACTTCAATAATTTATTGTTCGTGTAAACGCTTTTATCAGCAACAATCGAAATTAATAATTTGTAATAATGCGAAACGTGCAGCGTCCGCAGGAATAATAAATGCGTAAAAAAATTGTTGTACGCTGCATAACTTATGAAATATGCTCTTTGTGGAAATTAAATTTTAAAAATTGCGCTTGAATATTTTATATTTTATTGGTGCAACACACGAATATTCAACGGCATGTAGGTCAAATATGAAATAATTTAATGGAATAATGAAATGTATCACCGTGTATTTGGCATTTGTTTTGTTGAAAAAAATTCTTTATATATTTCATTTATTTAAGTTATGTAATCTTTAAAAAAAATCTATGAAAAACAAAATTCGATATTTTTCTTATATACGAAGGGTTTCCATTTTCCGCTTGCTTCAAACCCGATTGCATGTTACAAATGCTTAATTTTAATATATAATACTCATTTTCAAAAGTGTTATCGACCAGAATTCAAAATTTCGTCATAAATATTATATTATGAAACTTTCGCATGGTAAATCCGTTTATATTCATTGTTAAAAAAATTTCGTGCGTTTTGACTAAAAAAAAAATTAAATTACAAACCTCGTTTGCCAACCAAAACCAATTATGACATATTTTCTAAATTATTTTTAATTTTTTGAATTTACCAAAATTATAAACTGATTTGATTAAGTTTAATAAAAGTGTTACACACTATATTTTCCTGATTTGTTGGGCAATATCGAAAAAAAAAACACAGTATTCAATTGCTCAGAGAAACAGTTAACAACTTAAGAAATAACCAAATAAGACGCCGGCTCTTTAAAGGTTAAACTTTCTAGGAAATCATAGAAAATAAGTTTCTAGATTATATTCCTCATGCTTTTTCTCCATATTAATTTGTCTTCCTACATAACATAAAAATCCACCAATCTTCCCTCGACCATAATTATCTCCAGCAGCCAAGTAGAAAACGTTGAAGGTCCCAAAGCTGCCAAAGCCTTTCTCGATATATAAAAAGCATACGATTTAGTATGATACAGATGTTTGCTGTTCAATTGTAACTCGTTTATTCCACTAAAACTCTTACTCCTAATTAACATTTTTTTTTAATAATGGATCTCTCAACGTCATTAAAGATAATTCCCTTTCCTATATTCATACCACAGCAAGGTGTCTTTCAAGGTTACACCGAAGAGAATCCAAAGAGTGTTTCGTTTGCAAAGACTCCTTAGCATTCCTGGAGAACGTAGAAAGGGAATTCGACAGACTATACCTGACTATAAAAGAAAAGCCTCGTCTAACGCTGGATCGAATTTTCAAGTCTCAAATATCAGCTTACGGCAGTTTTTTCCAAGAAAGAGTTTCATGGAAGCATGTAGCTTCACTTTTGTGCGACGCCATTGACCCAAACTCTTTAAGTGCTAACGAGGAGGCAGAACAATACGGCACCAGGAGCTTTCGCGATTGGAAAATAAAGGCTTTTCCAGAAGTAAGTTACAGGCTGGATGGAAGAGTAGATGATGAAGATTACCTTGAAGTTTTCTTTGTGGAGACTCCGCCAGGATATAGTTTTTCGCCCGTTGACAATGGATGATTTTATCCAGAAAGTCGTTAGAATTTATAACAGATAGATGTTCCAAAGTAAAAATCTCAAGAGAACAACAATTTCACCATCGCACCCTTTCTAAAAATGTAAGAGCAGATGATGAAGATTACCTGGAAGTTTTCTTTATGTGGAAAATTGTTAGAATTTCTAACAGATAGGTGTTCCAAAGTAGAAACTTCAAGAGAACAACAATCTCACATACACACTCTTCCTTAATATCCCTTCAAAATAACCGTCGTTCCCAACCTCATCATCATCATCTTTTTTTGTAGCCGGGAAGTGAAAAACTTTTAGAGACAGAGTGTGGGACTCACCGAAACAGGTATACCCACTAAAAACCACCTCTTCATGTCGCCCTACCACCCCGCGGAACCGCCGTCAGGCATTACTTCACGGGGGGTAGCTTGGAAGTCAGCATCCTTAACAGTCTGTATATGTTTGTGTGAGTGTATGTGTGTGTGTTTGTGTTGCACAAATGTGCGTGTGTGTGGAGTGTACGGCTCGGGTACGTGGGATCGCTACTCCCAAATGGCTGTGCACGTTAGCCACCCCTGCGGGATCATCATCATCATCATCATCCACATCGCAATAATCGTGCAGTAAACAGTATCGCAATACAGGAGAGCCGATCTCGAACACCACCAAACCGAAAAAACACGCGGCCTGTTTCACTACCGGCAACTCAAGATTCGGAATCACATCATAATCGGCTAAAACCATCACCTATTTCTTTTTGCCTAAAACGCAAAATATGTTATCACTACCATATCAATGCAAAAACGAGAAACGGGACAGCGGGTGGCTAGTTCACAGGAATTAAATCTTCGACATTCCACCGCCCGACGAAGGGTACTTCCATGGCAATTAAAAACTATAGATCAGGATAATGCATTGATAAATGGACAGTCAACATTACAGTTAGTGCCTAATGAAAAAACTTAGAAAAGTTCTCAAAACAGTGGAAATATTAATTATGGTGTATCTCACCCTCGCGAAAAGATACTCTTCTAGGCTACGAATCTCTACGTCCAGCCGAAACAGATATCGACATCAAGCAACCTCTGGAAATACCAGCAATTCGTCAGAAAGAGTAACTTTGGCTGCTATGCAAAATCAACAGCGTCGGTACATTAGCCCGTACGTTAGCTGGTATGTTAGCTAATAAGTTAGCCGTAACCACCGCCCTTAAGAGGAAGCACGGTTTCAACGAGACCAGCTGGTATATATCAAAAATTACCCCTCATACGAGCACAATAATCTTGCTGGTTTCGCTGTGAAATGGCATGGGTCTCTTTATCATCAATGAAGTGAGTGACGGACGCGTCTGTCGTATTCAAGAAGACAGACAAATTGTCACAGAGAACGCAGAAGCCATACGACCCATACTATACCGTGCTATTGCGCAACCGAATCCTCCAAGCTGCAGGAGACGTCTACCGAACAGACGGAAAGATACGGGAGAGGACAATGATGACATTGAAGACCCAGCCACAGTCCCGAACCAGATCACAGAAATAAAACCCTATGGACGTGCGCGAAATTCCTGCTAGTTAGTCGTTGAGTGTCTGTTTCATTCCGACTAGTTCTATAGACGTTTCACTGTGCATAGGATTCGTTCCCGCTAGTGATTGAACCATTGTTTTACTGTGTAATCCCATTATACGTTCTATGAAAGACATTATGAACGTTTTGTTTAGAAGAAACAAAAAAAAGTATGAAGATCATCACCCTACAGAATGAGGATAACATCCAGACACTCCTGTGACGCCGGACGGTAACAAATTATCATAATTATCACTGAGAGAATAAAATGTTTTCATTATTTTCTCCGACGCTCGCTTAATCAAGGTAGAACTGTCATAAAACTAAAGCTTTAAAAAGATTATTCGCCAAAGCCAGTGATCTGACAATGAGCAGTTTCCCATTGTGACGCCCAAACCCAACGTTCTGGCCCATCCTCGAATTTGCATAATATGCGAACGGCGTTTTCTTCAAAAGGTTGAAATTTGATTATATTAATTAATTTCACTTAAACACCGGACTGCACTTGCCTCGTTTATTCATTGTCATAATCAAATTCAGTTCAAATGAGTCAAGTTCGTATTCATTCATTGATGTTAAAATTGTATATATTTTTGTAAATACGTAGAATTCAGATTAGGAATGTTTCATTTCATTTAAATTAATTTAAAGTAATTTTGGGAAAAACAACGAAGACAAGTCGATTGACGTTAGTACATGTGCAGCACAGAAGCCGGATGCCCATAAACCAGGAGCCCCAAAACTTCTCGTTTTCGGAAAGATAAACAAACTCCACCCTCATCCCCCAGAAACTTAGCGGGAGGAAAAATGAGGGTGGCGGAGATGCTGAGAAGTTAGGTGAATTGGTGAAATGAAGAAATTAGAGAGTTTACTTCCAGATCTCATAGAAGTAATCATCAAGTCATACTGTTGTGTCACTGTTCGCGTAATCTACTCATTAGTATGTAATTTTACTTTACTAATCATAAGTCGCCGTTATCTTAAAGACCTTCTACAATTATTATATCACTCTATTCATTTATCTAAGCCTAGTTATTTAATTATCATTTGTCATTTTCCACTTGTTAATGGTTAAATTTCAATTGTCATTTGTCAGATGACAAATCTATTCATCGTATATTTGTCATTTGTCAACTATTATCTGACATGTGTAATCTGACATCTGGTATTTATAATTATCTATTTTGCAATTGACATGTTTCATCGCTTGTTATGTACTTTTTGACATTTGTCATTTGTCATTCAACATTTGTCATGTGTTCATCTTTAATTTGTCATTCGCCATCTGTCATCTGTTATTTGCCTTATATCATCTGTCATCAGCCAAATATTATCTGACATATGTCCTCTGATATCTATTATTTATCATTACCTATTTATCATTTGACATGTCATTCATTGAAATTTGTCATTTATCATATCTTATTTCTTATTTGTCATATTTTCATATTTCATTTGTCATTTGCCATCTGTTATAGATTACTTGCCTTTTCTCATCTGTCAGCGTGTCATTCATCGTCTGCTAAGTATTATTTGAAATTTGTCATTTACCATTCATTTGTCATTTGAAATTTGTCATTTTTCATCTGTTCATCTATTATTTATTCTATTATTATTTGTCATTTTTCATCTGTCACCTGTTATGTTCCTTCTGTCATCTGTTATTTGCCACCTGGCATCTGTCGTCTGTCAACTGTTATCTAACCTCTGTTATTTATCATAACCAGTTTAATGTCATAACCATGTCATTCATCGTCTACCAGGTATTATTTGATATTTGTCATCTGTCATCTGATATCGGTTATTTGATATGTTATTCATCGTATGCTATTTGTAATTTGCCATTCGTCATTTGCTATTTGTCATCTGTTCATCTTTTATTTGTCATTTGCCATCTGCCATCTGTTATTTTCCTACAGTCATCTGTTATTTGCCTCCTGTCATCTGTCAACTATTATCTGACATCTGTCAATGATAAATAGCAGATATTAGCTATTTATCATTACCTATTAGTCGTTTTGCTATGTATTATTTCAAAATATAAGATAAAATCGAGGTTTTTAATTTTATATGGTTTCAGGAATTATCAAAAATGGTTGTTAATTGACTTTCAAAATTATGTTTCAATTTCGGAAAATATAATTTAGGCTACATTTCCACTATATTAAATTATGGTATTCAAATTTTTCAGACAAATAAAGATGAGATCAAACGTAGCTACTAAATCTAGTGGCAAATTTCACAAACTTTTACAATCTAATAAGTACAATCAGTAGATCTACTGACCATATCTCTCAAACTTAAATCCCAAATTCAAAATAAGAAACAAATGATGAAGACTTAAAGGGGCAAAAAGATGACTAACGATTAAAAACAAAATCAATGACAGGCGACAATTTATAGATAACAATTTTAATGTACTTTTAATTAATCACATTTTCATTTATTATAAATAACTAAAATGTTTCCACATTTTCTATATGATAGTAGATACATAATGGAAGTCAGATAGCAGAAGGCAGATGACAAAAGACAGATAACAGATAACAGAAGGCAGATAAATGAAGACAGCCGGCAGACGACAGAAAACAGATGATAGATGATAGATAATAGAAGGCAAATAAAAAATTACAGATAACAGATGATAGATAATAGATGTCATAACAGATAATAGATGACAGACAACGGAAACAGCAGCCAAATGAAAAATATAGCGCACCTAATACATACATATTAACATATGACGACAAAGATAGATAACAGATGATAAATATGATATAGTACATGGTAAACGACATATTACTGTTAACTGGTGACAGGAATGTCAACTGCTTTATCATCTGTCAATTACCACCTATCATCTTTTTATATTTAATTAGTCATCTGCGTTTGTAAACAATTACCTTCTGTTTTTTTTTCTTATTATCTGTCTTCTGTTTTTTGTCGTCTGTCTCATGTTTTTTTTTAACTTTGATTGTAAAAAGTATAAGCAGTTAATTAGAAACTCAATAAATAAATTATCGGAAAATCTTTTACTTGCAAATAGCTCGCTTACCATTTCATTTCATATTTGTCATTTATGTTTTATACCATTTATTTTTTGTTTATGTTTCTTATTTCCAGTCAATTTGTCAATGGTGTTTTTGGTTCTTTGCAGTCTATCGATGTGTAAAAATTTTAGTTAAATATTGATAATTGAAAATATCACCTAATTATTTATCTGTCCTATTTTTTATTTTATTTTTGAAGCATCTTATTATCACCTATCATCTCTCATTCACTGTCAGCCATCTATCATATATCATATGTCATCTGGTATCTAGCATCTATCATCTGTCATATGCCATCTATCATATGTACCTGTTATAGGTCTTCTGTAAAATGACATTTATTATTTACTATCTTTCTTCGGCCATCTGTCTGTTATTTGTCATCAATCTTTATTAATCTGAAATTTGCCGTATATTATATTTCTCCTGTTTTTACTGTCAGTTTTTTTTTTGTATGTAAGGCAGGAAATGACAGACGACAAAAGATAAAGGACGTAAAATTCTCTTTAGATAGATAACAAAAGATGAGTAGTCAATAGATAAATGACAAAAGGCAAATGTCATAAAACAGTTAACAAATGGTAGATTGATCGTAAATAATTAATTTGAATTCAATAATTATTAATTGACTACATACTTTCGTATTTAATAGAAGACAATACGTCATGGCAGAAGTAAGAAGACATAGAATAGATATTAAAAAATGGTGATGTGGCCATCATAGTACTTTCCCTATATTTTACACGAAAACTATAAGGTTTACGCAAAAAAGCTATTCTTAATGATTTGTTCACCATTGAATTCTCTATAATTATCTGTAATGCAAGTTTCATGTAACTCTGACAGTTTATTAGCAATTGGCAATAAATGTCAAAATTTTCAATTTTAATTTTTTTTTGCAAAAGTTAAGAATTTTATGAAAAATATGTTCGAATAAAACTTGTTCAGTTTTTTATTACCTTTAACTTTTGTTTGAACCATTTTTTAAAATTTTTCATATCTAGAAAAATAAAACGAAAAAACAAAAAAAATGCCTCGAGTAAACATCCACTTCCGGTCTATGAATGTTTACCAAAAGCTTTTCAGCTCCAGTTTTTAACGATAAAACCTTAAGTTTGAAGTTTCATCTCAAACAGATTATTCGTTTTTGAGATACAGCGCCCACCGACAGACACACAGACAGACAGACACACACATCCAGACACAAAAAATTTTTTTCCAGGAAATTAGTGTTTTGGGTTCAGGGTACCCCAAAACGGATATTTCCGCAAAAAAAAATTTTCAAAAAAAATCACGAAAACAATACTCCCCCTATATATACTATATAGGGAAAGTAAAAACAGAGAAGTAGGAAATAATATGAAAGATGATAGATGATAGTCGACAAATGATACAAATAGAATCAGTGACAGATGATAGATGGAAAGAGACTCATAGAAACAAAATGGGAGAAGATAGATAGCAAAATACGTGACAAGTACAAATCCTAGATAACAGCTAACACATTGACCCTTATTTTGATTATCCCTTTTATTACTTTTCAAATATCATTGATCAAAAAAATGTTTTCAGATAGAAATTAGAATATAGAAGAGAAAAGATAGACACTATAAACAGAAAACAGATAATAAACGCAGATGACAGATAACAAATACGAGTTTTGGCAAGTATCTTATCATTTTGTTGATAAAATTTATAATTATTGTTGATAAAATACTTATGCATAATACAGAGGATAAAGGATACATGATAGAAGTCTAAAACAGAATATAAAAGATAGAAGATAAAAGACGAAGATCAGTTGATAGAAGGCAAATGATAAAATAATAAAGACAGAAGATAGAAAGCAAATAAGACGATATAAAACAATACACATGTAATAGTTAAAATATGGATAATTTATAGTAAATATATGTATTACCTATAAATATATTTTTAAGCATCTATCTAAAAACTCTCCTAGGTATTTTTTACCTTAAATTTCAGGCTTAGATTAAAAATAAAATAGATCATCCAACTTAAGTTTGCATTAGACTTAATAAGGGTAGAGTTGGTTTTCTTAAAAACTATAGCCAACCCCCAATAATAATCTTGATATTACTTTTTTCTGCAATCTTAACTCAGATCATGAGATATAGTCTTCTAAATACAAAAACATTCCTAAAATCAGAAACATAAAAACAAGCTGAAAACAATTTTAATAAAATAGTTTCAAAGATTTAAAAAAAAAATAAATTTCAAGAACTAAACACATTCTAATCATTTCTTGATGTTATTAGTGTTTCTTTTTATATTTACGGTGGTTTTAAAACAATGGCTTACTTTTACTAATACAAAGTTTATACAACTTAGTGATATATTTACGGTTAAGGCGATATAAATATTTAATAGTTTTATACCCCCCTTTCTAACGTAATCCAACAATATTATTTTAAACTAAGCCGGCGAGGGGAAATTGAAATTTCGGCTGCCGTGTAAGGGTCCTAAAATATTGTGCACCTACATACGAAACCGAATTACCATATGTTGTTACAGGAAATGGGAAAACTAAATGCAAATTACACCGAAATATAAAGGGCAAACGAGCATAATAATTATCCCTGTATTTTTAATGCCCCCCGCGCCGACATTTCCCCCCTTGCCCGCCGACTTTAAACGTTATCATAAAATAATTTGTCCCCCCGTTGGAATGTAATAAAATCCTCGATTTTGTCCCTCTAATCCCTTACCATTCCGCCTGGTCTGCACTGATGTGATTAATGGCGCTTGCCGGGCTTAACTTACAGCATAGGAAAATCCGTCGTCATGTCCGTGTTATTTTCGGGGAAGTTTATCAATTCGCAATATTTATTTTTGTTGCATGGCCGGAAAGCGTATTATTCAATTTGTTTTTATTCCGCGATCATTCGATTTGCATAATCGTCCACACTGTCGAGCTTATGGGGTTGCGAGATTTTATTACTCTGCAGACTCTTGTCCTCCTTAGTATATAAGACACAACGCTTGATTCGACATTTAAATAGTATTAAAAAAAAACATTTACAGTATTTAAATTATTGTTCTTATTAAAAAATTAAAAGTTATATCACATCGACTACATTCTATTTTATTTAATTGTTTCTGTCTAAATCTTCAGAAAGAATGATTTATATTATTCGTTCCATCAGTCGTTATTTTTAAAAGCTGATTTATATTTGTAATGTATGGTAGATAAGTGTTACTAGGTCTACTTAATTTATTCTTAATACAATTGAGACGTCAGCGATGATTAAAAAAGTTCGGCTCATAGCCAAAGATATACGAGAGTGCGCTCAATTAAAATTATATTTTTTTTAACCACCATCTGCTCGCCTGAAACAGCTGATTCTTACTCTTGAGTAATGGTGAAATACAAAATTGCTCAACACACGCGTATTTTTAAATAAGTTTCTCTTTTTAAAATTATTATAATTAGTAAAATATAAATGGAAAATAAAACAAACAAAATACCTAGAATTTGTTGAACGATTATATTGAAGTTTTCGAAAATGTCTATTTTCATGTTTTTCCTTTACACTTAGTAACAATAAATTTAAAGGAATAAACCGCTCAGTATGTAATTAAATGTCAAATTTGAAATTGCTTCTTTACGGTTTCCTTCTGAAATTGAGAACAATGCTTATAGTACATTAACATCAACATTTTTTCCAATTAGCTGATTATAAACGTGGTCGTATTATTGGCATGACTTTTGCTAAGAGAAATTGCTTGTCGTGTAAACTAAAATGTTACACCGGTATTGAGATGTTGGTCCGACAAAGGGATTTAACAACGTTGCCTTGGATCTGGATGTCCCTCGAGGGCTAAAGATCGCAAAGATCGTCGCTTAAGATATTTGGCCCCAAGAAACAGATTTTCAACAACTCGATAAATTGCAAATGATTAAATGAGAGATGTAGGAACCAAAATTTCAATGTCTTCATCTTACACCACTTCACTTTCTACGAAAGCTAGAATGGATCATCGAATGAACGAATTGGACGCAAGAATGGCATCAAATTGTATTTAGTCGCGAGTCCCGATTTTGCTCGTGGAGAAAGGGTCGGATGCGTGGAACACAACAAAGCCATCATACACGGAATGATGATTTTGGGGTGCAATATATTCTCTTAGCAGATCACCCTTGGTCTTCATTAATTGCAACTTAATCCCAGCTGGTTACATTGCCAATGTGTTGTTCTTCCATATCTTCAGGGGCTGAAAAATCCCATTTTCCAACATGATAATCCGCACCCTCATATGGTAAAGGCTACAACACGTTTTTTTTAAAAAGCTAACATTGCCATCCTTCCATGGCCTGCTCCTTCTTATAGTCTGTTCGTTGGATCTTCCGTCGTACGTCACAAACTATAGCTTCAAAAAACGACGAAAGTTTTACAATGCGTTCTTTTTCTAACGCATTTGGTTTACTTCATCAGACTGAATGTTTTTGCGTCGTTTCTCGAAGCGATAGTTTGTGACGTACGGCGGAAGATCCAACGAACAGACTATATATTTTAAATTGTGACATAAGTATTTCTTTCAACTAAACATTAACATTCAATTTTAGCCTATTTGCTTAGACGTTGAATTTTGGTTATTATTGTAATTAAATTTTCAGTTGTGGTTAACGTGGACACTTGCTTACATTTTAGTTGATTTTTACTAATCCATAACAATATTTTGAGAAAGTTTACAAAAAACTTTTTCTTTCCATACAAAGTTTGCCAATTTTTTCATCGTTATTGTATTAAATTTATTTGGTGACTTTGGCTATAATATAATAAAATTTTGAGATATGATTTTTACGATAATTTTTTGTTGCATTCTTTTCTGATTTTCCACATAAATCTTTTGAACCTACCTCGTATTCTTAAATTACAAGTGTTTTTCAACCATTACAGTTAACTAGATGTTTGAGTAAAAGTTATTTTTTGCTCTTCTTTTTAAATGTGGAAATGTTATTTCTTTGGAATTAAAGTGTTCCTTTTCTTTTGAGCATATTTTTCTAAAATTTAATAGGAACTGCGGGTCTTTGGCAACTTTGTGGAGAAATCAGCGCTAACATAATCAAAGGATTATGTTCACCATTTTATTTTAAATGCCTTGTTTTCTCTTATAAATAACATTAGGATAACACCAGTAGTAATACCAGTCTCTGGATATCGACTACGTGGTCCATTTGCCGTGTTATTTGTGTATTTACGTATGAGTAAATCAGCTCATTACTTTAAAGAATCGTCCCTATCATTCTAAAGCGCCACTAATTGTATCCCAATGGCAAATGGTACCGTTCACCGTATTATTAGTTCGGTTGCAACCTTATGGGCCCAGAGCCTGCGTTTCATTAGAATAACATAAGCTGTAATTTTAAATTTAACTAATCAATTCCTTGTTAGTGAACTATAAATCGATGTTTTTCCGTGCAGATTCAATCTTGAATCCGGTTTGTGGATAATGTTGTCTATCTTGAATATAGAGATCTTTAAAAATGGTACCAGAAGCACTGTCATCTGGATTTGTGGTACCTAATAAAATATTTCCGGTTTTGGCGTAATTTAGACCTTTCCAAACCATTGGCATAACTGGTCTGCTGTCTACTTACTTAATTAGACCAATGAGGAAAAATTTACTTGCCAAATTAAAGCAATGATTCTTTTAAAGTTATTCACTTGGTCACAGATACCGACGAGTTTTCAGTTTTTCTTTGCTAAAATTTCTTAATGACTTTACCAACGAGGCAACTGGTCCTGACCATACAGGAAGTCCTGCTGCGATTTGCAGCCATGGCGCTCAAAAATAAAGAGAAACAATTTAAAATACGAGTTATATGCTTCAAACCTGATCTGGAATACCAACACTTTGTGACCACATTTAAGGTTACTGAAATAAGATAGATTAAGTATTATTCATTTCTACCTTGACTGATATATTATTTTGTAGGAAGTTTTTTTCTTGTACAATTAACAGTGACACTCCTGAATTCCAAGACACCGATATTTATATTGCTTAGTACTAACTTATACAATAATTTGCCGCGCTATACATAAACTTAAGTCTAAAGTGACATAACATGGCATAGATATATATACAAAGGGCGTTCGATAATTAAGCAACACATTTATTTTCTCAGCCACGTTTGGTTGAAAAAACTGAGCATTTCGTGCGGAACATCATTCAATATTACCGTTTTGTCTGGTATAGTTTAATTGAGTTCCGATAGGTGACAGCGATATACGTAGCTGTAACGGAGGTACGTTCCAAACAACGAACAGTGATTGGGTTTCTTTTGGCAAAAAACCAAGGCATCTCAGATATAAATAGACGCTTGCAGAATGTCTACGAAAATTCGGTAGTGGACAAAAGCACGGTGAGTCGTTGGGTAAAGCCTGTGTCTTTATCGTCGCAAAGTCAAGTAACATTGTCAAATCTCTTACATGCCGGCCGGCCGTGCACTCTACCCCATGCAATGTCGGGGCGTGCGAACACTCTCATTCGAGATGATAGACGGATCACACAACTCGCTGCTCAACTGGAAATCTCTGTTGGTAATGCTGTCACTTTTTCATCAGTTGTAATATTAAAAGGTTTGATCCCTCTGGGTCTCGAGGAGAACCATCTATGCGGAACTGCTTTCGCGGCATGTGGCTTCTTTGTCTAACATTGTAACAGGCGATGGAAATGCTGGTAATGTCATGGCTAAGGTCTTCTGGAAAAAATTGTGTTGCATCATATATTAAACCCCATCGATATATAAAATCATACGACTACCGCCCGCCAGCGCACCTTTTCGTCGATCATCTCGCTTATTTTCTTCACTACTTCTGTTCTTTCGCCGGCCCATTTTTTGAACTTCGGCAGTATGTGGGCTGCCGTGTCGGATAAACCACTACACCATACACATCCTGAGCTTGGCCACTTTCCTATCCTTTATGGCTGGTATTAGCTTGTGCCCCGAACCTCATGCCCCCTTTAACGACTCCGTAATTTTCGAGGACCTAAGGGCGCTGTCTCATAGCGCGGCTGCATATAGCTGCTTAGAGAGCATTCATACACACGAGGAGTCTCATGCTAGCTTTCCTAGCCCCTTGATGACCGCCTCTCAACTGCCCTAGTTGCTTTTACCGCTCCTGGCGCTGCTTTCTTAACACGTTGGATACACTTGAGGATTGTTATTTTGTAAAAGGTAAAACAACAGGATCTAGGAAGATGTCTTAAAATACCGAGGCTAAATTTCTGATGAAAAATGTATCTAAAGTCCAGATTGCCCAACACGCATTCTGGTCTTAAATGCTTTCATATCTGGCACCATAAAACACCAGTGTTTGGAAAGGAGCTGCAACAGATGATAGTCTACTTACGTGTGCTTTTTGTCTGTTCAAATCTTTATGGCTGGTATTAACTTGTGCATCCATCGCCCCCTGCAACCACCTCTCTTGACAGCACTTTCATAGTTGCTCCCGCACCTCTATTCTGGTTTCGCCTTCGAGGACGCTCCTCCTCACGGCCCTGTATATAGAGGCTCTAACAGCAACCAAAAAATCGAGAGCGGGACAATGCCAATAACTTGATTACATCCGTCGACATCGTCCTATACCCTCTGGCCACTCGCAATGGGCCGAACCTGAACGACTCCGAATTTTTCCTGGACCCGAGGGCGCCGTCCCATACCGAGGCTGTGTATAGCAGCTTGGATAGTCCCACACCTACAAAGAATCTTCTGCTAGCATTTCTGGCTCCCTGAAGTTGAATAGCGTCTGTTCTGCCCTTGCCGCTCCCGATTGTTTCCTTAACATGTCGGGTACACTATGCCCTCTCTTTAATGTTTTAACAGCTTCTGCTACTTCGTTTTCTTCTAGTTCACCAGTGCCAATGTATATCTACTGGTTCACTGTTTTCCTTGCCTCAATTCTTGATATCGTTTTCTCTTCGAAAAAATCTATCAATCGTTCCCTAACATCTCGAGTTGAGTATTTTTCCTGTTTTACTCTGTACTGTTGTTATACTTGTTTTGTCATTCCCCCTGTTGGTTATGTCTTTTACACGTTGTACAATGTTCTCATACCGTTTTTGCTTGCCGCTTCTTCTGCTATGTTTAGTTGTTTTTCGAGGCTCTTTCGTTTGTCTCTTCTTGATTCTCTTTTAATGTCTTTTTCTTGTATCTTGTAGCATATTGCTATTCCAGTTCTTTTTAATTTTCTTCGTTGTTACAGGATAGTATTTTCTGTTTCTTCTTTTTACTATTTTCTGCCAGGCGTGGTGAGCTATCCACGTTTTGTGATCTTTTTTCATTCCTATTGTTTTAGATGAAGCCTCCATAGTTGGTTTATGCTTCTTTCTTCATTATACATTATAGTTCTCCCTCCATACTCTTTTGGATTTATTCGCAGCCAGCTTGATTTGGAATTTACTTCTTATTGCAGTCGGCTCCCCTCATTGCTCTGGCATATAGGAGTACGATTTTCCATTTCTTTTCGATCGTTATATGATTCATTTGATTTTGGTGTCTTTTGTTGAATGATATCAAAGGGCCTTGTGCATATTCTTGTGCTTGAGTAGGCTCTAACCTCTACTTTACCAGAAATATGTAAAACCAATAATATTAATATTGAAAATTGTGTGTGTACTGATATTGCCCGGTCAGGAGTGAAGTGCCCCCCCGTGTAAAACATTGTATTATAGCAGTTGTGTAGAAAGGGTTAAACATGTTGTGGACATGACAACCTCAATTCTACACTGTGTGCATCAGGCCCAATAGAGTAAGCAACAGATATATATTTTACTATGAAAACACAAATAAAATAAAATACTCAGACTAAATTACTAAAGAGAAATGTGTCTAAAGTCAGGGCTCTATGACAGCATCGAAATATCTGTCTGTACAATGATAATTATGAACTCTATTTTTTGTTAACTTTGTCTCTATTGAAAGTACTTATTGTTTAATAATCAAACTGTAATTGGAAAAATGACTTCTTGTGAATCTTCTTAGTCGTCTTGATTTTCCCCTGGCGTTAGGTTAGAGCTTTTCGGATCACAGAAATCTTCCTTAACCTCAAGTACGTTGGCTTGTAATTCTTAGCTTTATATAGCTTTTTATTCTAGTGCATGATAATGTACCCAAAAATCGATGGCTTTACAAGCAACACGAATTTTCGACAGCTTTGATGATGCCCCTCTGGCCATTTTAGTTACCTTCAAATTCGTGAATTCAGTTTTAAAATCAATAAGCTTTTTCGCGAACTCTAATTTGTCCCTTAGGCTTAAAGTACAGTGATCAAAATTGGTGGTCGCTTGTCCAATCGAAATTATATTTTCTTTTATAAAAAGATTTTTGTTAAGAAATTAAGTGTCTTTAAATATTGGATTTATAAGGCTAATACTTGGCGAAACTCCATTATGCGTCCACACATTAAGTGTCTTTAGTGAAACCAGTATGTGACTTATTTAAAGGAAAATAGTAATTTAATATTTTCACAATATTATTTCTATAATTATTTCTGTAGGCAAATTAGGCAAATACATTTAATATACATTTAATTCATTTTTTTCACAATATTATTTGTATAATTTTTCCTGTAGGCATATTATTATAATTTTCTATAGTTATCCACTCAATTAGGCAATTAAATTTAATATACGTTTTAAATAATAGATGTCACTTCAATGTTTTCTCTATATTTACAATAGCAGTTTTGTTTTATTAATATATAAATGATCCACTCAATACCGCAAATTTATATTCATATACGCTCTTATATTAAAACTCAATCGGCGTAATGATGATATGTAGACCATATTTTATATTAATAGCCGTTCCATTACGTCCCGAATGTTAAAGTGCAAAAACTAAAGTTCAGTTAACTGTAAATATATATCCCTGGAGGTGGCGATGCAGTCTGCTTGAGCGAGTGGTCAGTAAACTGAATACTCCAGAAATGGAATTCGTTAATGGAGTGACAACGATAAAATACGAGAGGTATTCTGTCCGCCATTATCTTCAAAAAAATATATATTTCACTACAACAGCGAAATAACAATATTATATTTCATGAACGGAAGTTTATTTATTTTTATATAGTAGTGTTTGTTAGATTGTATTTTGATGATATGTCTTCATTTGTATAGTCAACAATGCATAAAATTTATCTTTAATTTATATTTTGATGTGATTACACTTTTATACAGGTATTGGCAGATATTCTTAAAATTGTGGTCTTAAATGAAATCCTTACATGTTGCATGAAGTCTGAATTTTGAGTAAGTTAAGTTAATTTCATTTTATGTAATAATTAGATATCAAACTTTTTTTTGTATGTAAAGATATTTAAATGAAATTAAACTTTCCTAAGTACATCACGATGTTATTCGTAATACTAGAGGCCGTAAAAAGAAAGAACATTTGGTAAATTCAAATCAGAAACGTTTTAAGACGGCATGATGAATAACAGCGGACGTATGTAAATGGAGTCGGCAGCATTCGACTTAATAATGTTTTAATCAATTTTAAATTTCAAATAAAACTGTCGCAACTTTAAAACTCAAATAAGGTAAAGTGTCCAATTTCGTCTGCAGAGATCGGGGCGACTTGGCAGTAACGACATAATACAGCAAAGACCTGACCTTCACGACTCTTAATCTATATTTGAAGGCGGTGCTTTAATCAAGTGAAGTAATATACAGCCTATGCCGTATCATATCTTTTCTTTCTTTATGTGCACTTAAAGTTAATGAGTTAGAATGAAATAGATTCCGCCTGTCGTAAAACGGTTATAGGAAAATACTTAGAGGGGCCGATCTTATCCTTTAATCCTCTTTATGGGACCGATAAGTAAATTGTGTTGCACACTAGCCGTCCTTGGAAAACTTTATTTGCAAGCGATAATTACAGTTAAAGTAGTCGGGAGAATATAATCTCACTATATAACGTTCAGATCGATCTGTTCCCTATTACACCGCAGAAGAATCTCAGCGTGATGAAGTAAATTAGCTCCACTGCGCTCAGCATGCTCAGGCCGTAACAGAAACCAGCCAGACCTCCAATTTGCACTGAAATTATAGCGTATATATAATAAATAATATTACATATATATTACATTAATATTATATTAAAATCAAAGTGGCAATTTTAATATATAACCGTTTTTATATATTTTTTTTAGTTTCAGTATGTCGTAAAACCTATTTGCTATTTAGGTTTTATTCATCTTTAACCATTAGCTATACCCTAAAAGATATGGTCAACTGTTGAAAATCTACGACGAAATAAAAAGTGTTTTGATAATTCAAATTGGAATACAATTATAATTTAATAAATTAATTATATTGAATATAATAAAATGCAAACCTACTGTTAAAAAGAGTAACAAAAGCTCTTTAACATACTCGCGATTATTTTATTTTAAGACATAAACAATATTAATTATATCGCATGTAGAAAATACCAGCATAAAATAATTGCCTTTCGTGTTGCTTGTTTGGTGGTCGGTTGGTGTATAAATTAGTTTATTATTGTAGCAAATAATAATAAACACTTGTTCAATATTGTTTTTAATAATAGAATAGGATGTGTAGTACAGGATAGACTGCATCATAGTTGTACCACATCCGATGTTTATTAAATTAATTAATGTTGCAAAGTAATTTCACATCCAGTAGCCAAAGCCGCAATTTCGCTGAGAAAAAATTACTGGTGGATTTATGACCTTCATTACATTAAACATTGATTTAATATAACAACTAATATTTACAATGTATAATGAGGAATAAGACACGATGACTTTGATGTAACAAAATAATTATTATAATATTATTACATTTGATCCATAGTGTTTTAAGTGTTAAAATATTTTAAGAATTCTCATTCTCAAGGAGATATGTGACATATCTTCTTGAGAATGACCAACGGTCGAAACTAGTTGGAGAAATATAAAAATAGTGAAACATAACCAAGTGCTTAAATAATCGTTTTATTAACATAAAAATATTTCACCACGGGTTAAGTGAGAAGTTAATTAATCGTTAATGATATATTTTTAGGTAATTTAAAAAAATTCTTGAAAATGAAAAATTGCTTGAAATTTCAATGAATTTATCATTCAGCAAATAATTTCTTAATTGCTGATTAATATTCTTTAAAAAGAAAAACGAAATTTTTAGTTTTAGTAATTAATTGCTGGAATTTTAAAATTAGTAAATGAATTCTTAAAATGTAGCAAAGAAAAATGCTAAAAATAATTTGTTTTCCGAGAAGTCTGATAAAAAGAGACTAGACACTGAAAAAAACTAAAACAAAAATGAGAAAATATTCTAGAATTCTCAAGGTAAAAACCAAAAAAAGTTGTTCTAAATTTTAAATTTTTACTTCGATGCAATTTGAAGTCACCAAATCAGATATATAATGAGGTGTGCAATCCAAAAAGGAAATAAAAAAACTAGAAGAGAGAATTTAAAAAAATCTTAAAAATAAAGTTGATAACTATACGAGGATGGATCAAATATTATTATATTTGTCTTTAAAAACCGCATTTTTGTATTAATCGGTAGCTACGTGGGGTGTTATGCACGGTACCGCAGAATGTGTTGGATTTGGTTCACTTAATCTTATTTTCGACAGTAGCACTAAACACGTGCACGTAAAACCTTTTGAAATGACTGCATAGTTCGTTGATAATACGCTTTCAAAAACTCAAGTCTACGAATAGCATAAAACAATTTTGGGTGGCCGCACAACGGTAGAAATCGTGAGTCATGCACGCCGACCGCAAACAAGCATTACTGTGGCGAACATTCGTACAATCCGTGAGCTGGTTATAACTGAAGGACGATTTTCAGTATACAAAATTGCTGTAGAGGTAGGAATATCGTTCTTAGTAGAGTGCTTAATCAGTCATTTCCAATGAGTTGGATTACCGAAAATTGACTGCAAGTTGGGTCCCTCGTCTACTGACGGAAATCACAAAGCAAAACATCTTGCGGTTTATTGAACCGCGATACCAAGTAGGGAGTGATGATTTTGTAAGTCACATAGTCACTTGTGATGAGACGTGGGTGCATCATTACACTCCAGAATCTAAACAAGCAAGCATAGAATGGAGAGAACCTGGAGAAAGTCCACTTCGAAAAGCCTAAACCTGTCTGTCTTTATGAAAAGATTTTGTAACTATTTTTTGGAGATAGAAAAGCATACTTCTTGTTGATTTCATTCATGAGTGATGTACAGTCAACGCTGAATAATATTGCTAGCTCCTTGATGAAACCAAACTAGATTATCGACATAAAAGACGAGGCATACCCATCCGTAGTGTGGTTGTACTTCATGATAACTCTCAGCCACACACAGCTGCTTTGACCCAAGAAAAATTAAAGGAAAAATTTGGGAAATATTGGAGCCACCGCGTGAACGTTCATATGTTTGGTCCACTCAAAGACGAATTGGAAAGACGAAATCACGAGCGACTACATTCTTCGATATTGGCATCAAGAAACTTCCGCATCGCTTCAAAAAATTTGTACATAAAAGCGGAGACTATATAAAAAATAAAATATATTAATGTTATTATAAAATGATAAATAAAACTTACTTTGTTAATAACACACACGGAATTTATTTCGTAACTATAGTTTCAATCTTACAAGGCCATTATCAAACGTAAGTATGGCCTTGTAAGGTTGAAACTATAGTTACGAAATAAATTCCGTGTGTGATATTAACAAAGTAAGTTTTATTTATCATTTGATAAAGTTCCTGATTCAATATGTATCACAAAGTCATGGCTTCAAGCATCCAACATAAATACTTTCTATTTTACTAAATTCCGATTTCTATTTGATTCACTCAGTTTTTGGAAAAGTATTTTGGAAATTCTAAAACCCTCAAACAACATTAACTCAGTTTGAAAAGCAAAGCTTAAATATTCTAAAACGCAGACAGCAAATTTGAAATAGATAAAAAATGTATAAAACATAATTAGGTAATTCTAAAATCATAAAAAAATATGGAATGAGAAATTGCTACAAAATATTATTTCTTTAAAAGTAGTCCTACCAAAAAAAATTACAGATACTGGGAAATTCTAGAAAGTTGAAAAATTCTAAAATCCTCAAAAAAAAAACACTCTAGAGCCTTGTCTTTTAAAAATTTCTCTAGAGGATTTTAGAATTTTTATCCTTTTTGAAGAATTTTTAAGTAGTTTAGTTCTTTAAAACAATTTAAATCAAGAGAAAGAACGTTTGAAAAATTCCTATCGGCAAATATTTATTGAATCTAAATGAAAACTTTCTGTAAATGTCTATAATAATGTAGAAAAAATTTAATATGTCACAAAAAAAGATTATTTCGGAAGATAAATGACTAGTTAATTAAGAACATTTATCAAAAAACTAGAAAACCCTAAAATTTTCTATAAATTTTGATTAAAATTTCTAGAAAATTCTAAAACATTAGAAAACAATTGCTAAAAAATACTTTTAAGATGAGTTCTCTAAAATAAAATTACTGATAATTTATAAAATAAAAAATAATAAAATTGGAATCCTTTTTTCTTTCTTATAATTGTAAAAGTTATCTTTTTTACGGAATTTCTTAGTAACTACAGTTTTTTTTTGTTGGAGTTGTCTAAAGTATAATCATTTTAAAAATAATAGGAACACTTTTTGGTAACTCTTGGATTGTTTGAGTACGTGAAAAGTTTATTGAAATGTGAAAAACAATAGTTTTTCATTTTTTTTTCACCTTGTTTATTTATCGCTAAATGTACATTTTGATCGCTACGTGACCATTTACTATATATATATATATACTATTTAAGTAAGCTATTTGGTTATAAATAAAGTGAAGGAAGTGCTAAACTATTGTTTTTTTTTATATTTCTAGTAAGGAAAGTTATTAAATATTTGGAGGAATGGATACAAACAAAACTTTAAAACCATTTTGATGCAATTACTAAATCAGTTAAATAATTAGATGTATAAATATATAGGACATTTTTAGAATTGTAAGAAAAATATGAATGAATTTAAAAAAAAATTAAAATTCCAGAACAACAAATATTTATTATATCTAGACAAAATAGTGCTAATATGTTCTGTAGAAAATAATACAGGAAAATTATAAAATTTTTGGAGAAAATTAAATCATTAATTTGAAAAATTTTCTAAAAATTATTCTTCCTAAATAACAATTAATTGAATATCCTTTGATGATTCTACAATTTTCTAGAAAATGCTCATTTATAGAAATGTTTTTTTTTAATTGGGAAAAAACTGCTGAACATTTCTATAAATGAGCATTTGCTGGAAAATTGTAGAATCATCAAAGGCAAAATCAATTAATTGTTATTTAGAAAGAAAAGCTTGAGAAAATTCTAGATTTTTAAAAAAGTTAGAATTTTAGCCTACACGTTATATAATATATTTACAATAATTATTTGTGGTTAAAACATATTAAATTTTCAAAATCAGTCTAATTATGGAATTCTTAAGAAAAAATTCTATAAACTTTTTATTATCCATTTTAAAACTTTTCCTTGAGGATCCTACAGATTTTCATAATTTCTTTGTAGAATTTTCCAGTATCTGCAATCTTCAGTCTTTCTATGTCGGCGTTTTCTTAAAAAAAGGTAACATTTTTGAAATTTGTCATAAAAGTTGTTAAATAGTCCAAAATATAAAGATAAAAGAACAAAATATAATTAATATGACAAAAAGTGGTTCAAATTGCATCAAGAACTGAATCAGTAAAATATTTTTTAAACTAGAAGAGAAAATTACAAATAATTCTAGAATTGATGGAAATTTTCCAAATTTGTAAGAGAACAATCTCCCTCAACAAATATTTAAACTAAACTAGAAATTGTTAAAAGCAGAAAAAATTAAAAAAATCCAGAATAATCGTATTTATCCCCCTAAACATAAACACCCATCAATCACGCTACATCAATTCATTAGTTCGAATCATCCAGACGGTTAAATAAATAAATAAATAAATAAATATTTATTACCCTACAGGAAAAAATCCCAATTACATGGCAACATATATAAAGAAAAAGTAAATTTACATACTAGCATAACTTAAACTCAAAATAATAAATGGTTACATACTAACTAAAAGTGAATGATTACATTGAGCAATGACATAATTGAGAGAGTCATTAAATATATCACAATAAGATGATACCTGATTACAATTAGCGCAAACGATGTTTATCGGAGACTTCAGTCGATAATTGGTTTTATGAGGTAAAATCTTAAAAGTTGGCTTTTGTCTACTACTAAAGGGTGGAACATGCAACCTAATATTATGTAAAATCTCAGCTGAATCAATAGAACCGTGAACTATTTTGTATCCAAAGACAATGCTCGATATATATCGTCGGGATTCAAGAGATTGAAAATTAAACTTTTTAAGTAACGTTGCATGATCGAACCCTCTATTAGGATAATAACCTTCCGACTTAAAATATAAATATTTTAAAAATTTACGTTGAACGCCCTCAACCATGTATTTCTGCTGTTGGGTTTGGGGAAACCAAATTAAGGAAGCATATTCCAACTTAGACCTCACATAAGCATTATATAAAGTAATTAAGGTATTTATATTTTTAAAACTTTTAGTATTGCGATATATGAAGCCTAGAGCTCTTAATGAACCCTTAATTACTTCACCAATGTGACAGTTAAAACTTAATTTTGTGTCAAAATGTACACCTAAATCTTTAAATGTTGAAACATTTTCAATTAAAGTGGCATTGATTGAATACGTGAACCTCACAGGATTAGTTTTTCTAGTAAATGACATGAACTTGCACTTATTAATATTTAATTCCAGTCCATTTACTTCACACCATGTAACGACCTTGCCAAGCTCGTCCTGCAAATACAAGCAATCATTATGATTGTTGATTGTCGCATATATTTTGAGATCATCCGCATATAAAAGATGTTGACAGGTCAATGTTGTGGAAAGGTCATTAATAAAAATGTTAAAAAGCAAGGGGCCTAAAATTGATCCTTGAGGGACACCAGACGTAGGGAAATATGAACTAGATTTAAAATTATTGAAAGTGACATACGATTCACGTTTACTTAAGTAAGACGACATTAAGGAGGTAGATGAATTACAAAAGCCAAAGGTATCCAACTTAGAAATTAAAAGATTATGGTTAACTTTGTCGAAGGCTTTCGACATATCCGTGTATATGACATCAATTTGACTAGAGGAGTCAAGAACTTCAGCAATGTTATGAGTAAGAGCAAATAGATTAGTTACTGTCGAGCGATTAGGAATGAATCCATGCTGATTATCAGAAAGGAAAGGTTTAATATGAATGTAAATCTGGTCATATAGCACACGTTCAAAAACTTTAGCAATATGTGATAAAATTGCTATAGGTCGATAGTTATTAATTTTGAGAATATTGGCACTTGATTTAGGTATTGGACAGACTGATGTTATTTTCAATTTATTAGGAAAGGTAGAAGTTTGAATAGATAAGTTGAAAATAATTGTAAGCGGATAACAAAGAATAGGAGCACAATCTTTTAAAATAAAAGCAGGTATGTTGTCATCACCGGAAGAAAATTTATTAGGAAGTTTCTTAAGTATGTTATATACAACTTTATCTGAAACAGGGGAAAAGGAAAAACTGGGAATATAGCTGAAATTAGATGAATGAACATTTTTAGATGGGGAAACATGAACAGATTCAAAAAAATTACGAAAACCATTAACAATCTTTTCAGGGTTGTCCAGTTTATTATCATTATCTATCAATGTCGAAGGAATTCTGGATGTACTAGAACTCTTAGAGTTTATGTACGTCCAAAACTGACCTGGGTTAGAAGTAACTTGATTCTCAATGGTGGACATGTATGAGTTATAAGCAGATTTGATTTTACGTTTAATTAATGCTCGGAGGTATCGAAAGTTAGCCCTCATGGAGATTGAGTTAGATTTGAGTTTAGTTCTAATGGTATTCTTTTCTTTAATTAAATGTATTATTTCAGAATTATACCAAGGCGGGTACTTTCTTTTATTTTTATTAAATTTATAAGTTGGAATAAACTTTAAAAGAGCAGAGTTCAATATATTATAAAATTCAGAAAGAGCTAGCTAGCAAAGATATTTATTTTTTAAACATAACTTAGAGTCAAGACAGGGCAGAAAGACCGATGGTCGATAGCCCAAACGGACAGACTAACCATTATATTCCATTTGTCAATGTTTTTAATTGTATATATAGTTGTCTGAATAAAGATGTTATTCTCTCTCTCGTATATATCGCAGAAAGACCGATGGTCGATAGCCCAAACGGACAGACTAACCATTATTGTAAATCATCTGTATATATTCCCCATATTGTATTAAGTGTTCGAATAAAGATATTATTCTCTCTCGTATATATCCCTAAAAACATTTGATTAATTTAGAAGATGAATTACTGGTTAATTAGGAAAAATCCTTATACAATGAAAAATATGTTGAAAGTATCTATAAATTTAAATGATATAATGTTAGAAACTTCTGGGAACATCAAATGCAAGTTAAATCTAGGATATTCTTGTTTACGAGACGAACAAAAAAAAGAGACTGCAGTTAATTGAAATCTTTTAGAATGACTCTAGAATTATTTAACATTTTTTGAGAATTTTCCATTAGCTGAAGTAGTAATAAAGAGAATGGTAGCGACCGTTACTACGTGGCAATTCATACTTACACTGAATTAAAAAAATCACTATGTTTAAAACATATTTTCGAAAAATTCCAGAACCCCCAAAGTATATTTATATAATTTGAAAAAAGTGAATGCTGAAATTTTCTAGAACGAGTATCAAAATCTTTTAGAATTATAGGAATGTAATTACTAGTAACTTCGAAGATAATTTGAACAAATTTAAAGATAAATTACTGAAAAATGTGATTTAAACAGTTGAAAGAAAGTTTTAGAACACTTCTCCAAGAAAAGAAAAATAGTTAAAAACTCAAAAATTCTGCAAGGATATTTCGAAAATTCTAGGACTCTCAAAGAATATTCACTTAATCTGAAACCTATATAAAAAAATATGTTTTTCGTTTTATTTTATAAAATTAAAAATTGTTTTGGTATGAACCATTTCTCCCAACAAATTAGCGAATGTTGTTTTTTAATGAGTAAATGAAATATTAATTAACAGGTGCATTACTGAACACGTGTCATTGCATAATACTTCTTGTGACGTGGCTGGAAATCGATGACACCACAAAAATATTCAATTGCTCCGATCCATTCAATGCCTGGTGGTGCTTTAGTACCAGGAGTAGTTATTTTAACTGTTAGTTGGTACTTTTTACATTACAATAATGTAAAATGGCGTTGCAAAAACGCTCAAAGATTTTTTTTAGTGTTTATTTTGTTTTTCAGAATAATTTTATCATTACCTTTATTTAAATTTTTCTAAGAAACTTTTGCAGAATTAACCCAGCGTACTCTCGACCTACCTTATTAAGGTAGGTCAGGGTAACGTTAGGTTTATATAAAAGCCATTGGGGTAGGTCACGAGTGCACTAGGTTTATATAAAATTTATCAAAATAGGTCATAAATTCACAAACAATTATAGCATGGGAAAAATAGCAAAATACAATATTTAAAACTTATGAAAGTTAATAATTCTCCACTGATTTTTAAAGATATTCGTAAGTAACAATTTTATTTTTATTAAAAGGTTTGAAGAATGGGATGGAGACCACTAATTCACCCTATATGTACCTCAACAATTTAACTGATACTGTGATAGTTGGTAATTGACATAAATATATGACAGTTGACAAATAACAGTTGATAACTGTTCATAGATAGTAATAAATGAACAGATAACAGATGAAAGATATTATAGTTGATAAATGTCAGTAGGAAATTAATATTAAACAGATGATAGCTCATAGCTGACTATTGATAAATGAAAATTGACTGCTGGAAATTGGCAGCTTTGTATTAATAGTAAACAGGTCCTAGTTGATAGATGACAGTTGGTAATTTAAAGTTAATAACTGACTCTAAATTTCCTACTGAAATTTGATATTTGACAAATAACAGATACAAATAAATTAATACAGGATTGATAAGGCTGTTGAATCTGATATGAATTAAAATTCAAAATAGCTACTTTGAAGGTAAAAATGATTTGTTCAATTTGATAAATCCAAAAATATTACAAAAAAATGAAGAAAAGACTTTGATTTTGAAAATAAATTGCTAGTTAATTGAAAAAATGACCAAAAAAATTGGAAAACACTGAAATAAATTTATATGAAAAAATACTAGAAAATTCTAGAATCGGTTGTTAAAAAATCGAATCAAGTCTCTTTTTTTCATTCTTAAGTTTTCTTCTTTTTTCCGTAAAATTTCTTAGGATCTACAGTTTTTTTTGTTCCAATATAATACATTTTTTAAATAGTATGAATATTTGAGAGAATCAATAAAACAAAATTTGATCATTTTGATAAATCCGAAAATATTACAGAAAATTGAAATAATATGCTGAAAATTTTTAGAAATGAAGAAGGCAAATATTCTAAAACAACAAAGACAGTTTTGAAAACCAGGCGTGATTAGAAAATCTTATAATTTTTAAGAAAAAACTGACAAAAGGACTGAGGATACTAAAAATTTTGCAAATATGAAACAGAAATTGTATAAAAATTCAAAAGTGCTCAAATAAATTACTCAAAACATAATAGATATACTGGAAATATATTCTGAAAGAGAAGTTGTTAGAAATGGGAAACAAAAATATTGAAGAACATTTACAAATTTCGTAGAGAAACTGTTGAAAAACGATAGAATTGTCAGAGGAAATCCTTGAAACTTGAAAAGAGCAGAAAAAATCTTACAATTGTAAGTGTTAAAAAGGACAAAATGGGATTAAAGTTTTTCAGACGTTTTATAAACTTGAAAAAGAAATTGCTGAAAAATTATAGAAATCTCACAATAATTTTATTATATAAAAAAATAATGCAAAAAAAATCTTGAAATCTTTAAGGAAAAAATAGTTAGATCTTCTGAATAATGTTGCACAATCACAGAACACTAAAAATTTCTAAAACCTACAAAAAAATCTTACAGAAGGTACAAATGATCGCTGAAACATTAAAGAACTCTAATAGAAGATTCAAGCAATTAGAAAGATTTAGAAGAAAAATGTTACAATTAAAAAAAATACTGCAAATGTTTAAAAATTTTAAAGAAAAATTTCTGAACATTCTAGAACCATTCAGGATTTTTTTTGACCAAAAGAGGCTAAGTAACTTAGAAAATCTACAAATTTATTTAAAAAAAAATCTCGAAATATAAAATGTGCTGGAAACTTTTTAAATTTCGTAGAAAACTTGTTAGAAAGTCTAAAAGATTTAACGAAACCAAAGAACAATAATAAAAATGTAGAGAATGACTGAGATAATTGAATATTCAATGAAAAAGTGTTTATGGTGTTGATGGGATACAAAATTAGTTTCCTTTCACGATAAACGAAAACTGGCAACCCTGAAAAATAATTCGAGGCAGATCCTCACAAAACAAAAAACTTCAAAAAGAAAAAAATTATAATATTCTTGTGCAATTAAAATATCCAGGAAAGTTCTTTAAAAATAAGATTCTCAATAGTGTAAATAGAGACGAATGGGTGTTCTTTATCTGCAAACTGTGTGCTGCAATCTGTTAAAAAATTGTGTAAATAACGTTTCCAACTTCTAGGTCTTCAATATTACATAGAAGCTTAGCAACTATTGAAAATTAATATTCACTTCTTTAATTGTTAAAGTAGAACCCACAATTAAATTTTCAAATCAACATTTTTTCGCCTGCCTGAAGAAGCCACAGTGAGGCAAAACAATTGTTGCACTTTTAAAGCAATAAAAAGTGATTTGAAAATTTAAGTTTTGCTTCTACTTTAACAATAAATCAAATATCTAGGAACAAACACATTCGCCCATCTAAAGCCCAGTAGCTGAAACTTTTCACTCTACAATTTTTACACCCAATTAAGTTCATTAAATACATATAAATATAGTAAGATGTTGTAGAAACATAAATTTTCAAACTTGTTGGGCATTTAAACGAAATCATTATTCTAAACTATAGTAAATACAAACCTATTAGATCCGCCAATGAAAATATAATGGTGTTCATATATCTCACTTTCGTTTTGAAGTCGTAGGTGAAGGTAAGTCTGGAATCTTGAATCCAGCCAGAAAATAATTCCGAAATAATCGTAATTATTTCATCTCTGCAAGTTGGCATACATTTGCAAAGCGATGTGCCATTTTTGCTAATCAAGTTAATAAGTACATCTAAAAATAACAAACTAAAAACATGTTCAACATTTTGAGTTAAAAAAATACTTAATTTAATATTTTTTGTAACCCATAAATAAAGCAATCAGTAACAGCAATCTGTGTCAAAGCCATACTAGTAAATTAATGTTTCTGTGGAATATATTAGAGTTTGTTAAATGTAAATTTGGGTGTAAATAATGCTATAGAGTGGAGTTTTTAGTTAACAAAATATGCCCAAAATAAAAATATTTCAACATATTATTATTATTCAATTTTTTTTAATTTGCCCGTTGCATTAATTTTAAAGTACGGAGTGATTCTAAATAAATATCGGCGTTCTAACGCGTTGTAGTACTTACTAAGTAAAACTCAAAATCATTATTAATACATGAAATGAAAGAGCTACTCAAACTGTTCTATTGGTTTGTAAGCGCATGCGCTAGAGGGCGCTGGTAGCAAAAATGGCGATCAGAAAACATAGACGTGAGCACTCATCCCTAATGAATGTTTTTGTGCCATATCTCGGCGGTAAGTTGGGCCTTTTTTGTTTGGAGGGTCAATCTTAACTGATACTTCTTATCTTGGAACTTTGCAACACCCGATATTAAATTTAGAAACACCTGATATTACAATTTACCTACACAAGATAAAGCTATAAAATCCTGGCTACTTTTTTATAATAAGTATAGATTATTCAAAAATTATTATTATTTAAAATTCAAATTTAAGGAAATAAAATTGAAAGAAATGTTAAAAAATATTCAAGACATACTATTATCATGCTTAAAAAATATTCTGTTACACGTACCACTATATTGCGATAGACAAACCATACCATCAATATCGCATACCTTCTCCCCATCTGAATGAAAAATATCTAGTTGTAACATTTGTAATATTTGGAAAATATTTTTTTTTTACTTACATCGGTTGCGATAATAAAACGGCAAACACTTGCATAATTTCAAAGCGATTTCCATACGGCACTCGATTCTACAGAGTTTATGACTGTAAACTGGACTATACTTCAGATTGCTTTCGTCCAAGAAGCGACATTGCCGCTGCGATATGGTCAGGTCCTTTACGTTTACCGGTGTCCAGCTAGTCGTCGACGTTATCAACATGTCGGCTAGTGAGTCGACCTCTATGTAACTTTTATAGCTTTGTATATCAATTGTATCGTCCGTAGAATGCAGAAATAACTTTGTGATGAACAAAATATTATGTTAGAATTCAACTAAAGCTGTAAACAAATTTCTATTTATATAATAGTTTTCGATACCTACATTAAAAGTCCCAGAAATAGCATCCACATTTAAAAGAGGCTGTTCTTCATCAGGAGCAATTGTATAAGTATGCTGAGGGATAATATCTGAACGGTTTTTAGTCCAATACCTAAAAAAAATGTGACCACGCAACAATCTTTTAACTTTTTGTATTGTTTTTTCGAAATTGATGCGTACTAATAAAGAAGCTGTATATATATTATTCCATAACTCAAATGTACTTACTCATAGGAAATATATTGTGAAACTTTTGAGTTAAACGAAAAACAAGAACCATATTCGGTGATTATTTTGTCCATCTTAGCTTCATTATTCATGAAAAACACGTTGCTATTTGGTCCTAAACTAGTTAGGTTATCGTTAATCATCAGATACGTGTTAGGATCGATGTAGCCAAATTCGCTTTTATATTTTAGTAATTCTTTGTATGAAGAGAAATTTCCAAATAGGAGTACCTTCAGAAAGTCATTGAAATTATCCGAAGCGTTCATCTCTCTGTAATAATGGTGAATTATGATAGAGTTGATAATATTACATAATTGATAATTAAAGAAATTATACGTGTAATGAAAAAAGTAGTATTTTAATTTAAAAATATGTAAGCATTTATATCCAAAATGTTTAATTTAGTACGTATATATTATAAAATTTCAGGTAGAGATCGTTAAAAATATTTTGTCCCAAAATTAGCTCAGCAGCTATGCTGAATGCAAAATAGATTTTAATATATGATACGATGCCAACAAATTCCTCATTATTCTCTAATCCAGATGAACAAACCCATAGAAAATTTTTGGAGCTCATTCATTAAATTCCATGTATTCCTACAGATTAGCTTCTAATGAGAGTGCTTTTTAGTTTAAAAAAAATAGATTAATCTTTTAATTGGTAGCGTTAATGTTAAATGGCACTTCCTAGAGAAGAACCTTGAATGAATAACTTTTTTAATTTTTGTAAGTACTTTTTAAAGTGTAATTCCCCTTAACATTTTCTGATCTGCGACACAATGTCATTGATTCTGTATATAATTTTTAGGAGAAGCTTCTAGGAAACCTCTATTATGATCCGCTTTTACGTAATTATATTTCTTAGCCTTAATTACTGATATAATTTACATTACCACTTCTTCCACATACGAATAGTTTAAATTAAAAAACATAATTCTCAATTTCATTTGGAGTCAGTGCATTTGTTTGATTGTCTTTGAATTATTGTCCTACAATTTTATCAACACTTTTAAGATGGAATTATTCTCCTGTTCTTCTGAAATTCTTCTATAAATCAATACATTTCTACAGTTTTTGTCTTTTTTCATTCTACGTTTTAACAGTGTTTAGTGTTCAGGGCTTAATCTTCGATATTAAGCATCGGGAAGTGCCACAATGTTTAGTACTAAAGTAAAAACCCTGAAAGTCTTTCCAATTATAATTTATTTTAATCTACAGTATTTTAAATTATAGAAGTGATTTAGAAGCAGTTTGTTCGATTTTCAATACACATTTTCTAGCTTATAACATTAAAAAAAATATGTTGCACCAAACATTGTGTTCTGCTAGACATGCAATAATTCTACACTGGTCTTACTTTAATAGCTAATTTCCTACTCGTCTTTAACCTGGATTTGTGGTAACATACCTCTAATTTCACCATTACTAAAGTAAGACTATATTAGATGGTGTTGTTTTGCAATGGACAGCCTCTTAGCTCTGCGACCTGGTTAGATCTTTTGTACTAATACTCTACTACTAGTATGCTCCCAGAAAGCCAATTAACTTCCTAGGAGGCTGTGCCTTGATCCGTTTTGGCGTTATTGTCATGTGTTCGGCCGTTTTCTCTGCCAATCCATATAGTCACAAGTAGCATTGTCCAATATATCTATCTTGTGAAGATGGAATTTCACTGAGCAATCTTCTGTAAGGATACTCGTGACTAGCTTTTATTGAGGTGCAAGAGATGTTTAGCTCTGTTTGGTGAGAGGCCCATAAATATTTTTGATTGCCTTTGACCTGGTATGTTTATCCAGTTCCCTGTTTTACACCGTTTCTCACTTTGGTCCTGATCTGCTTTTGATAGCTCACATGTAGCCTTGGATTCGATTATAGTAGTTTCAGCTTCCTCCCTGGCTAATATATCAGCATGTTCGTTAACTATTATACTTGCGTGGTCTGGTACCTTTAAAGTGCGTTTATTGCCTTTGGTCAATTGGTTTGGAGCTTGTTTGTAGTTCTAAGTAGTTTTAGAAGTGTTTTCTTAAGACTATCTGAAATCAGACATGTGTGTGTCCCTTTATAGTGCTTTTTTCGTGAAAACCTGGACATATCTTTCCAAGGCTATTGTTCAGCCATTGCTTACATTAATATCTAGTTTCCCTAGCAGATACCATCGCCTTTTACTTTAGATGGACTGTCTAAGAATACTTGAACAGATAATGCTCCTACGTTTTCCGCTTTTTTGCGACAACGCAACTCATATTTTACGAGTTAAAACCATTTCAAATTCTTGCAGATTTTTGTTATCAGTTTTATAATTGTAATGTTCAAGGCTTAATTTCATATGCTATATTTCTTCTGATTTTAAGAATTTTGCAACGTTTTTTCTTCTAGATTCTATTTTTTTAAGTTTTAGAAGTTCGCTAGATTTTTCTTTAGAATGTTACATTATTTTATTGCAAGTTTCAAGTTTGTTATAGTTTTCTAGAATTCTTTAGCAATTACACTCTTAATTTCCTAAAATTTTCCAGCTTTTTCTCTTATAAACTTTAAAACTTCTAGAACTTTACAAGTAATTGTATTTCTTGTGCATTCAACAAAATGATCAGAACTTTTCGAAAAAATATAATTGGCCAATTAGGATTCAAGGCATTAAATATTTTAAACCCTCTTCCCCGTGATTTCATACATTTTTCATCATCTCCTGCCTCATTTTGTTCGCCTTTCTTTTAGAAATTTTATTATTTTATAGTAATTTCCCTTCCATATCTTTAGAATTTTGCTCTTTCAAATTGAGAGAATTTTTGGTGGATTCTTGAATTTTGCAGTAACTACTCTTTGATTTTTACAAGTTTAACAGAATTTTTTCTCTTAATTTTCTGATTTTCCCACCTATAATTTTACTTTAACTTTTCTATCAAATTTCTAATTTGCTTTTATTAAGTTCTATAAGAATTTTAAAGCTGTTGCTCTTCTCAATTTTTAGAAAATTTCCTCTTCTAGATTCATTGAAATTTCTTCAAATGTTCTACAGTTTTCATAAAACTATACTCCTTCAAGATATTACTTTATTTTATCGTGCATTCTATATTTCAATATATTTTTTTGGATTCACACTCTAAATTTCTTTGAGCTTTCTTGAATTTTGAAGAAATTTGTCTCTTAGGCTTCTATGCAATTTAATTTTTTTCTTAAGCAGTTACTGAGCATCAACGAATGAAGTGGTTGTGTTTTTATATCAAATCAGGATCTCTAGAATTTTGAAGTGACTTCAAAATTTCAAGAATTATCAAGAAAGAGTAGTTTTATTATCGGATAAATTATCTAGAATTTTAGAGTAATATTTCTTTCAGACTTGTAAACAATTTTTAATTTTTCTCTAAAGCAGTAAGGGAGCATTAGAATTAAGGCTGTGTTTTATATCAAAGCAGAATCTTTAGAATTTTGAAGTAACTTCCAAATTCCGAGAATTATCATGAAGCAGAAGTTTTATTATCAGATAGATTATCTAGAATTTTTGGGTAATTTCTCCTTTAGAATTTTAAATTTTTTTAGCAGTGCGTTAGCATCAAAATGAACTAATTGTATTTTTATATCACGACCAGGATCTCTAAAAGTTTCAAGAAACTTACAAAGTTTATTAAAAATGTCTCTCCCTTATTTGAAAATTATACCTCATGGTTTCTGGAATTTTAGATAAAATTTTCTTTCAAATTTATAGAATTCTCTTTTTTGTTTCTCGATTTTAGAATTTGAAAACCTTTTTTTCTTGAAAGTTTTAGAGTTTTTTTCCTTTTTAACATTTCGTGACTTTCAATCAATCTCATTCTATGTATATTTCATAAATTATTTACATTGTAGCTTCATAGAAGTTTCTTTTAGGTTTAATTAATTTTTAGCACTTATACTGACCGTGTCATGGAATTTTCTTTTAAGGTTCCGGTTCTGTAATTTTCGAACTTTTCTACGTATTTTCGCTTTGCTTAAAGTTTGATCATCAAAATAAAGAGAAGTTTATTTTTTTATTTTTCTGATTCATTCTCTTGCAATTATTTTTTTCTTCTAGATTTATAAGAGTAAATATATTAAACACTTTTCCCACAGATTTTTTATGATTCTATTATTTTATAGTAATTTCCCTTCCATATGTATAGAATTGCTATCTTCAAATTTAGAGAAATTTCTGAAGGGTTTTTGTATTTTACAGTACATTTTCTTCCATTTTTACCAGTTTAACAGAAATTTTTCTTCCAAATATTGTGTTTTTTCTCCTAGAGTTTTGCTTTAACTTTTCTCTCAGATTTCTCAATTTGCTTTTATTAAATTCTATTAAAATTTTTAAGCTATTGCTCAATTTTCTTTTCTAGATTCATCAAAATTTCGTTAAATGCCGCACCGTTTTCATCAAACTATTCTCCTTTAGGATATTACTTTATTTTATCGTGCATTCTATATTTCCATATATTTTTTTAGATTCACACTAATTTTTCTACAAATTTCTTTGAGTGTTCTAGAATTTACAGCAATTTTCAGATTTTTAAGCAATTTAAAAGCATCAGCATGAAGTGGCTATGTTTTTATATCAAAGCAACATTTCTAGAATTTTAAAGAATTATCATTAAAAATAGTTTTATTATCGGATAGATTATCTAGAATTTTTGAGTAATTTATCTTTTAAGCAGTAAGTTAACATCAAAATCAAGAAATTATGTTTTCATATCATGGCAAGAATCTCCAAAAGTTTGAAGAAACTTACAAATTTCGAGAAATATCTATATATGGTTTTAAATTCTCCGAGAAAGGAAAGTTTCATTGTGGGATAGTTTTAGAAATTACGTGAAGATTATTATTGTAGTAAATTGTATTGAAAACATTAACACTTTCTTCACAAATTTGTTTTTATTAACTGTAAATGTACATTTAGTTAATAAAAACAAATTTGTGAAGAAAGTGTTAATGTTTTCAATATAATGTACTATCGGATAGTTTATAAGGAATTTCGAGAATTATCATGAAAGAGAAGATTTATTGTCGGATAGATTATCAAGAACTTCAGAGTAATTTCTATATCAGACTTCTAGACAATTTGAGGATTTTTCTTTTAAGTAGTAAGTGAGCATCAAAATAAAGTAATTGTGTTTTCATATTATGGTCAGGATCTCTAACAGTTTGAGGTAACTTACAAATTACGAGAAACATCTATGTAGGGGTTTTAAATTTTCCGTGAGTGGGAAGTTTCATTATCGGATAGTTTATTAAGAATTTCACTTCCTTATTTGAAGATCCTGCGTCATGATTTCTGCAATTTTATATCAACTTTTCTTTCAAATTTATAGAATTCTTTCTTTTGTTTCTTGATTTTACATTTTTTCTTGATGTTTCTTTCAGGCTTCATTAATTTTTAGCACTTATGCTCCCAGTTTCATAGAATTTTCTGTTAGGTTTCTTATATTTTCTAGACTTCTCAAACTTTTCAACATATTTCTGTTTTGCATGAAGTTTAACCATCAGAATGAAAATATTGTATTTTTTATTTTTCCGATTCATTCCGTTGCAATTCAATTTTTCTTCTAGATTTATGGCAGTAAATGTTTTAAACACTTTTCCTCGTTTTCCTCCTATCTTATATTGTTAGCCTTTCTTTTAGAATTACTATTATTTTATTATATCTATTATTTCATCTGGAGGGTTCTTGAGTTTACACTTTTTATGAGTTTAACAGAAATGCGTTTTCCCAATTTTGTGATTTTTCTCCTAAAATTGTGTTATTAGAATTTTTAAGCGGTTGCTCTTCTCAATTTTTAGAAAATTTTCTTTTCTAGATTCATTAAAATTTCTTCAAAGGTTCTGTGGTTTTCCTCAAACTCTTGACCTTCGGGTTATTACTTTACTTTATCGTGAATTCTATATTTAAATATATATTTTGGATTTCTAGAATTTTCTTTAAGCGTTCTAGAATTTTACAGCAGACTTCTAAAAAATTTTAAGATTTTTCTCGAAAGCAGTAAAACAGCATCAGAATGAAGATGTGTTTTTATATCAAAGCAGGATCTCCAGAACTTTGAAGTTACTTCCACATTTCTAAAACTATAATGAAAGAGAAGTTTAATTATCTAAAATTTTACAGCAATTTCTCTCTCAGATTTTTAAACAATTTAAAGACTTCTCTCTTAAGCAGTAAGTGAGCATGAAAAGTTATTGTGTTTTTATATTATGAGCAGAATCTCTAGAATTTTGAAGTAACCAAATCTCGAAAATTATCTATGGTTTTATTAAATGTTTAATGAAAGTCAACTTTTATTATCGAATAGTTTATTAGGAATTTCTTTTCCTTATTTATAAATGTTTCCTCATGTTTTCTGGAATTTTACATCAACTTTTAAATGTATAGAATTCTTTCTTTTGTTTCTCGATTTTAGAATTTTTCCAGTTTCATCGATTTTTTAGAGGTTTCAGAGCTTCTTATTTATCATTTTAGTTTTATTGCCAATGCAATTCAAATGCAATAAAATAAAAATGTCTGAAACCTTCAATTCAATGAAACTGGAAAAGTTCTAAAATCGAGAAAAAAATAAACTTTCAATCTCATTCCGTATTTCATGAATTCATTACACCATAGTTTTATAGAAACATTTTTATAGGTTTCGTTAATTTTTATCATTTGTTCTCCCAATTTATAGAATTTTGTTTTAGGGTTTTTGAATTTTCCAGACTTTTCAAACTTATGAACATATTTTTGTTTTACAGGAAGTCTGACCATCAAATTGAAAAGATTGTATTTTTAAATATTTCTTATTCAATTATTTGAAATTTATTTCTTCTAAATTTTGAATTTCTGTAACTTTTGTTATATGCTAAAATTTAAATAAGGAGAGCTCAAAATTTATAGCAGCGAATGTATTTAATATTTTGTTTTAGAAATTTCGTGCATCTATCGCATTATTTATTTCGACTTTATTTTCGTCTATCCCTTTACCTTTTTTAAAACAAGTTTTCCTAGATTCATTGAATTTTTTGAAAGTTTCAGAGTTATTTTTTCATCATTTTGTTGTATCAATACTTTTAATCTCATTCCAGATTTCATGAATTAATTAAACCTTAGTTTCATAGAACCATCTTTAAGGGCTTTATTAAATTTTAGCATTTATTCTCCCTATTTGATAGAATTTTCTTTTAGCTTTCTTGTATTTTCCAGACTTCTTTAAAAATTCTTCATATTTTAGGTTTGCGTGAAGTTTGACATTCAAAATTAAGATTTCATTTTTAAATTTTTCCTATTCATTGATTTGGAATTTATTTCTTCTGAATATTGAATATAGTTGGAAGTAATCAAAGTAGAGCTGAAAATTTATAGCAGAGAACTTGTTTTTTGCATTATTTATTTCGATTTTCTTCTCGTATTTCACCTTAGTAACTTATTTTCTTAAGTTTGAGAATTCTTAAGGGAATTTCTGATTCTTCAAAAGGTCTTTAAGATTGTAGAATTTTAAAACTGATTTATTAGAATATTCTATCATCTGTTTAATTTTAGTTCAGATGTTCTTCTTACTTTCTAGAAGTTTACACCACTTTTTTTGAGGTTCGCAAAGTTTTTCTATAATGTTTCTTCTCCTTTATTAAGATTTTACTTAATTTATTGTAATTTTTAGTCCAATTATAGATTTATATAAATATTTAAGCAATTATACTTCCACTTTCGTATATTTTTCTTTGAAGGTTTTTTTTATAAATTTTTAGAACTATTCATTATTTTTCTGTTATCTAGGAACTTTGTTATCTAGGAACTGAAGGGAGCAGAATAGTCACCTATTTTATTGACTGTATTTTTTTCTAATTTCAGATATTTTTCTTCTATCATTCCCAAGTGCATTATCCAGAATTTATTTCCAAGTTCTCTGCCGTCAACGCCATTCATAGATTGATATTTGATTGGTATTTTTCCACATAATTGATCGGTATCAAAGTATTACACAAAATTTAAAGGAGGTAAAGCATATTTCATGAATTTTTACCAACGCCTCTTAACTTAATTTCTTGATGGTAGAGACGTTTACGTTGTGATACATCTTGCTCAAATTGGAATTAAAATAGACTATACAGCAGTAGAACAAAGTACCCGTGTTTTAATTTTAATTTAGTCTATTAAGCTATTTCTATTTCCTTTCAATAAATCTAGTATTTTCAAGTAACTTCCCCTTCAGATCTCAAATATTGTCCAGCAATTTTTAACTATATTCTAGAAGGTTTTAATCGGTTTTATTTTTTAGCGATGTCCATTCCATTTTCGAAACAGGTATTTCTTTTCCTAATTTTAATATTCTTCCTCAAAATTTTTCAATTTGTCTTTGAAATTTATAAAATTTTTCGCTGTTTTATTAATTTCTACTTGTCTATTCTCGATGTTTAGAATTTTGCAACATCGTCTTCTTTTAGATTAAGAGATTTTCTTTATCTTTCGAGAGATTTACAACAATTTGCTTTTCTTTTGTCAGCATTTGAATTTGTTTTATCGTAATTTTCAAGATCGCTTAAAATTTGTAGAATTTGTTTGAGTTTATTCTTTCGGTATCTTGGAATCTATTTTAAGGACTTTTGAATTTTCCAATTGTCAAGATCCTGTTATCTTTTTTTCCGGTTGGAAAAAGGTTTGACCATTAAACAGAAGAAATACCATTTTCAATTTTTTGAATTTCTGATTTATTTTTGGAATTTATTTACGGTTTCAAAAGATTTTGAACTTTTAAGAATTTGAATTTGAATTAGTTTTATCGTAGTTTTCAAAATCGCTTAAAATTTGTAGAATTTATTTGAGTTTATTCTTCTAGTATTCTGGAATCTATTTTGAGGACTTTTGAATTTTCCAATTGTCAAGATCTTGTTATCTTTTTTTTCGGTTGGAAAAGGGTTTGACCATTAAATAGAAGAAATACCATTTTCAATTTTTTGAATTTCTGTTTTGGTTTCTGATTTATTTTTCGGAATTTATTTGCGGTTTGAAAAGATTTTGAACTTCTGAAAAGTTTATAAGGAATTTCTGTTTAATTTTGATTGCTACAGAAGTTTTCTGTTGTATTACTTCTATATTTGATTTTTGTTTACACTACAGAAAGAATTTTTGAAATTTTTCTTCTTCTTTTTCAGAATTGTATAGTAACTTTTAAGTTATTTTTTATCATTTATTTTTTCATTTTCATAAAACTGTGTGTAAGGCATATAAAATTTGTCCAATAACTTCTCTTCTAAAAAGGTTTGTACAACTTTTTCTTCCGGATTTGTTTTCAGCATTTCTTCGTAAATTCTATTAGGCTGTTATTCTACTAGTAAATCCTTCGAATAAATTTTCTAGATGATTAATAATCAATCGCCGCCAATGTTAATCAAAAGATTTTAAAAGATTGCTGAACATTTTTCTATTGCAGATTTTTCTATATAGGAATTTTTCAGCGCATTTCTATTTTTTATTTAGTTAAGCTATTGAAAATATGTACTTAGTATTCGAAATATATATTTAGCTAATAAACCTGATGAAGGAATAAATATAATTGTGTGTCCTTTAATGATTTTAAATCTTTACGTCCATATGTTATTTATTTTATTAATAAATACCATTATTAAACCAATAAATAAGCTCCTAGTTCACTAAATCAATATTTATAGTAGAACGTATTTGTCTATCTGTATTTGCACCATGCACTCAATATAATTACGAGATTTAAACAATAATGGCTACTAGTAGTTCACGAATGTGGAGTTAATAATCCGACGCGTAACTCAGTTACGTGCTTAAGTTTCAGGGTAGTTATCAGTCCATATTTAGAACAAATGCACACTGTGTGCAAATAATGACGTAATTGCCAGTAATGATTTAGTGGAGATTGTTAATACTGCTCGGTTGATTATTTAGCAGTATATGTTTGTGAATTCGTGTGTGTAAGAAACTTGTTGTTACTAAATTTCAACATCAGCTATTTAATTTTTGCTAACTGGATAAAATGTTATGTAAATAAATATGATAATTTTGTTTTCAAATCAACGAAAAATTGCAAAATTCTGATCCATAATACATGCTTCATTAATTTCCGTATAATATTAATTTTAATTAGATATAAAAGATTAATGTTAAATAACATGACAGACTACAATTCAATGAAATATTTTTTTAAACATTAATTTAAAATTTTAATATTTTCTAATCCTAGTAACTATTCTAATTATTTAAATAACTGTTTACTTTATCAGTGGTAAAACAATTTCGAATTATCTTGATTTTAACGAATAATCACGTCGTTTTTACATATCGTATATTTAATATTTTCTCTCCAAAAGAGAGAGAGAGAGAGATAGCAAGTAATTTACGCTTGGTTTATTTCACTCTCTTTCATTGTGTAATTTCTATATTAGAAACTAATTTAAGAAAAAAAATATAAATTTGATTGTAATGTTAAATATAAAATAATTAAAGGAAGTGTAATTATATAATAAAATATATAAGTTCTTTACGTTGTAGATAATTAACTAATAATTATAAGTGTAATTATAATAAATAATATATGCCATACGTTTTTAGTGGTTCCAAATTATCCGGTAAAATTTCAAGTGGACAAACGGTAATCGCAGGGAATGACGATTCGAAGTTCCAGTGATCCCTCTCTAGACTAACAACGGTCGGACTGTGAAAGAAACGGTTCAGAGCTTGTTGCACCAAGATAACACAGGGCACAACGGTGAGGGCCACAATGGCTATCCACAGTATCCTGGAAATTAATTAAATTTAATTATAAAACCGCCGATCTTCGCCAGATGACAACTTTTCAAACAGGCTCCTCTTCTTCCGTATTATATGGATGAATCCGTGAGCTGTAACGTTCGTCATACAATAAATGAAATATGCACGCAGGCGTTTCCTCAACTTATTTTGATGGATCGCGCGGCTTTTGTTTTTGGATTTCGTAATGCTTCGCATTGTTTTACGACTTAATTGATCGTTCGTCCAATGTACGTACATTTCGCGGCCGTTTTGTGTACAAAGAATTAAATATCCAGTTTTACGTCCGCACTAACTATTCAATTATTTATTTAAGTGATTTGCGGAATACATGCAGGGCTGGGCTGGTACGTTAATATTTCAAATGCACACAATACACGCTTTTGCTTGTTGAATCAATTATTCGTGATGCTAAATTGTAGGTGCAGAGCTAATTGTGCGTTAATATTTCAGATGGGTGTATTTGATTTTATACTATTATATCAACATATTTTAGGTCAAGGTCAACAATAATAGATTACACTAATGTGTTTGATAACAATTTGTATTGTTAAATTTGTTGGATTAAAACATTACATAGAATATAGAAGTTATAAAAACGATAATCATAATGTTTACTTCTATTCATCACAATACGATATTAATATAATTCATAAGGCTGAAAGACCGCTGGTCGATAGCCGCTGATTAGAAGAAACCTAAAGTCTGTACTCTGTTCACTTCATAAGAAAAATACTGTATAAATACTTACTTCTAATATAAAAGAAGTTTTATCTCTATAATTCATATTGCATCAGAATGTTTTATACCTGTACCATAGAATGTAATTATTTAAACGTTCAATAGTTTACCATTACGTATTACATGCCAGTATTACCGAAAATGATTTAATTACAATTAAGGCAACACGTTAAGCGGTCATCCACCGAAACACAGTTTACTATACGCCTGATATACATGGGAAAATCACGTTCCATACGTCATAGCCAACATTCCACGTAGGCAAGTAATTTAAATTACGGCAATTACCTAAATCATCATCGTATTAATCGTCACCGTATATCACAGGATAGAGGGGTTAAACAAATGTTTGCGTTGTTGCGCATTAATAAAGGATTATATTAACATCTAAATGTATTATGATTCGTACGTTTAAAATATTTAGTTTAGTAATATACTAAACTTTGAGAAGGCTGTGACATTAAATGTTACAAAAAAAATATATGAAAAATAACACAATTGTTTATTTATGACAAGAAACTTGTTATATGTAAGGAATATTATATACTTTGATGATGATATTACTAAGAACAAAAGAGAACATTTCTAGAAAGAGTAAGAACGAATAAAAAGAAAGGAAAAATGTATAAGTATTTTTGAAAACACTGCATGTAAATTATAAACGGCAATTGTGTAATAAGAAAAAGACATGAAAAAACGAAATAAAAATGAGCGCTTAAAAGTATAAAATAATAAACATGGTATATCAAAACAGCGATTGCAAACTTTCAGAAAGGTTAGAGTGCTTCAAGATAAATAACGAAGCATATAAATGACTGGAAAAATAGAGAATTGTAAGAGTTTAAATAGCATTTGAAATAGCAAAAGAAATAAAAAAAGGAGCAAATTGCAGAGTTTTCTCTTTTTTACAGCAACTGAATCTAGACAATTATTACACTACGGAGGGACAAGAAAGGAAAAGAAACAATGAGGAGTAAAGATGTCTTGCAATTCTAGATACATGAAATTTTATTGAACATAATAACCAATAATATAAAAGAACCGAAGTAAGAGGGAAAGTAGGATAAGCAGGAAAATTACCAATAGGACATCATATAAAAATATAGTGGATTACTGCAATAATTAAATGAATGTACCGAACGTGATTTGAAGGGGTTAAAAAAGACGTATTTTATGATTTTTTTATAGAAACAGTTTTTATTTATCAACTACAAGTGATGGTAATTTAAATAGAGTCTACTTGTAAGAATACAATAGCGGCCATTTGGTGGTTCGGATAATCTGAAATCAAAAAATATGGTGGATTCTTTTAAAGAATAGATTAATGCAGGTATTGAATGAAGGAATAATAAAAAATTGATTTTTGACAAAATGGCGTCTATTTGAAAAAAAAATTCGTTTGCTGCCAACTACACCATGAACATTCTCCACCTGGGCACGTTTCGAGTTGAGGCTCCTCATCAGTCGAACAATAGTGATAAATGATAATATGCAAAGTGCAAAGTAGGCTCGAAGGAACGTGGAATCAGCGTCAAAACCCCTGTTAACAATAATAATCCGAATAATCATCCCATGCTAACCGGACTGCAGCCACTTCGTGGTACAGCGGACAACGTGGGATTAGTTGGAAAAACGCATTTTCTTCCATATTCATAACTGTAGCCCGTCGACCACTGTAGAAGAAATATCTAGTTTCATTAAGAATCATATCGGTGTTCAAAATTTTACATGTATTTCTCTGACAGCTAACGTCGTGTATTGCTCTTTTAAAGTCGGCATCATGGAGTCGGATATCAATGTCTTTCTTCATGCTGACAAATGGCCTAAAAGTGTTATCGTCCGCCAGTTTAAAAATCGCTCACGAAAAATTAAATTACGGTGTATATACTGACTCTAGCAACCCGATGGCTATTTCAATTGCAGAGACATTTGGATTCATTAATGCTTTTCAAGTTAATAATATTATTAACAACAATTCGGTACTGCTCGATTTGATATTTTTACAGACAATTTCGGTTGAGAAGTTTGAGATAAATTTAGCCGATTATCCTCTTGTGCAAAGCGAAATACACCATCCTGCTCTGAAATTACTTATGCACTTTAAAACAAGCACTATGGAAGAGTCTGTTTGGAATGCTAAAGTCAAGTATGATTTCAAAAATTCAGATTTTCCAAGTCTTAACAATACTTTTATTAATATACATTGGGATTCCTTGTTTGCCGGCAAAAATTCAGATGAACACGTAAATATCTTTTATAATGTAATCTAAGACTCAATTAATAGTTTTGTTCCTATGGTCGAAATTAAAAGTAATCCAAAGTACCGTTTTCCTAAATGGTTCACCCCGAGTTAAAGGAAAACGTGTTTCTAAAAAAGAAATTACACTCAATATATAAACAATCTAATTTAGAGTCGGACTATGATGCCTTCAAAACAGCTCGAACCAATTGCAAAAATTTAACAAAAATATGTTATCATAATTATCTACAAACACTTGAAGCATCTATCACAGGTGATACTAGTCTCTTCTGGAAGCATGTTAAATCTAAACGTTCACAATGTATGCTTCCAAATTCTTTTGAACTAGATGGCAGTATAATTAGTGAGGAAGAAGACATTGTGAATTCCTTTGCATCTTTCTTTGGGTCGGTATATAAAAACTCTAGTCACATAACCGTGTTGGATACGGATGATTCTCACTTAAATTTACATTCTATGCCGGATATTGGCATATCAGCCATTTTGGAAGAACTTTCTCATCTAAAGCCCAACAATTCTATGGGATCTGATGGATTGCCAGGTATTTTTCTCAAAGAGTGTGCGTTTTCACTTTCTCGCCCTCTTTGTATTATTTTTAACAATTCACTGAAATGTGGTGAATTTCTTAGTTATTGGAAACACGCACTTATCACCCCCATTCATAAAAATGGGAACAAAAATCATATTAAAAACTATCGCCCCATTTCCATCCTGTCTCACATTCCTAAGATCTTCGAAAAACTTATAACTACTTATATCTCCGAGGGAGCTGATTGTCTAATAGCGGAACAGCAATACGGTTTCTGACGTGGTTGTTCAACCGCTACTAATTTGTTAATATATATTGATTTTATAACGAAAGCTTTGGAGAAGGGCCAACAGGTTGATTCCATATACACCGACTTCGCCAAAGCTTTTGATACCGTCGATCATGGTGTACTATAAACAAAATTTAGTAACATAGGTATTCACGGTTCACTTTTTAATTGGATCCGTTCTTATTTAAGTGGAAGAACCCTAAGTGTTTGGATTGGTAATTATTGCTCCCGATTAGCTCAAGCGTCCTCCGGTGTTCCCCAGGGTTCACCTCTAGGCCCTCTCCTATTCAATATTTTCATTAATGACGTGGTTGATTGTTTTAAGCATAGTTGCTGCCTGTTGTTTGCAGACGATGTAAAAATATTTACAGCTGTTCCAGAAAACAACTCCCATCATCTTCAACAAGATATTGATAGATTCAATAATTGGTGTACAATAAATAAAATTCAACTAAATATTGACAAATGCAACGTAATAACATCTGCTAAAATCAAATCGCCAACTTATTGTAACTACACTATCGATAATGTTCCTCTTACCCGAGTATATTCTATAAAGGACCTAGGTGTAGCCCCGACTGGTAACTTTGGTTTTTCGCAACAAATTTCTAAAATAATATCCAAAGCATTTCAAATGTTAGGGTTTATTAGAAGAAATACTCATGAATTTCGAACTGTATCCACAATAATAAACTGATTTGTTACATTAGTCCGACCGCATTTGCAGTATTGCTCAGTTATTTGGTGCCCTTATACATCAAAGGAAATCCAGGCTCTCGAGCGGGTACAGCGAAAATTTATAAATTTTTTAAAATTCAATTTTTCTCTTAAGAGCAATTACCTTGATATCCTTCGTCAATTTAACCTTGATACTTTTATGCGTAGACGTTTTAATAGTGATGTTCTGTTCATCCATAAGCTCCTTCATGGCTCCATAAATTGTCCAACGTTACTTAAGGCCATTGACTTTCATGTACTATCTAGGTTACTGAGATCTAGTCAGATATTTTATATTCCTACTAAAAAAACGGACTATGGAAGGAACTATGGTGTTCCTAGATAACTGAACAATTATAATATGTGTGATGTTGACTTTACTCAATTAAGTTTGAATAGACTGCGGTCATACCTTAAAACGTGCACTATATTTTAAGTTATTTTGTTAAATCACTTTGTATTGATTTTAATTGTCCTGTTGTTTCTAATAATTGTTAATTTTCTGTATATTTTAATATGTTATTATTTTACTGTTGTTTTTAAATTATAAAATGTACACCCTAGTTTTAGTGTATATTTAAGTTTTTAATATGTATTTTTATCATCACATGGCCTACCGTAAATAAATAAAAAAATAAATAAATAATATGTTCCCTAAATTGCATTATACATATTATCCACAGAATCACAATTTCGCCTTATTGCTAAACCATAGTAAACTGTCAGCTTATTTATTAGCTTGGCCGTGAGTTTACCTTTCCCTGAAATTATTTTTTTGCAATTTTTCCGCCTTTTTCAACTGTTTTTGTATTTTTCTTACTCACTTGCTCACGGAGTCGTGAACCCATTCTCTTCTTAACATGCCCGAAACATTATTTTCTGACAACTTCAACTTCACCGTAAGGAGCAGCTTTCAGAAGCCCAGAATATGTTTTTGAATCGCCATCACCTATATAGTTTTTATAACGAACTTTGAATTTTCCTATGAACGCTTAAACATTTCAATAACCGCATCGACTTCCATTTTACCTGAAGAGCCCTGGTGATTTGCAGAGCAAGCATCTTTGTGTTCATTATACCAATGATTTCTTCAGTACCATTTTTAGATTTCTAAATCTCACACTGTTTACAGTATGAAATTTTTACAATTATATTAATTAATTTACCACTGTAATATCAAATCAATGATGTCACTCCATACAAAGAATTAAACCCTCGCTTATTCCAGGTTCCGTCACCCGAAACTGTTAATTCTTCATTATTTTCAGCAGTCGCTTCATTTTCCTCGGTACAGGCGTTTTCAAACAGTTTTTCAGCTGCTACTTTCACACAAAAGTGAATGTTGTCAATAATCAAATCATAAGTGTTTTGGGTTAAAAAAAAGGAGGCATGTCCATCAAGCCACAAAATTTAGATGCACCTTTTAATCCTAGTCACAGAATTCTCATCACAAATATAAATCGTCTGTTTATTTCGTAAGAATGCTTCAAAAAAGTACCGGAGTTTATAACACGATTTTCACACTTATCACACACTACAACGATTTTAAAACCAAGTCCACGGGGAGAAGCAGTTTCAAATTTTATTTTTCCGTCACCAGAGTTACATTTCACATAATCACTTATCGCAGAAAATACAGTAATAAAATTTAAAATTCTATATTCAATCGAAGGATCACGTGAAATTAAAATCCCTTTCTGCATTTTGAATCTTTTAGCGGATGCACCAAAACTACTCTTATCAGTCTCAGCAGTCTTTGAATTAAAAGTTTGTGTTCTCTTTTTACCTTTAGAAATTTGGATTTTTTCGATACTTTTACGCAATCTTGAACATTTACGGGGCATATTTATAACTTTAAAATAAAAACAAAAAATCACGAAAATTAGGTTTGAACTGAACGCACGACTTTACAACGTCACAGAGCTCTTTAGAATGACGAAATACTTTTATTTTAAGGTATAATAATTAAACGTAACCTCGAAGTGCGTAGTGGATCTATTATACTCGCCTTCTACGATAAAAGTACAATAGAAAACGGAACCTCGGCTAGGCCTTATAAATTCAGGTATATCTCCGAAAATATTTATTGGATTGGCTTCTAACTTTCAGAGAATTATTTAAATATATGTACATTCCGAAAATTCAAACAAAACAAAATTGATCTTTTGAAAATTCTAACTTCGTATAACCCCTTAAACTATCGTCAACTGCAACCCATCAGATCTTTTTTTCTGCCCTTATCCTTTCCTCATAATCTGCTACGAGGTATTTCTTAGGTGTGTATAGTGAGGTTTCTTCTAATTCATCTATGGCAGCAATGTAATATTGGTAGCTCTGAGGTTTGAACTACACTTGTTATTTAATGCCCACTCCATTTTTGTGGTATTCTGCACTCTGCTAGTTCTGTATTCACAGCTTCCATATAGAACGCTTTCGTTGGATGGTCCGACATAAAGGGCTTTGGGAGTAGATGACAATATTTTATCAATTGTGTGCCGTACGCTGTGGCTAATCAAATTAAGTACCTCTTACCTTATTGCATTTATAAATTTGAGTTTATTAGAAGGTACATACTCCTATTATTTATATAAGATCTGCCCCATAGTGTGTGGTGCGCATTAGCGTCGCAATCCATGATAAGTTGTTTCCCATTTCTGCTGCGGATAATCCTGGTCTTCTATTTTTTACCAGCCTTCTGACCGGCTCAAGTTCAACCAGTTCAGTGAAGTGATCTTGATTATTAACATTTCAAAACAAATTAAGGAGGACATTGATCAAGGTATGAATATTTCGGATCAATCTAATATAAATAATCCATGCCCATCGCCGGGTGGCATAACCTCAAAAGAAAGAAAACCCAAGATTGCTTCAGAATGGAAACGGAATGCTATTGCTACTGCAAAAAGTTATTTAAACTATAAAGGTTGCGAAATAGGAGAAAGATAAACTGGATTTGTTGTTGTAAAAAGTATAAGTGATTTATTGAAATTAATGAAAAAGCGAGAAATAAAATATTGGAAAATTTTAATAAATTGGAAGAAACTTATATGCAAAATGTATTTTTAGGAGATCTAATTAAACCTGAAAATGTTGAAAAACAAAGATTAAAAACTGGTACGGGGAAGAGACTGAGCTGTTCACATAAATATTATATTAAATTAGGAAATAGAAATATACATGTTTGTAGAAATGTCTTTGCAAGTATCTATGGAATATCCAAAAAGCGTGTAAACAATGTTGCCAAAGAGTATCGTGATCCTGTAACTATACCTGCTAAGACTGAACGTGGAAAACATCAAAATAGATCAAAACGTTCGAGTATATGGGCTTCCAAAGTTGATTCTTACATTAAAAGCTCTCGTTATTATCTATCTCCAGGATGGAATATTAACAGGATGTATGATTTATATTTTAAACAAAATGAATCGGGTCTCGAATGATCTGCAAGGCCAATAGTATTATATGATTTTTACTACAGATACTTACAAAATTTTAAATACAGCTTTGGATCACCTCGCTCAGATACATGCAAGTAATGTGACAGGCTGAATAACAAATTAAAAGATAATACATTGGTTAGCGATGAAACCAAAGAGCTACAGGTGGAAAAGGGGCTTTGAAAGAGAAGAGTAATCTTGCTACTTCTAATGACGAGTACGAGGTATTAACTTTTGATTATCAGCAGAATATGCTATTTTGTAAAATTTCAATAGGTGAAGCAATTATAAACGGTAACTTTGGGTATATAATTTTTGTATCCACTCAGCAAAAACAGGAATAGCTCACTTTTATTTATATGACGAAACCATACCTCAAAAATCACCCAACGAAGTCATATCTTTTATAGATCACTACATAAATAAATCTTGTCGAGCATAGTTAAAACACTAAATACAGCGTGAAAACAAAATTAGAACTCGACAGTTGTTCAATATCTGTATACCCTTATAAGCTGTTCATCTCTTAAGAAGATTGTTCATTTTTTCCTGAACCGGGCCACAGCTTTTTAGCATATAATCGGTTTTTCGGCGTAATAGAAAAGTTTAATAGAAAGAAAGATTATTTTTTTACTTCGAAAGTATTAACCAAGCATCTAAAAACATCAAAGTTGTGATTGCAGATAAAAACATGGTTCTTAACTTTCGTCAACATCATGAAAGTCATTTCAAAAAAGTAATAACAAATATGTAGAAGATACCATTCTTAATATCGCATTTTCAATACAGTAAAGAGTATATTAAAACTATTGCAGTCGGTGCTATAACGAGAATGCCTGTATATGATTATTTTACCATAATGAGAAATTCCCAAGCCAATTTATTCATTCTGCCTCAGAATCCGCTGTATTTTTCATGCATTGCTGTTGAAAAAGGCTAGATACGAAGATGTTATACAGATAATAAAAGAACTATGAGTTAAAAGGACTATAATCCACGAAAAGAACTGTATTTCTACACGGTCCTTAACAGTGAAGTTGTTGGACTTACAGATGACATTTCTAGTAAAGAGGACTACAATGATGCTGAAGTTGACCTTTAATTAAGTAATTTTTGTTACAACACTTGTTCGATTTTTATTTTCTTTTGATTGATTAATCATTTACGTGCTGAATGATACTTGTAGTTTTTGTATTAAAAAACATACTTATATAGGGTGTCCAGAAAGTAAGGATGAATTTGAATTTGACGCCTGTTTATCATATGACGTTTGGCAGACGTAAGAAGCACGTCTGCCAAACGCAATGTTTGTTATTTGCGTGATTATTAAGTGATAAAAAGTTATTTAAAAAACAGTGAAAATCCCATGGTAGCCATTTAAGAATTGAGTGTGACACTCGAACGTAACTGAATCCTCAGTTCGGAAGTTGATACGAAAGTTTGAGACCACTTGTTCTGTTGCAAATGTTAAGAAAACAGGACGATCGCGTGATAATAAGCCCCAGAAAATCGACGAGCCCAACAACTAATTTTATAAACAAGTTCAACGCATGCAATCGATTCAAAAGATCTGAAAATGCATGCGTACAAGATTTAACTTACACAAGAGTTGAAGCCTGCAGATCATGGAAAGAGACATCGATTTGCTCAGTGGGTCTTGGTTCGACAAGCTGCAAATAATAACTTTTCTCAGATGAGGCGCACTTCTACCCAAGTGGTTACGTCAATAAACAGAACTGCAGAGATTTGTGTTCTGGGCAGGAGTAATTGGTCTGTATTTTGTGAAAATCATGAGGTAGCTGTCGTTACTTTGAACGCCGTCCATTACAGAAACATGCTTTCTGGTTGGTTTTTCACAGTTGTGGAAGAAAATGATAATTTTGGGTGCAACATGTCACACATCCCATGAAACGATTGCTCTGAATAAAAAGTTTCCCCAAAAAATATCTCTTTGCTTGGCAACCAGCTAGATCATGCGATCTTACACCTTGTGACTTTTTTTGTGGGTTTTTGTGAAATAAAAAGTATACGTGAACAAACCACAAACAATACACCAATTGAAGAATTAAATTAAAAGGGTTATTAATGACATCCCAAAAGATGTTTGAGAACGCGTTAAAAAGAAATTCAATGAACGCATTGCTCGTTTCCACGCAGCTTTGGATGGTCATATGGAGGATTAAATTATTCATACAAAAATGCGAGATGTTACTTAATATGTTAATAGATAATCAAATATATTTTCAATCAATTTTGTATGTTCTATAGAACTTTAATATTCGTCCCTACTTACCGAACACCCTTTATGTATGTGTTTTATTATTTAAAGTACATAAGTAGTCCTAGATTTTGATGCAAAACTTCAAAAATTCGCAGTGATTCTAATATTTACTTTAGGTCTTCAAAACCGTGTGAAAATATGTAAAACTTTTTATGTTTTATAATAGCAACTTACACCTAGTAAAAGTAAATTTAAAAGTACTATTTTCTTATTTCCCACTTTTCAAAATTGGACTTGTCTCCCTTTTTTTAAAAGACCCTCAATTGTAGTTTTCCCCATTGCTAAGACTAAGTCCATGATGCACTTCAGTGTAGCCTCTATTTGTTCCACTGACAGCAGAGTAGCAGGATAGTCCTGTGCCCGACTTTTTATCTTCAGTGCTTGCACAGCTTGATTGTATAATGATGTGTGTCTCTTTCGGCGATTTTGCTTCCCCTGTGTGACGCCACTCCAGCTTTTGCTTGTGAGGACTAAGGTCCCTCCTGTGGGGGTCTGTGTAGTCCCTTTCACACGCTTGGCTGGTAAACCCTTTGGCGTAGCGTCATCCAAACGGGTACGTTTTTCGGTACTTGTACTGCCTTATCCCGCGTCATGCCCTTGCTAAGGATGTATTTAAACCTCTTCTCCCTGTCGATATCAGCCCCAAAGTCCTCTCCAGTGGCAAAGATTTCAATGTTCACATCCGTTGTTTTATTCTTTGAGGGTGACGAGCCCTTATTTTTGTTTTCTTGGTTCATAAGTAGTCCCATGAGAAGATAGAAAGAAAAGGTCATCCGAAGCAGATTCTAATTGAAACCGAAAGTTGCCTGGTATCTCGAGTTCTCATACTAAGACTAAGCTTCCCCTTTGCCATGCAATCTTCAGCTTATGCTATTCTACCTTAGCTTAAGGAGTTATTTTATTGTGGCTCTTCTTTCATTTGCTGTTAGGCACTGTCAGCGAGACATGACATGGTGAGTTAAAGATGTATCCTGCCTGATGGCCTTTCAGACAGACAGAGTACGGCATCGTACCCTTTAGTGCAAGCTTTGGGCCACAACGTCCGCGGGTGCTCATAAATCCGAAAAAGGACCCACGAAGAGGACCAGATCGGATAGCAGCACGCCTAGGCAGACGAAAAAGACCAAAAGGGACGGGCCAACCTTCACGGAGGCCGTAACATCGGTCAAGGTTGCCATAGCGTGCCAGGGGTTCCCAGAAACCCAGCTCGACAAGGACAAGCTGCATGCAGTCCAAGAAGCCATCATGACGGCATACGAGCACATACCGGAGCAAGGGCCACAAGTCCGCTTCGCGAAGTGCACACAGAGACCGGGATATCTAATGATAACCTGCGCCGAGGAGGCCAGCGCACAATGGCTAAGGGAGACAGTCCCAATCCTGACACCATGGGAGGGAGCGTCTCTCAGGGTGTTGAAGGGGGACGAGATTCCCAAGCCATGGGTGTGCACGGCATACGTCCCGGATGAGGGGAAGGACAGACTGGAGGCCGACAGGATCCTGAAACGATTGAGAATCGGAAACCGGGGCCTAAACACACACCTGTGGACTGTATGGGGGAAAACCCCGGAGGCTAAAGGTGTGATATGGACATTCTCCATTGATAAAGAGTCCAAAGAGGAGTTATCTAAATTGGACCTCTACCCATTCTTCGGATACGGTAGGCTTCGGCTGCGTATCAAAGAGAATAGTAGGACAACGGAAGGGAGTAAACCAAGGCAGAGTCCGGAGGCCACTACCCTTGAGAAACCAGCGGAGACCCAAGGCACCAGCGAGGCCGGGGAAAACGTGGAACCAGGGCAAGACTCTCACAAAGAAGGTCAACCCTCCGCCAGCGGGATCAGTCCCCTCTTAAGGCCATCGGCCAAGGGGGACGCGGTTCCAATGGAGGAGGACAAGACAACGGAGGAAGAGCCTGAAGATGTCCCTCCTCTTCAATAGCGGAAGAGGAATAAAAATTCTGCAGGTGAACCTTCAACACGCAAAAGCCGCATCGGCAACGCTGTGTAGGAGGTTCAACTAAGAAGGCATAGATATAGCCCTCCTGCAAGAACCGTGGTTACTCCGAGGGAAAATAGCAGGCCTAGCGCCACAACACTCTCAGGTAATATACAGTAGTAGATGACCTTCTAGGAAAACTGTCCAAAGAGGACATCAACTGCCTAGGGTACGCGGATGACTTAGCCATTGTCATCAGGGGCGGTTCGCGGGAGTTGTCTCGGAGCGAGCACAAAGAGCCCTAAACATAGTAGACAATTGGTGTAAACAGGAGCGATTGACAATCAATCCACAAAAAACACAAATTGTCGTATTTACAAAAAGACGAGCATTGCAAGGCCTAAAGCCACTGAAGCTCGGGGGTACGGAAATTCCCTTCGTAGGGGAGGCAAAGTACCTGGGAGTAACCTTTGACGCCAAAATGACGTGGAGACCACACATCACAAAAGCCACCAAGAAAGCTACAATATCATTGGGCAGGTGTCGCAGAATGTGCGGGAAAAATTGGGGACTACACCCTAAATTGACTCTATGGCTCGACCCATGATAGCCTATGGAGCAGTGGTGTGGTGGACTAGGACAAAGCAAAAGGGGGCGATAGGACTCCTGAACAGTACACAAAGACTAGCATGTCTCAGTACAACAGGAGCCCTAAGCACGACCCCAACAGCAGCCCCAGAAGCCATCTTGAACATACCACCACTACACATCTTCATTCAAGGAGAAGCCAGGTCCGTATTATACAGACTGATGCAAGGACAGGCGCACATAATCCGATCACACGGAAAAACGCACCAATGGCTAGAAGACGAGCTGAAGGCTAACGCGATTACAGCAATGCCTAGCGATGCCATGGTGAAAAAATACAATTTCGAAAAGAAATACAAGGTTCTAATCCCACAAAGAGAGGACTGGGTCGAAGGCCAACCTACCAAAGCAGAATCATGCTGGTTTACGGACGGCTCAAAGACCGACAAAGGGGTAGGAGCAGGTATATACGGCACAAAACCCGAGACAAAGATTTCTGTCAGTCTCACCAAGGACACCACGGTGTTCCAAGCAGAGCCGATAGCTCTTCACCACTGCACAAGAGAAATAGCAAGGCAGGGGGGACCAAAAGTAGGTCAATTGCTATATTCTCCGACAGCCAGGCGCTACTAAGAGCACTAAGCTCCACACAGGTCGAATCTAAGCTAGTGTGGGACTGTATAAGTGCCCTTAACCAACTTGGCTGTCACAAAAAAGTAACAATCACATGGGTCCCAGGACACGGAGGACATCCGGGGAATGACATAGCAGACGAATTGGCCAAACAAGGCTCGTCAAAAGCAGTAATTGGCCCGGAACCCTCTTGCGGAATCTCCAAAACCACAGTCAAACGATCCATAAAAAAATGGGTGGAGACACAGGCCCATATCTGGTGGACGAACTCACCAGGACAGAGACAGGCGAAACAGTTTCTTAAGAAACAATCGCCAAAATTCACGACCGAACTCCTGAACCAAGACAGGAAAATGGTCAAAACAATAGTAGGCCTGATAACAGGACACTGAAAGCTCAACAAACATATGAGCAAAATAGGCCTGGTGGAAGAAGCATCATGCAGATTCTACCTAGAGGAAGAAGAGGACTCGTTCCACATCCTATGCCACTGCGAGGGTCTAGCAAGGATTAGATATCAAAAGCTAGGCACTATAAACCCAAGCGCGGAGACGTATACCCAAGCCCCTCTGGCAGGGCTAATAGGACTAATCAAAGAGGCAAAGCTAGAGCTGGTCATCTGAGATAAACAGGGAACCACAATAGACCTGGAAAGGTCGCGGTGGAATAGGCGCTGGTCCCACCCATACAACATCTAATCTAATCTAATCCTGGTGTTCAGGCAACTTACAATTGGCGTACAAGTTGTGCTATACGTGTGTGAAAAACCCATTTTGCTGTATGGTATAGAAACATGGGGACTAAGGAACAATGCATTGAGAAATGGCATTGGTTGTTCCTGAAGCAGATTCTGGAGGTTGAATGTTCTTCTCCAGAAAACAAATAGAATGGGTGTGAGTTAAGTGCTGGAGGATGTAGGGCAGAAAATTATATGAAAGAGAATATTATGAATGAATGGTTGAAAAATTGGAAAAATGTACAGGAATGGATGAAAGAGAAGTAGAGAAATGAGATTCAGATGCAGGAGATGTAAGATTGTATCGGGAGGAGCACATACAATCCCAAGGTATGAAAGGTGGCAGGTTTATAGGACGGTTCCAGTGTACTTGACTAGTAGTATCTGTTATAAATACTACTTGCTGAATACCCAATTGCAATATTAGGCTACTTACAGTTGTCAACCTTGCCTTAGGTGGTTGCACTTGCATTCACTTAAACTGATAATATATCGGGAAGGAGGAAATAATAGAACCGGCCATGTGCTGTGCTGCGTATCAATTATTTATTATGTGTCTTATTAGCATAGCAAAAAAACAAAAACGATCGTGCCAATGGATTTAAAATAAATGAATACTCCAGAAAAATATACATAAAAATAAACATTATATTGGACATAACAGTATCTTCTAAAATGAAGACAAGATTGTCCTAGAAAGAGCTAGATATTTGGATGTGACAAAGAGTGTGAATGGGTGTATGAAGAGTGATTGGAGATAAACAGTAAGGTAACAGAATGAATGAGAGAAAATAGAGTTGGTGAAAAGGTTTTAGCGAGACTGAGGTGGAAGAGGGGGGTTAAGAGAAAAGTAGATAGAGTGTTTTATGTGTCAAGTAGAATAGAATATTGTTTGTATATGCTGAAGTTTATAAGCAAATAAAAGTATAGTTTTACTCTCCCCCGAATGTTCGTAATCGTCATAATCATGACTAGGAGGTAAATGAGTAATAAAGTAGTATTTAATGAGAGTTAATTTTCTAATTGATGGTGTGGTGTAATTCATCTAGAGAATAATCTATTACAGAAAATTACAGAAGAAAATATAGGCTATAACATATAATAGATCTAATCTGTGGGACTGGTTGAAGAAAAAAAATGAAATTAATATAGAAATAATGCAGATTTTTGGTAAACCTTAAAGTTTAGGTATTTAGATACAGTGATTACTGTGATCAAAATGGAAAAAACGAGTGGAGACGGAATGAAAATGGAAGTGTGAAAAGAGGATTCAAGGAAATAAAAAATGTTGATGATACTGAATGAATATGGGTATTTATTCCTGAAAAAAAAGTGAAGTGGAAAACCTATAGAAACAATTGATTAAGTAAGAGACGTAATTAATCCAAGAAACTACACAGGGATCTCACAAATGGTTTCTACGAAAATATTTATGGAAATATTATTCATTTCACATCTACCTCATGAACCCACTGCGGGTGAAATATTGTCGTAGAAATAAATACATTTTTGAAACCATTTACTGTGTCAGTGTTTTGTTAAGTAACAAAAGAGATCGTAAAAGGTACAATTAGGTGTTATAGCGCGATTATTATTTCCATTGAGGAACTGTAGCTAGACCGTAACATTATACAACCAGAAGAAAGAAAGACGCATAATAAGGAGTGTAGATGTATTACAACAAAAAATGATCCAAGAAGATTATTGTGGAAGGATATTGGAACATAAGGGCAGTAATAAATTATATGAAAAGAGTGAAGTAGCAATTAAAAGAGAAAGAAGCCAAATGTAACAGCAGTATTGAGATGTTGGTCCAAATGGTCCAGGTCAGAGGTTCAACAACGTTGTATCCCTCCCCGAAGAACTATATATCCTTTTTTTGGTTCCAGAGACCAATTTTCAACAAAGTAAGCTATTACAAATATTTGGACCCAAATGCCAATGTCATCTGTTAATCACCAGATAAGGTCTTATGGACTCGGTTCATATCGTCAATTTTAATGTCCCTCATGTACACCATTTCACCGTCTATGCAGGCTAGAATGGAGCAACGAAGGAGTGAATTGGGCGCAAATATGGCTTCAAATTGTGTTTAGTGACAAGTCCCGAATTTGCTTGTTGGTTCACGATAATTATAGGAGGGTCAGACGAATGCACACAGAAAGTAAAATTCCAACATTTTTTTGTGGAACGCAACACATCTGTCACACAATGGGGAGTAATGTGCTATGGTAGCAGATCATCCTTTGTCTTCATTGACGGTAACCTAAATGCAACTGGTTATATTGCAAATATGCCAGAGCCCATTGCCCTTCCATATCTTCAGGAACTAGAAAATTCAATTTTTCAACAGACGCACTCTCATATGGTAAGGACTATAACACGTTTTTTGGAAGAAGCTAACATTACCGCCCTCCCATGGCCTATTTGGTCACCTAATTTGTCATCCGTTAAACATGTATCTGTAGGTGATTGGGTACTTTACCATACCCTCCAGATAACTTACACGATATCCAGCTACGGATTCGATAAGATTGGGACGATAAACCACAGACTTATAACTTCCTATCACTTGATTAATAGCATATCACGCCGTCTAAATGAGTGCATCCCAAATCGTGGTGAAGCAACTCATTACTGAAAAAACTGTTAACTGTTTGTTCTATTATTTTCGAATCATTACTTTGTTTCATGGAAATAGGTGTTCAATTAAAATTTTCATAAAATCGTTCAACAAATTCTATGTATTGCTGTTTTCATGGAAGTCTGTGTATAATCTATATCTATGAAAACCTGAAAATCTAAAAACATATTTCTCTCGGAAGTTAATTTAACGTTCCGGGGAACTAGAGTAATTGGGATGGAATATCGTGTAACGCAGCTCCTTTTATTACACTTTTTTTTATAAATACTTCTGCTTGTTAAAATCCAGGAAAGCTAAATTGAAAACTCGCCATTATTATCCCTACGTGAACTGAAACTATAATAAAATGTATTTTGCCGAATTCATACACCCCGCAATTGTCTATATTTATAGGATAACGAGCGAACGGCGTAATTTGTTACCCACCTAACGAACGTGACGTTGACGGACGTCACGGATATCACCCGTAAAGCGAAGAGACGGTGACGTTAATATACAATTTCGATGATATTTTCGAGAATTCGAGCATTAGTTAATAAGCACAAAGTGCTATTGAAGGGTAGCATTATTATTAATATCACGGCGCGATTACATATCTGCAGCGACATCAGCAGAAGCAGAAGGCGCGCCCTTAATTAATTTGAATCATTTGAGAACAACTGCTCTGTCAAATGGAAGACGTCATTTGCAGGAGTGAAAATTTAATTTGCACGATACCACAGCCCATTACCTTATAAAACACGTAACCCGAGTATTCCCCAAATACAAATCGTTCAGCGCAGTGAATTTTATTGGAAACAAATATTATTTCGAGCTTATGTAATTTTCTTTTTCGGGCACATAAAATAAAACAAATATTATAAAGGGTTATAGTTGTATATAAATATCATAATCACACGCGATTTAAAGGAGACGGTTTTGGGCGCAGAAAGAAATCGCAAAAAAATTCAATCAAATCTAAAGACTCGGAGTATTGCATGGGTCTCCACGGACGTGACAGAATACTTTCCGAGTTTTCCGATTGAAAGTAGATCCGGAACCGATATTCCGGCAGGAATACGGAACGCAATATTTAATATCTAGTAAATTTTTGCGCGCGCGCACAAACAAAAAATACGCGGTTGTTTATTTAATTCTTCGATTTTGGGATGTCAAGATGTGAACAATGCACGTATTGTATTGAAATATTCAAGTATTGGTTTTCAATCACATCCGTGGAAATCTGGATAATACTAATATTGGAAACTGGAGCCGGTATTACGGGATTCAAATATTGTTTTACTGTATATATAACGATATATGTGCAACTCAATAAGCATTGCTAGCAGAATAAACACTCGATATCGATCGGAGTTTCTGTACACTTTACAAATAAATTATAAACTTTAAGTTTCGCACACACCGGTGTTCAGTTCACTTGTTCGGTATGGAAAATATAATTTGGGGTTATAATAATTTTAGCTTTATACATTTAAATTTATTAAAACGATTATCAAATAATGTTCATTCCACTTCTTTAATGTATAAAGTGGGTTTTTGGAAAAATGACACCTAGGGATGTAATGATCATAATTTTATTTAATCCTAGTTAAGGAAAATATTCTATTTCATATATTTTTTTATTATGTAACTGACCTTATAGCGTCATCATTTTCATCACCATCATCTTTAGATACTAAAATCTGTTTATTTCACAATCATCAACGTTTCTTGACTCTTGTAAACATTGAGTTGCTCTGCAGTTGTACGCGCGCCAACCACGTCGACTAAATGTATTACGGAGTTCACTTCCGAAATGATCCTCTTACTAGATTAATTACATTTGTTAATTTAATTTGAGCCATTAAAAGCAAAGACGGAATTTATCGCCGTAAATAAAAATAAAAATATTTAATTTAACTAGAATGGGCAATTGAAATTCCGCGCACAGTAAAAAAATAATTCAAGTAAAGGGTAGGGCCATTAAAATAATTCAAAAATGTTTCACGTTTTTACAGAGCGCTTTAAATTCATAATTACTCTTGATGAAGACTGAGGGATTAGCTATGTGAAAAAAAAATAATAAAACTGGAAAATACAATACAATACATTTCGGAGGCACGGGTCCTTTGCAGTGGGAAGATAAAGACGGAGCTAGGTAGCTAAGGGCCTAGCTTTGATGGTCTTTAATTAACATAATGGGCAAAGGCGGATACAGTACACGACTTCAATTCGGTTTCAAGACCATAAAAACTTTAGTTAATTAACACTGTATACAAATAACTCGGAGAGGAGGGTGGGGGAGGAAAGGGTTTACAATTTGAGGAGAGTTAATGGCCGTTGGGGACAGAGTCGTTTTATTTATAAAACTAGTATCTTTATATTTTTATATGTACAGGCAGTCTTATATTATATTGTATATACACTAATTCTACAATGTGAGAAATAACATATAGCAGATAAGGGTCGTGATGTGAATGGTTTTCCAGGAAGCCGAGGAAAATGCGGCGTCTCGCTGCATCGCCTCCATGTATTCAGCTGCAACAAATAAAACGTGGTTTATGAAAAGACTTTTGTAATGAGTTGAAAGGTTTAGTTTTCGAATTTTTAAAATGTTTATGTTGGGTTTCTATTTTTTTGTATAATAATAATAATACTAATGCATCATTAGTAATAGTTGTAATTATAAAACCTTCTTTGCATTCTCTTTATATCTCTTTACTTTCCGAGATTTTAAGCATCATTATATAATTGATTTTATATTTTTTAACTGTGACAATATTTTCATGTTTCAAAACTTATTCTCAGCTAAAAACTAATTAATAATTAATCGTTCCATTATTTTTTATGTTAAAATTTTTATTTAGTAACATATTTTATTAATTAAAATTTTTCATGCTTTTCGAATAATACATATTTTTTTTAATACATAAATAGATAGATATAGAAAAGCTGCATTTTATGTTATAATGCCCAAACCTACGCGAGGATTATTTTAGTGGTGGCTACTATTTTATGTTTCGCAACGTATAATTAACTCATTACAATGAGTGACTGATTAAAGTAGCGTACTCCTGACCTACCTCAATAATTTATATATTGACGTAATTTAATCAAGATCTATGAATATAAATTTTGTAAGGTTATGAGAAAACTTTTTACAGCGGTAAACAAAGTACCATCGCGGTCTCAACCAAGGAGTAATCGCCTTAGAATCCGTCGACAATATTCAAAAAAAAATTAAATATTAACCACTAAATAAACTAAGCACTAATCCAACAAATTCCTGCATTAATAATAAATGCATTAATCCAGTATGTATTTAAACACCTACTTAAAACAAATATACCGAAAAGTTATGTGTACTCTATTAAAACAGTAAATCTGAAAACCACTAAAGAAGACTAATCTAAAAATTATATATTGTGGTAGGTCAGGATTAGGCCAGTTAATCTTTATATTCCTCGGTTATTGTATAAATTGTTGAGTTGATTTAAGAATACGCCAGGTAATTTTATACTTATTGTTAATACGATTTATTAATCGTACCAATCATAACTGACAACAAACAAACTTGTAATGAGAATACTACGTAATTATACTCTAGTGAATCAAGAGTATTCTAGATAAAAATTAATTTTATTGTGGTAGATCGTTAATACGCTAACATAACCATAATTTTATTTTTATAAGTATAAATTGGGAGTAGAATGCGCAAATTTATTGAGGTAAGTTAAACGTACTATATTAATTACAGTTGAATCTGATAGAGCAATCATCTGAAAGCTATTCATAGTAATGAAACTATCCTATTGTATAGATATATACCGTTTAATTAATAACTGGCATTACAATAAATTTCGAATATTGTTGCACTTCAACTTTTAAAGTTTATTCGCGAGCAAAATATTAATCTTAGGCTATTTTTTTAACGTTCCATTCTTTATAATTAAATTATTCATTTACTAATATATTTTATTATTGATAACATAAAAAAATTAAATCGAACTTTGAAATTATTCAATTCGTTTCGATCCAATAAATTAATAATTACTAAATTTTTGAATTTTTGCATTCGAAAAAAAAATGCTTAAAAATAGCCTTCAATTCATATAATTATTAATAAACCTAAAAACCTAAAATAAAGTGATTCGCAGTTGTTTTTTATTTGTTTTTTAACCAATGACAATTAAAAATTTCAGCTTGAACATAATCTCACAAGGAATAGTTTTAGTTTTTAATTTGAATATAAAAATAATAATTCATTCTGAGTACGCTTATTATATTTTTACCCACTTACAAAATTTAAGGAATCTGGCAATTGTTTTTATCTTATTTCAGACTTCTTTTTCAGTTTTAATATAAACTGGATTTTACGTGATTATTTTCAAATTTGCACCAGAAATAGTTTAAGATTTTGATTGAAATATAAATAGATATAATAAATAATAATCTATTATAAGTAAGTTTGTAAAGTTTTAAGCCACTGACAATTGTTTATATTTATTTTTTACCCATTGCAAACGAATAATTTCAAATTTCAACTTAACTATATAGTGTATTTAATATGAATATTTTGTAATCTAGATAAAGAATATAGAAAAATTTAGATTAATATATAAATATAATCTATTTTGAGTAAGCTTATAAAACTTAAGCCGAGTGGCAATTGTTTTTGTAATGTTTTCTTACCATTGAACATAAGCAATTTTAACTTTAACATAAACTGGATTTCACGTAATTCTTTCTAAACTTGCAGACAGATATAGTTTGAGTTTTTGATTTAAATATAAAGAATAATTTATTCTTATTAAGCTTTAATATTTTAGGTCACTGGCAATGGTTTTTATATTTTTTTTAAACTGTGAAAAATGAGTAATTTCTATTTTAACAGAATCTCGACTTTAAATGAATTTTTCCAATTCTGCACCAGAAATAGTTTTTGTGTAAATAATAATACATTCTCCGTAAGTTAGTAAAATTCTAAGCGACTGGCATTTGTTTTTATTTATTTTTTTAACCAATTGCAAAGAGCAATTTTTTTGCAGTTGTTTTTATATTTTCTTCTACCCTAAAATTATAGGCAATCTCAACTTTAAGATTTCTTAACTTGCACAATAAATATTTTATTTGATATATAAATAATACTCTATTCTAAGTAAGCTTATAAAATTTTAAATAGCTGGCAATTGTTTTTAGACTTTATACAAAGAATAATCGATTCTAATAGCTTATAATATATAACTTAGGTCACTGGAAATGGTTATTATTACCTTTTTAACCTGTGAAAAATTCAGCTTAAATATAAACTGCATTTAATGTCAATATTTTAAGACCTACTATGAGATAATTTTAAAGTTTTAATTGAAACGTGAAATGTTATCTTTGAAGAGTTTAAATAGCAGTTTGTTTCAGTAATTTATTGTATAAACCCACAGTGCTTTCAAATTAGAATATCTAATATAAAAAGCATCTAAAACAATGCCAGTAAGCAAGGAGGTTGATACTCTTGAGTCTAATATTATTACTGTGTCGCCATTAGATGTCAAAACCAACTACAAATGGGCACATTCTAAAGTAAATAAAACTATTTCTGAAGCTACTGTTGTGATTGAGATGTGTTCCTGAGCTACCATCCGTATTATCTATCTATTTCAAAAAAATAAAACTATCAAGTTCTAATACCTGGGTTGGCCGAAGATACTGCAGTAAAGGGCACTAATAAGCCTGTTTTTATCACTTGAATAATTGTGCACCATGCCCTACTGTCAATCATAGAATTGAGTTTTTAAAAAACAATATTAGTAATTCCAAATGTCGTCAAATATAATTCTGACGAAAATATTTTTTTTGGAAAAGATCCGAGCTCTCATGAGGCTTGAGCATCAATAATATTGAAGCATTGCCTAATGATTTCTCTAATTTGAACATTTATTATCAAAACGATCGCAGTTTACGAACGAATTTAAAAGATTTACGTACGTCTACCCTGTTGTCGGAGTTAAGTGATGACACTTTTGACGACGAGTTGGGTTTACATGGATGATACAACATATATAGTTATGATAGAGATCCAGAAGCATCCGGTAGATTTAGCGATGGTGGAGAATTAATCGCTGTATCGCAAAAATTTAGTTCTCACGTAATAGTACATGATGTAAAGATTCCTCTTGGAGCAATTTATATTCCTCCAAATTATGAAAATCTTGTGAGACTGGTTGAAGAACTAAGTGATATGTTACCTGATCATCAAACATGTACTATGGGTGATTTCAACCTACCAACTGTAATAATTATTTATTACTTAGTTGCTTTTGCTAATTTACTTTTAATCACACTCACAATTATTTAATGTATATTCAATCATTTTTAATTCATTTTACAGAAAGAAATATGTTCAAACTAGTGTTGCTTTGATAGCCTTGCTATTTTGTAACAGGCTAATTACTTTTGAATCATTCAATGTCTGCCGAGGTATTAGCTAAAGAAGTAGTTGTTTCACAAGTCATTTGTTCTTGTAGTCTTAATAAGACTCTTCACAAAATTTATTAATCGCAAATGTACATTTCGGTCACGATGTTTAGCATTGAAAATGGTCACATCGTGACCTAAATGTACATTTGCGGTTAATAAATTTTGTGAAGAAAGGATATTCAATCTTTCATTTATAGTACAGTACATCTTCACGTAACTCAACAATCATTTAAGTTAATAAGACTCATTTGTTGTAGATTTTACAAAATATTTTCGTGTTTTTTCTAATTAATAATTAATTATTTTCTACAACGTAAAGGACTTATATATATATATATATATTTATTACCAAATGTAACTTGGATCAATACTGAATTGACACCTTTTTTTTGTCTACCCAAATCTTTGTGGAAATATTTATTTGGTGCATTAAAGTCACTACAGGTTATTCTAATCTCTAGTATAAATTCAGTCATATTAGATTTAATATTCTTAGACTTTTTTTATGAAAAATACCAAATTTCAAGATGTCTGCATCCCCTATTACCTTGTGATCCACATCAACCCGCAATCTCTTTAAATATTGACCTAATTCAAGCATGCGACAACACCAATTGGCATTCTCAGTTTGCTAACTATTCGAAAGCTGATTATTCATCATTAACTAATATTATTCTTAATATTTCCTGGGACAATTTATTTTCAAGAAATGATATTGATCGCAATGTTGAATTGTTTCATAAAATTATTTATTCTGTGATTGATTTCTATGTAACCAAAATTATTAAAAAATCTTCGACTGATCATGTACGTCGATTCCTGCTTTGGTTCAATGTGGAACTCGTCGAATTAATTTTTTTATAAAAAAAAAATGCTACATTTGAATTATAAGCCTCCGGACTTCATACTAATTACTGTTTAAGTGTGCACGTGCTCGTTGTAAATTACTTCTACAAATATGCTACAATAATTATATTAACTCTTTAGAACAATTAATTAATTAATCTAAGATTAAAATTAATCCGAAATTGTTTTGCAATTTTATTAACTCGAATTGATCAAGTTCTTCATTCCTGAATCTTTTGTACATAGTAGGGAGGTAATAAATAATATGCAAAATTATGTCAATTTATTTGCTGAACACTTTGGCGCTGTATATAACCCTTGCATAACTTGCCCTTACAAAGCTCAGAAGAATGTTTGTAGTTGACCAAACTGAAAACCAAGCATACGGGTCCTGATGGATTACCATCGATTCTATTTAAGCATTGTGCTTTCTCCTTCAGCCGCCCAATAAGGCTAATTTTTAATCAATCTTTAATGTCTAGAACAATTTTCTTGTTTTGAAAACAAGTAACACCTACCATATACTCAAAAATGACAAAAGAAACTATCGGTCGATCTCCATTATTTCTTTTATTCAAACAATATTTGAGAAAATAATTACGCGAAGTAATCTTTGGTTGTTTATCTAGTGTTATTACCAATAGACAACAGAAGCGGTTGTGTTACTTGGGGTAATCTACATAATTACGGAAAATTCATCATAGACTCTCTGGATAGGGGCCATGAGGTTGACTTAATATAAACTTCTAAAAGGCCTTTGAGAGAGTAGACCATGGCCTTCTTCTTCAGAAGCTTAAACACTTTAAATATTTACTTGGTAGAACTCAATCTGTTCGAGTGTGTAGTTTCTTATCATCGGAGTTTAATGTTACTTCTGAAGAACCACAAGGGCCACATCTTGGTCCGTTGCTGTTTAATCTTTTTATAAACGATGTGGTCAATTGCTTCCTCCACTCAAAATTTTCGCCGATGACATGAAGATATTCAAAGATATTACATGTAACGAACCTTCGCAGTTTTTACAGCAAAATCTCCATCGATTCGATTCCTGGTGTCGTCTAAATGGCATGCATCGCCACATTAATAAATGTAATATTATTACATTTTCAAAAAAGAGATACACACCGATGTTGGAAAAGGTTATCACATTATTAATGGTGTAGTAAATTGTCCGGATTTGCTAAGTAGATTTCATATTCATGTTCCGTCGAGAAACTTACGATATACGTTCTTCTTTAAAAAAATCTCTTGCCGGACTGACTACTGTAGGTATTTTGGATTGACACGAATCGTCAGGAATTGCAACGCGTTCAATATTGACGTTTTCAATACTAGCTGGACTTGACTACGGTTTTTATTGCGTCGTAATCAAAATATTTTTTAATGTGTATCAGAGTATATTTGATGTTTTTAATTCGTTACTATGTGTATATATTTTACTTATCTTTTATTCTATTATGGGCATGCGCAAATAAATAAATATTTAACCAATTTATTTAGCTTAGTTATCCCTATCGTAGAACGCCTTAGATTCCTATCAGAGAAATTCTCCAAAAATCTTTTCAACTTCCATATCTTATCCCAATATTGTCTTCCCAGAAACCCTAATATAAACCCTAAATTTAAAAATCCCAATTCAACCATATTCGATTTCATTTTATCATTTCATCCTTTTCAAGTCAAAATCAACAACTCTTACTCCTCTCCCTTTATCCTCTACAAGGTCTACCCCAAGGATCATCTATATCTTCTTTACTCTATTTACTTACATCTTCTCCTTTGATATCTACAACTCGGATCCTCTGTACTTCAATCTCTCTAAATACCTCTTTTAATTTGGAGATAACACGGCCCTAATTTCCCATGCACCATCTGTAAGTAAAGCTCTTCAAACCCTCTAGCAGCTTATTAACATCCTTCCAAAATTCCTTTAAAAATCACATCTTTTTCCTTTACTGCTTGCACAGAAATCCTAACCAAATCCCAAAATACAAAACCCCTTCATTCACTTCTTTTGAATTCATCGCATCACATCATCCATCACCATCATCAGAGACAGACTGATGAAACACATCTACAATGACAAATCCAGGCTGAAAGACCGCTGGTCGATAGCCATTTAGCAAACTAACAAACTAACGTCAACTGTATCATTCATATATTATATTAGTTGTATTTGTATTTGTATATTTATGCGACTAGCAATAGTTTTTATATTGAATTCTACCCACGAAATATAAGCAATTTTAGCTTTAACATAAATTACATTTTAAGTGATTATGTTTAAACTTGCGCTAGAAATAGTTTAAGTTTTTGATTGAAATATAAATAATAATCTTTTCTAAGTAAGCTTATGATATTTTAGGTCACTAGAAATTATTTTTATTATTTGTTTTTAAATCTGTGAAAATGAGTAATTTCCGTTTTAGCATAAACTGGATTTCAAGTGATTATTTTCAAATTTGTACCAGAAATAGTGTATGTTTTTCAGTAAAAGTATAAAGAATAATGTATTTTTAGTAAGTTTGTAAAATTATAAGCCACTTGCAATTGTTTTTATTATTTTTCAACCAATTGCAAACGAGAAGTTTCAGCTTAAACATAAACTACATTTCATATGGATATTTGAAAATCTCCACGAAAAATATTTATTTTTGGTTGATACATAAATACAATCTATTTTAAATAAACATACAAAATTTTGAGCGGCTGGAAATAGTTGTTTCTACAATTTATATAACTTTTTAAAACGAGCAAATTCAACTTAAACACATTTGAAATTTTACCTGATTATTTCCAAAGCTGCAATAGAAATAGTTTTAGTTCTTGATTGACATATTAAGATTTTTTTTTTTCTGAGCAAGTTTGAAAATATTAAGCGACCGTAAATTGTTTTTGTGTTTCAACCTTTGAAATGCGTAATTTCAGTTTGAAAATAAACTATATTTCAAGTGATTAGTTTTAAAACTACACAAAGAATATTTCCAGATTTTGATGGAAATGCAAAAATAATCTATTTTGGGCAAACTTACAAAATTTTAGGTAAGGGAAAAACTTTGATTTTATATATTTTTTTCATTCAAAATCAGCAATTACCGCTTGAACATAATCTACATTTATTGTGACAATTTTCAAAACTAAACAAAGTATATTTTTAGTGATAATTAATAATGAGAAAAATAAATCTCCATGAGCGTTGTTTTAATTGTTCGCTGGAGTTTTACATTATAATGTAACACATTAGTGCAGAAACGCTCATGGAGATTTATTTTCCTCATTATTAATTATCACTATTAATACTGTACGTCCATTTTCTATATTTTATTTGCAAATATTTTTAGTATTTGTTTGAAATTCACAGTATCATCTATTTTGAGTAAATTTGTAAAATTTTAGATCACTGTCAGTTGTTTTTATATTTATTTTCAGTTATTGTAAAGGAGTTACTTCAGCTTGAATATAAGCCGCAATTTCTTGTTATTATTTTCAAACCTAATAACAGAATAATATTAGTCTTTTTCAAAGAAATTCAAAAAGTAATCTATTCTGAGTAAATTTGTAAATTTTTAGATCTCTGGCAGTTATATATTTTTTAGACTTTGAACAGGAACAATTTCAGATTACGCATGAACTGCATTTTTATGTAAAAAATTTTAAACTAAAACGAAAATATTTATTGTTTGAATCTAGAAACCCTCAGACACGAGCAATTTCAGATTAAAAATAAGCTCTATTTTACTTAATTATTTCCAAACTTACACCAAAAATAGTTTTGATTTTTGACAAAATAAAAAGAATATCTTATTTTGAGTAAACTTTAAAAAAAATTAAGAAACTGAAAAGAATTGTTTTTATATATTTTTTATCATCAAAAATTAGCGATTACAGCTTGAACATAATCTGCATTTATTGTGATAATTTTCAAACCAAAACGAAGAATAATAATATTTAGTATTTGCTTGAAATTCAAAGCGTGATCTATTTTGAGTAAATTTGTAAAATTATAGACCACTGGCAATTGTTTGAATATAAGCTGATTTTTGTTTTTATTTAAAAACTTAATAAAATAATGATTTTACTTTTTTGTTTAAAATTCAAAGAATAAACTTTTTTTTAGTAAATTAATAAATTTCTAAATCGCTGGCAGTTGTTTTTATGTTTTTTAAGACACTGAAAATGAACAATTTCAGCTTACGCATAAGCTGGAATTTTATGTGATTATTTCCAAACCTAAACGAAAATATATTCAGTTTGTGTTTGAGAAAAAATGGTCGGTTTTAATAATATTTATAAAATTTTAGACCACTGGTTGTTGTGTTGTTATTATAATTATTTTTAACCATTAAAAATGAGCAAGACTGAATTTTTTGTGTTCTTATTTCAAACCTAGAGAAATAATGCTTTTAATTTTTGTTTGAAATTTAAAGAATGGTACGTGTTAAGTAAATTTGTAAAATTTTGGACCACCAGCACTTGTTTTTATTTTTTTTTTCAACTATTGAAAATGAGTAATGTTAACTTGAATAACAGATGCATTTTTTAGTTATTATTTCCAAACCAAATTAAAGAATATTTGTAGTTTTTGTTTGATAATCAAAGAGTGATCAATGTTAAATAAATTTATAAAACTTTAGACCGCTGCCAGTTGTTTTATATATATTTCTTCAATGATAGAAAATGAGCCATTTCCGCATGAATATATGCGACAATATTTTGTGATATTTTCAAACCTACAAGAAGAATATTTTTAGTTTTTGTTTGATATTCAAAGAGTGTTCTATTTTCAGTATATTTATGAAATTATAGACCACTGGTTGATTTGATTTTTAATATGCTTTTAAATAACTGAAAATAAACAGTTTTAGCTTAAACATAAGCTGCTGTTTTTCTGTGATTATTTCAAAACATGAATAAAGAATATTTTTAGTTTTTCTTTATAAATTTAAAAAATAATCTATTTTGAGTTAATTTATAAATTTTTAGATCGCTGGTAGTTGTTTATATATATATATATATATATATATATATATATAAGGTTTTTTTAGTTTTCGCATAAGCTGCATTTTTATGTGATTATTTCCAAATCTAAACAAAAATATTCTTAGTTTGTGTTTGAAAATTTAAAATAAATGGTCTATATTAAGTAAATTTATAAAATTTTAGACCAGTGGAAGTTGTTTTTATATTTATCTTTAACAATTGAAAACGAGCAATTTCAACTAGACTTAGGCTGTATATTTTGTGATTTTTGTTAAACCTAAAGAAATAATACTTTTAATTTTAATTCTAAATTTAAAGAGTGGTCTTTGTTAAGTAAATTTGTAAAATATTAGACCACCTTTAATTATTTTTTTCAAATATTGAAAATGAGTAATTTTAACTTGAATAATAGCTGCATTTTCATAATTATTTCCAAATATAATCAAAGAATATTTTTATTTTTTGCTTGATAATCAAAAAATGATAAATTTTGAGTAAATTTATAAATCTTTAGTCGACTGGCAGTTGTTTTATATATATTATATTAATCATAGGAAATGAGCATGAATACAGGCTGCAATATTTTGGGGTTATTTTCAAACCTACGCAAAGAATATTTTTCGTTTTTACTCGATATTAAAAAATCTGTTTTGAGTAAATTTATTAAATTTTAAGTGTACTGGTAGTTGTTTTTAATATGTTTTTAAACCACTGAAAAAATGAAAAAAGCATGAACATAAGCTGCAGTTTTTTTCTTATTATTTCAAAACTTGATTAATGATAAAATATCCTTTTCTCTAAAAATTCAAAGAGTTTTTGTGTTATTTTGAGTAAAATTTCAAAATTCTAGACCAATGGCAGTTGTTGTTTTTATATATATGATAATAACCCTTTCATAATTAAAATTATTAAATCAGACATTTGTAAACTAACCTGCAACACTTATAAAGGAATATATATTGGTCAGTCGGGTCGTAATTTTAGAATTAGACTCAAAGAACTTAAAGGGTAATCGATTTTAAGTAAATATAGAAAAATTGAAATGACTGCCACTTGTTTTTATATTTTTAGAAGTAAGAAATTAAAATTATATAACCTACACGAAGATTGTTTTAAGTTTTTGATTAAACCTAAGGAGGGTCTTTATCAGACGATAAATAAAACTGTACCTTGTTCATACCATACACGTTGATGTGTGTGACATTAAGAAAGTAGAGTTTTATTGATCGTCTAATAAAGGTCCTGATTTAAGATGTATCACAAAGTTATGGCTTCAAGCATCCCACTTATAAAATATAAAAGAGTAATTTATTTTGAGTACTTAAAAAGTTCTAAGCGACTGGCAGTTGCTTTTTAGTTGTATTTTATAAATTTTATTTCAATTTATACAATGGAGATTTAAAGAGCAGTATTGTTTTATATTTGTGTAAGTTACATAAGTAAATTACACGTTAGAAAAAAAACAATATTACGATATTTTATATAGGTAAGCCATAAGGTCTGCAAAATGTTGAGGCGACGTGTATGTAGTGAAGTGAAATGTAATTACGTGAAATGGAAAATAATATTTATCAGAATTGCAATCGCACAATTCGATCGGAAAATGCTCGATCGTATACCTTCAATTACGTGCAACTTTACGGAGTCCTGCCTCGCAGACGCCTGGCTACACGTGTAGAAGCCCCCGTCCTGCGACATCACCATGGAGACCCTCAGTCGGCTGGTTATTTTACTGTCCCTGTAATCCGTGTCCACGGAAATTCCGCCGCGATCGACCTGCAACAGCGCCGCTAATTAGCTAATTAGCAATTTCGCCGGCTTTCGCGCACTAAGCGAATTTTCCGTCGTGTCCGTACCTCGGCGGTTATTTCCCGGTCCTCGTGCAGCCAGCGCACACGCGCCTTCGACGAGAAGAACGTCTCCAGGGACCTGCTGTCGTTCGATGATGGAGATATCTCGCACGTCAGAGATATCGGCGACCCGGCCCTCACGTACACTTCTTTCGGGGATTTTATTGTTGCTATGCTCGTGTACTTGTAGCTCATTCCCGCCGGCTGCTTTGTTCCTGGAAATTAACATTCTGTTAGGCGAATGGTAATGCACATCGTGACACGTATTCAAGGAAAGCTAATGTTAATAGCATGGTCCTAATGGATGTAATCATCTGGGCTTTGTCTTAGATGAAAAATACTCAATACCGTGTTATCAACCTTTTGTATGGCAATTTATACCATAATAAATTATTAGGAAGTTGATAAATCTTTAACGATTTTAAGTCTATTCAATTCCTATGATTTGACGTATCATATATTACTTAGGATGAAGAATAAATCAATAAATTATAAATAATTCTATCGTACTCTTGACCTAGGTTAATGAATTATTTATTATATTAGCGTACTGTTGACCTACCCCAATAACTATACTTGACCTACTCCAATTATACATTAACTAGGAAACTAGGTTAACATACTTACTTGTTGTACTCTTGATGGAAACAGATATCCAAATTAGGTGAAGAAATTTCACGTTAACGGTTTGCTCAGCTAATGTATTTTTATTGAGATAGGTCAAGAGTACGTTAGAGCTAATATTGAATTAACAACGATAGGTCAAGGGTGTCCTAAATAAATACACTATTGACTTAGGAATATATGATGACAAATATTGGTATTCTTGAAAGGTTAATTAAACACTTGGTGTTGTTTTAATTTTTTTTATTTCTCCGATTAGTTAATTCATCGTATTGGTATTCTCTTGAATTATAACAAAACAATTTTAATTCAAGAAATAAAAGAGTAATTGTTAGCTACTTAAAACATTATTTTGAACTAATCTATGCTTTGATTTCACATAAAACAAAATATAATATGAAATAAAAGAAAAATTTTGATTTTAATATTGATGAATATAAATAAACAATTATCGCATGATTTGTACCGTTCTATATGTAAGTGTTATCAATTATTCTCGTTACCAATATTATGAAATTCATACTCAAATATCTGTTATAAATTTCTCATGAAATCGATGTCATTAACTCTGTATTAAAATGTTTATAAATGCTGGCATCAAACACACGTTATTGATGTTTCATTCTATTATAAGGTATCAAGTATTAAATTTATTTTGCTCGTGCTAACTTTAGGTTTACATAATTTTCTACACACTCGGCTCTTCATTAAACAAACAAACACTATGACTACAATGCTTTAAATAAATCGTGGTATAAATATACTATTAACCGTAATTATATTTCAGTCCCACATGACTCTCTCTCTCTCTCTCTCTTCTAGGAATTATATGTGTGATGGTCACACGGTTAATTTTGTACTTCTTATAAACAAAACAAAAAAAACGATTTGATTATGCTTTAACCCAACTTTTTCTAAAAGAATTTAGATGATTTGTTAAATTTCCAGAAATTCATTTTTTAAGATTAAAACAAAATTCATTTCATTAGAAAATTTAGGAATTTTACTTTTTTTATTTCTAAAATGATATATTTTTTATTTGTCTAGGAATTGTTAATTAGTCAATTTTTAAGTTTTAGTATTTAAAAATATCGTTTAGTTATCGAGATTTTCTCGATATTTCTTAAAATTGAAATATTGACAGTTAAATTTTTTCTAATAATGTTTAGAATGTATACAAAGTTTAACATTATATTTTAAATATTCAAAATTTTTAACTTCTTTAGAATTTGTGTATATTTTTACTTTTTAATTTTTCAAGATATGTTTTCATAGAAATCGGATTTTTAAATTTGCAATATTTTATACTTTTTAGACTTTTAAAATTTTACAGATTTCTAACAAATTTAAACACTCTTTTAGACTTTTCTATAAATTTCTATAATGTCTGTTATTAGGTTTGTAATCTAGGCGTTACTTTCGAATTAGATTTCAAAGATGTTGTATGATTTTTCTACTATAATTGTAGTATTAAGAAATTTTAGAATTATTTAAAAATTTATTTTAGATTTTAGGAAAATTGAAACGTTTATTCGAAATTTTTTAATGAAGTTTAAGAAACTTTTGGAAATTTTTAAATCTCCAGAGATGTTACAACTTTGTTTTGGATTTACAACTCAAATATCTACTTCTACATGAGAAGCTACAGGTACGCCTTTACCACCAAAGAAGACTAAGTTCAATTCCGAACATAAAACACAGTCAAGATGGAACAATTTAACGAATAGACCCTGAGGTGACGAACATGTCCAATGTCAATTGCGTTTCTCTCCTTTTCAAGATTTTCTGGAAGTGATTAACAGCACATTCGTTATAAAGATCCTCAACCCTACTGACAGCTTGGTTTAAGTGCCATTCTAAGACTATTGCTCTGGCATCCCCCCACTTCTTCAAAAAATTTTAAATGGCAGATGTCGGCATTGATCATCTTGCGTCTTACTCTTGTTCAGAAGGAGACACATTTCGCTTTTCTTGGGGTTCTTTATTCAAGATTTCTTGGAGTTCTTCTGTCGTCAGTTTATCTTCACGTTCCATTATGAGCTCATCTATGTCATCCTCATTCATCTCCAATTTCAGATCTCTAACAGTTGTCAAAATTTCATCCATAATTTCAGGGATGTCTCCTTGAACGAAGGATGGACACAGTTTTCACCAAGCAGAAATCAACTGCCGTTTCGTGACTTCTGACCACGCTTTTTGAATGACACGAATAGCTTCAAGAGTGTCAAATTTTTCTTTCCAAATCGTTTTTAAAGTCTTTGTTGAGGAGAATTAGCATGCTACAAAACGCCGACGAAATAACGCGCGAGTGATCCATTGACTGAATCAGCGAAGTCGTATTCGTAGGTAGAAACTGAATTGCTAGCCAGGGAAAGTCTGTCAGCAAATTATCTTCAAGGTCGTTTGAGTGTCCTGGTGCATTGTACTTGTAATGGAAATTCATTGGTATCAAGACAGTCCTTGATGCTCGGGGCAAAAACTTTAAACGCCCATTCTTTGAAAAAGCCCTCTTATTCGATCTCCACATTACTGCCAGTCTCAAAGTGGTAAATGATAAGTGATTTAAGCTTCATATCACAACTAGTTTTAGTTCCCAAAAGTAACGTCAATCGGTCTTTTATGGGTTTATGTCCAGGAACACATTTCTCATCTTTCGTGATGTAGGAACGATTCAGCGTGCGCTACCAAAACAAACCAGTTTCATCATAATTAAAAATTTGTTGTGGACGATACCTTTCTGTTTAAATGAATTCTTGAAATTTAAGAGAGTACTTCTCAGTGTCTTATTTATCCGCACTAACCGACTTACCATGCATTAATACATGTTTGATTCCAGACCACTTTTTAAACTTTGAAAACTAGACAGTGGTAGCCTTGAATTCTAACTCTGAACCTGAAGTTTGCTCTTTTAATTTCTCAAAAATTTCTCTAACTTTCTCTTGAATAATAGCCATATTAGTTTCATTTCCCGTTCATTTATCCAAACTAAAAACAACTTCTCCAATAATAGTAATAAATATCTTTAGTTACATTTATTCCTTCTACAATAATAGTATTTACATTGGTGAACGGGCCATCGACCATTTGGTCTTTCGGCCCTCTCAATTTTTTTCATAAATGGCACTTCTTTGCTTCGCAGATGTTATTTTCTGCTTAAGTTTTCTAGTTAATATCTTTCTTAGCTGAGATTGTGCATACTGTTCAAGCCATACTGTCTGGCAACATCAGCTAACTTCTGTCTACTCTATACTTTGGCTATAATCTCTTGCTTTGTTCTAATGGTGAGCACAGTTCTTGACTCTCCATTCTTTTTGGGACCCGTCATATTGTCAGATTTTCAGTTTTCTTATAAAGGGTTCAAAATGCATAAACGAAAATTTAGAATAACAGAAACCAACTAGCTAACAATTATGTAACTGTTAACGGTGGAGTTAATATAGTATATTTAAGTAATCATTAATGCTATTCATCGCTACTCTGCGGAGCTATAACGGATATCACCATACTCAATTATCCCCTGGAGCTCGACAAGGATATAAATGTTATGCTCATAGGAGGCTAACCAAACAAAATCGACATCGAATCAGCAATGCCAATAGCACATAGATCTTGAAAAGTGAAGACATTCTACCAACTGCCATTTTTAAGATTACGACCAACCAGGGAACAAAAATTATTGCTAGTGTTTTTTTCTTATTACTCAAAGATCAATGTTCTCAAGGCTCATTTCTTTAGGAACAAACCTATTACTTGGGATAGGTTTGTCCTTAGAAAAAGTACAAAAAACAATTAACGGATAGAAGACGCACTTGGTGAAGTGTCAAAATATCAAATACAAGCATTATTGACACCACTAAACTTAGAAGAAATTAGTTACTCAGCTCTATGCTTTGCCAAAAGTTATCAGTCAACATCCAGCCGTGCAAATACCAGATAGCAATGCAATGCTGTCTATTGTCAACCAGTTCAAATTATTTGACCTTGCAGATGCAACATTTAAGCTTTCAGAAAAAATCGACATTCTCCTGGAAACGAGTTATTATAAAAAACTCCTCAGCAACAACATGAAAAACGACGGATATTTACTACAAGAAATCGAGTTTGGATATCTAGTTTCAGGAGGAAATCCAACAGACCGTCCATTATAAGTCTACAAGGTTACTAAAACAGGATGGTTACAAATTGACTTCGACAATAAGGGCTACCTTTTATTACCAAACTAGGATAGCCATAGTAAAGTGCAGGGATTAGCAATTTAACCAATCAATAAAACAAGGGAGAATTCAGAATATTTACACCCAAACCAACAGGAGAAGGTATACTCATACAGCAATACTTTTTAAGAAAACCAAGCACAAGAGAATAAATTCATGGATAGGGTGGAGCAGAAAGCATTAGGTACACAATTTAGCACCATGAAAATTTACATGCATATGTTTGGGTAGTATTTGCAATCATTCTCAATGCGTTCAGTATAGGAGGAACCCTTTGGTACATCAAGCGTTTTCGACCATCAGTCAAAGTATCAACTTAGAAGAATTTCACGGGGGCCGCAAGATTTTAAATTTAATCATTTAAACGTTAAATAAGAATATTCGTAATTTATAAATAAACATATCTCTTTTGTACATTGCAAGTTGGAAGTTTTTGTAATTTAGTTTTAGTGGAAAATAAGCATGACAACACGCCGGTTGTGTCGGATTTGGTTGCGAGCGAACTTGGGCAGCAATGGTAGTTCGGGTCAGCAGTTAGATGGGTGACCGGTACCATTCACCATTGGGATACAATTAATGGTGCTTTAGAGTGACGGGGCGATCTTTGATGTAACAAGCTAATTTACACAAATAACACGGCGTAATGACCACGAGGTAGACACTTCTACTACTAATACTAAGTATAACGTAATAATCTTGTAAATAATTTTGTATATAAAAGTCCATTAGAATAAGAAATGGGATTCAAATGAGATTCAACGCACGACGTTGCATCCAGTTGGCGTCGCATAGCCTCACCTACTCAATTCTGACTCTCACCTCCACGAAACCTCATATGAGGTGGTGAACCCCGGTAACCTGAGCAGCCTTGCCTAAGATGTGGTAACAACTGGTATGGAGGATGAGGTCAGGGTTAACGAGAGCGGGAGAAATGGCCCTCCGAAAAAGAGGGTTGGGCGTGAGGCCAACTACCCCATCAAGTAAAAACAAGTCAAATACAAAACCATAACAATCGCCTCGGATATCAGACTGCATTACATGGCAACGATCACTGCAAAAAATAAAAGAAACGAACTTGTAGAGAGGGAAGATATTAAAATTCAAACAGTTACAGAGAGTGATAAAGAATAGAAAGGGATGGAAGAGGATAATTTTGAAAAATGAGGGACGTAAGGCCAAATAAAGAATAAAAAACAGTTAATCTAATAAGTCTGGATTGTTTGAGTGCTTTTTACGTTTATGATTTGCTAAAGTTTTGATTCTATATATTGAATTCTATTTATCTTATCTTCGATATTTCCAAAAAATAAAAATATAAATTTAAAGCAATAAAATGCATTTGATAAAGAAGATTCTAATTAAAGGATATAATTATATGAAAAAAGAGCCAGTCGGTGTCTGTATTTCACACAACACTGCAAAAATAATCATTGCGGGGTATATAAACACTAATTAACAGTACAAAATGCGACCAATTATTTTAACAAAAAAAAAAAAACATTTCCACGAGAATTATACCGGAGAACGAATTGAATTTCTAAAGTGTAAGAGCGCCGGAAAAATGTAATTTCTAAGAGTGTTATTTAATTTAAAGCGAACTCTAAGGGCCCTTATGAAATTAACACAATCAAAGGAGGGACAAAAGAAATTTAGAACATGCGCTGACTATAAACAAATAGCAGCCACCCTCATAAAGGAATCTAAGCATAAAAGACTCGAAAGGCGTAAAACCAGATTACTTAAACGCGAATGACGCATTCGATAAATACTACGGGCAAGTTAAATATTACGATATATATTGGAATTTAAAAATTATATGTGCCTGTTTATGTAATATTTGATTGATTGAGTTTACCTGCTACTGTTAAATTTACGGCCAAGTTCATCTTGGGGTCGGTGTTAACTTGGCATTCATACTGGCCCGTGTCTGCCACCTTCACCCCGCGTATTCTCAAGCCCCAGAAATCCGCTTCGTGGGAGGAAACCGCCTCGAAACGATTGTCTGCTGAAAACGTGAAGCTTCCCGATGTAAGGATGGAGAGATCCTTCGTCCGTATCCATGACACCTGAAAATTAATGTAATTTCTAGAGCTAATGATAAAATTTGCAATTAAATAATATAGAAGGGAGGGATGGGGGTGACGTTACAAAGGACGGCGGCGTGTAAATATCTTACATCCGCGCTCTGTGCCGGAGATATTAATGATTTAGATAATCGTATGCGAATATCATGAATTAATCTACTGAAACGTGTGCGATTATAACTGATAATTAATTTACTTCATACAGAATTTAGGCCACAATGGAGTACCTAAAATCCCGTCATTAATATGTAATCACCGGTATGGTATATGGATTACGCTAAAATATTACTAATATGTTTGAAGTTTATAATATTGCAATTAATAAAATTGGTAAATTGGCAAAATATAATAATTATATTCATCAAAACCACCCTTATAATGTACAACATATTTATATTTATATTTAATACTGCACCTGTAAATCAATATTTAATTTATATATTTATATTTGTTTTATTATCTTTGACCTAAAAAACTTTGGAGAATACCGTTTATTTATCTCTAGCGCAGAAAATAATATTTTCGCTAGAAATTTGGAAAACAAATTTTTAATTATCTTTGACCCAAAAATTGATTTACTTTAAGATTTCAGACAATAAATACTCACAAAAATATTTAATCATGACCGTATAAAACGGTTATATAAAGAAATGTAAGGTAGGGGCGTCGAAATATTAAAAGTGCTAAATAAACTTAAATTTCAAAATTCCAATAAAATAGTTACTTTGTAAGTATCAAATATAAATTTTTGTAAATGACTAATTATCATACCTATTAACTCGCAATCTGTTGCTTTGGTAGCCAGAGAAATAATTGTTTCAATAAGTGATTTTTTTGTAGTCTTCGACTATTATTATTGTTGTAAATTTACGAAATGTTTTCGTATTTTTCAATTATTAGTTAATTTTCTACAATAACGTAAGTGACTTTAATACATTTTATTTTTAAATTAAAGTAGTTCAATTTTGTTTGTATTTATTAATTTTATTTTATTTATATTTAAAAAAAATATCTCTATTTCTAACAATTTTTTTATGAATTTTCAATTTTACTGCTTTAGTTCAAATTGTAAATGAGAAAAGTACTTTATTTATATATAATAGAATGCCTAAATTTTATTTTTAATAGCGGTTATCAACAGTTTCAATGTTTTGAGAAATTACAACTATTTTTATTTCTTTAAATAAATGTCAAACGATTTTCAAATATTTTATTAAACGCATTATCAGCTGTTTTGAACTATCCTAATTTCACAAGTATTCAATTTGAATTCAGCGCACTCTCTTTTTACTTCATACCGATTACTTGACTTAGAGTACTCTTATGCACTAACCTAGCGTACTCTTGACCTACCGCAATAAACTTTATATTAACCTAGCGTACTCCTGACCTACGTTAATGCGCAATGTATTGGGGTAGGTCAAGGGTACGCTAGATAAATTTCTTTAATAATAAATAAACTTATAAAAGGAACCATTGGAAATAAAAATAATTTATCTTATTATTTTATTTAAAATAAGAGTTTAAACAGAAAATGTTAAGGCAAAAATATTTTCTAAAAAAATATATAGCTACAGAATTTTGTTTCCATTTTTGTTAAATTTAATTCACCAAATGTATGTTGGTGAATTAAATTTAACAAAAAAGGAAACAAAATTCTGAAACTATACATTTTTTTAAACTAAAACATTTGATATTGAAATTTTACAGAGAATATTAAAATAAATAATTGAAACTTGTAGTAAAACAATTTTCTAAAAATAGAAACATTAAAATATTTACTTAAAATAATCAAAATTATACGTAAAGTAAACAATATTAAAAATGAACTCTGAATAAAAGATAAAAATCCGAAGAAAGCATTGTATATTAAAAATGATTTAAATAGTTAGCAGGAATAAATAAAATTTTACAAAAAACCTAATAAGAACGAAAAGAAAAAAATCAGATTTAAAGATTTTTTAAATATCATTACATTGTATATGAAGTTAAGCATATATTTGTATTTTTTTGCAATAAACTAACATATTCTATTAAAAAATTTACTTCAAAATTTTATGAAATTTTATGAAGTAATGAAAATTTAAAGAAAACAATTGTGTATTTACAAAAAACATGCATTTGAAAACTTACAAGTGAAATTTCACAAGAAAAAAAAAAAGAAATTGATTTTCACTTAATGTTATTGAGTTAATTTCAATTAATTAAAATTTAGCAAACAAACACTAATAAAAGTGATTTCTTAAAATAAAACATTTCTTTCAAATCAAATGAAATTTTACAAAAAAACAGAACTTGTAAAAAACACTTGTTTTTCTAATCTAAAAAATATTTGAAATTGAAAGCTGTAATAAATTAATTCAAAATTTTATTTAAAAATTTACTCGAAACAATTGAAACTAAAATTATTAATTCAAATAAAATTTTAAAAATTTCTACGAAAAAAACATTTTTCTTAAAACATTGAAATTATATGAAAATGAAACAAATTAAAATTTCTAGTCATAAAATTAAAAAAAAAAACATTTGAAAATTTACTGGAAACGATATAAATTATTCTGAGAAATAACAAAACAAATGAAATGTAATCTGTAATAAAGCAGTTTCTCGTACAAATTAATTTGACATGAAATAATTAAAATTTTCTAAAAAAGAAACTAAGGAAGCAAATGAAATAAGTCAAGAACCAGTTGCAATATTATATATATTAAAAAAAACTAACAACACAGCTTTAAACAAAGCAAAAATCATAGCTAGAGCTTAATTGTTAACTTAACTTACAAAAAGAACGGAATATCTACAGAAACAGCGGTTAAAATCTACAAAATGATCTGCCACCCTCTACTTGACTATGGTGATGTCCTTTTCTAGATTTCCTGCAATCCGACTATATCCAAGTTAGCGAGAGAGCCTTCCTAAGAACTTTAACCAAAATCCGTCTACACAATCCTTCTAACCTATTTTACTCTACCTCTGTTATCCCTATCAATGAACACCTTCTATACCTAACCGAAAATTTTTTCAAAAATTTCTTTAACCAACACATTTTCCCCTCTACTTGAGCATAAACCTGAACCTGATCCCAAAATACAAAAACCCCACTCTGTCGATAGCCATATAACAATAACACTCGTATTATTATACATGTATTTATATTTATCTTATTTGTATTTTTATTTGATAATAAAGATGTTGTATATATGTATAAAAAAAACAAAAAACAAATTTGTGCATTTTCTAATTAAAAAAAATTTGAAATAAAAAGAAACAATCGAAGAAAAAACATTTGAAAATTCACTAAAAACAATTGAAACTTTACAAAAAGAAAACCTGAAACAAGCAATTGAAATCTGTAATAAGGCAGTTGTAACTTTTCTAAAAAAAAATAATTTTTATCAAATCGTAAAAGAATGTATGAAAAAAAAACAAATTCAAATTAAGTCACGGAACAGTCGTAAATTTTCTAGAAAAATATATAAAAACTGGCTAAAAAAATTCTAAAAATTAAATAAACATTTGAAAATTTACCTTTCAACCATTTAAACTTTATTAGAAATTTTTTAAAACAATAATTTGAAAATTGTAGAAATAAATTGAAATCCCTAATAATACAATTAAATATGTTGAAAATTTACCTTAATCAATTGAAATTTTACAAATGAAAACTGAAAACTAATTTGAATTCAAATAAACTGTTGCAAATAAAGACAACATTTCCTCCAAAACAATCGAACTATATATACAACATCTTTATTAACAAAAAAATATACAAATAAACTAAATATAATACTTAATTTGTTTGTTAAATGTCTATCGACCAGCGGTCTTTCAGCCCGGATTTGTCATTGTCGATATGTCACGTCAGTCTGTCTCTGAAGATGATGATGATGATTGATAATGTGATGCGATGAATTCAAATGTTGTAAATGAAGGTGTTTTGAATTTTGGGATCAGGTTGAAATTTCTGCGCAAGCAGTAGAGGGAAAGGATGTGTTGGTTGAAGGGATTTTGCAAAAAATTTTCGCTTAGGTATAGAAGGCTTTCATTGATGTGGATAACATAGGTAGAGTCATATAGGAGTTGGTTAGAAGGATTGTGTAAAAGATTGCTGGGGTGGCGGATTTTGGTTAGAATTCTTAGGGAGGATCGCTCGCTAACTTCTTATTGTGGATAGAAGGGTTTCAGGAGTTGGAAAAAAGGACATTACCATAGTCCACTAGAGGGCGACAAATCATTTAATAGCTTTAGACGGCTGTTTTAGTGGATATACCGTTTCCTTTGTAAGAAAGACTTTTAAATAATTTGGCCCTAGAGGTGATTTTTGTTTCGTTTAAGGCTGTGTGCTTTTTGAAATTTACTTTTGGTCTATTAAAATGCTAAGGTATTTTATAGACATAGAGGGGGAAACAGTTGTGTGGGAGATGTGAATGTTATATGCAAGATTATTATTACGGTCATAGGGAATTAGAAGCTGAAATTTGTGGGGATTGATTTTAGATCAGTGTTGCAGGGAGTCAATTAGCTGGAGGAATTGAAGAGCTTTAGGAACGGTGAGTGCGTGGGAAATTACGGCTGTATCATCTGCAAATTGGAGGAGATAGTTAAAGGGATTGAAGTGAAGAAGATCGGTATTTTAGATATCGAAACAGAAGATGTTGTATAGTAGCGGAGATAAAGGGGAACCTTGGGGTAAGCCTTGTACAGGAGAAAAAGGAGGGGAGTAAGAGTTATTGATTTTGACTTTAAGGGATCTGTTTGAAAGGAAATGATTGATAATGAAAATAATATGGGTAGGAATTTTTAGGAGGTTGCAATTGTACAACACACCTTGATGCCAGACAGAGTCGAAGGCTTTTTGGATATATAGTAGTAGGACAACTGATGACTTTCCTTTAAGGAGTGTTGTTTTGATGTTTGAGGTAAGGGCAATTGAACTATTATGAAAAATAAATAATATATTTTTTTTAAGAAACAGTAGTAAACAACTTTGTGATTTTCTAAAAAAAATAATTGAAATTTTATGAAAAATGGCATTTGAAAACCTGTAAATCAATAAATAAAAACATTTTCTACAAAAAAATTATGAAATAAAATTTTATGAGAAAGAAACCGTCAAAAATCTAAACTAACGCACTTACTTATGTAAAGAAATATTTCAAAATTCACTGAAACCAATATAAATTATTTAAAAACACAACAAATAAATTAAATTAAATCTGTAATAAACGTTATAAATTTTCTAAAAAAAACAATTGAAAATTTATTAGAAACCATTGAAATTGTTCATAAAAAAATGAAATGTGTAATAAAACATTTATAAATTTCTAAAGAAACAATCGACAATCTTCTCAAAAGAGTTATAAACATAATTTTGAAAAAACTGAAAAATGAAGTAATTTTTTTTTAAAATAATTAAATTGAAATTATGTGAAAACTCAACCATTTAAAAATAATTAGCTCGAAGGACACAAGTCCGCTATTGCTTTTCTCGACAAGAGAAAAGCGATTGACTCTGTTTGGCATGAAGGAATGCTTTATAAATGTTTCCTCTTAAATAATCCCAAGCATCTTATTATTCTAGTCCATGAATTCCTTACCAATCGATACTGATAAGTAAAAAAACAATCATTATCCCCACCATTTTCCCTTGTTCCACAAGTATACCCAGTCTCGCCATTACCTATATCTGTACTACCACAACATATTTAATACCAATCCTATAAACTTTAATCCTACCACATATATATTCCTTTTTGAAGATTGTACTCTCTCAATTTCTCACCCTTTCCTCTTCGATTAACGCACTTCAATCATCCATCCAATCATTACAAAATTGGTTATCTAAATGGCGTATACAACAAAATCTTAATAAAACTAAACTTCTCCTCCCTTTACACAAAATTACTCCAACATCTCCTAAAATCGAAATCCACCAGACCAAAATATCTCCATCCTTCACATGTAAGTATCTCAGGATCCTATTTAACTCAAAACTTTCTTTCAAGCCTCGTGACTAATTAAAGATAAAGTTAAAACTAGGGCCCAGCATTTTAGGGCACTAACATACAAAAACCTCTATTAGACTATAGCATAAACTTTCACACAATACCGTCCCTTCATACTACAACATATTCAAGTAGCTTAAAGATCTATAATCCTCTCCATAACCCACTCTACGAACTACTATACGCATCCACACATAGAACTCTCATCAACCAACGTAGACTAGCCATTGTCTAAAAATTCCTTATCAATAAATGCTCTCTCTTTCGAAATCCCAATATTCCTCAAGGCGACATATATCTTTTTGAGGATATAATATGAGATGAGCTACAAAAATTAAATTTCTCATGGAAGATGGAAGAAAGTGTTGGTACGAATGGAAGAACGCTTTACTGTGAGCTCTGCATTTCCATATGTGACTGAAATTTTTGTTGACATTAATGTATTTTATGTACAATTTTCGATAATTATGTAAACATATTGGATACTATACTTAAACAACATTTTCAAATTAAATTTTCTAAAAATTATAATTTGAAAGTTTGCAAAAGAAACATGTACAAATATTAAACAATATTACAAAAAAAAAGAATAAAAACAATTGAAATGTGTAATAAAATATTTATAAATTTTCTAACAAAACAATTAAAAATTTAAAATCTTTGAAAAAGAGTTGTAAATTCTGTAAAAACACATTTAAAAATATTTGTAATTTTATAAAAAGAAAACGTTGTAAATTTTAGAAAAACCTAGTCGCAATTTATTTTGAAAATTTACTAAAATTACGAAAAAAATATATAAAACTAATCTAAATATTTTAAATAAACCATTAAAAATATATCTTAACTAATTTACATTTTACAAACGAAAACTGAAAACCAATTGAAATCTAATTAAAGGGTTGTAAAACAAAAAAAACGAAACATTTTCTCTTAAGCAATGTAAGTATTGTGAAAGATTTAAGTAAAAAGTTGTAAATCAAAAAAACCTTCCCTTTTCTTATAAAACAATTGAAATTTTATAAAACGAAACGTTAAAAAAATAACGGTTTTAAATTTTCTAAAAAATAATTAAAAAACTTATTGGAAACAGCATCTAAAACAATTTTATTAAAAAAGTAATAAAACATTTAAAGTGGGTAATAAAACAATTGTAAATTATCAAAATAAATTAAATGTATCTGAAAGAATTGAAATAACATTTACAATCTTAAAAAAAAACAGTTTTAGATTGAAAAAATAAACAATTGAAATTTTGAAGAAAAACACAAACATTATTTTTCTATAAAAACCATTTGAAATATTACATGAAAAATCTTTAAAAAAAGTGAAATATGGAATTTATATATTTATTTAATGAAACAGTTTTCTCAGAAAACATTTGAAAATTTACTTAAAACAATTAAGCAAAGAAACTTTTACAACAAAAATTAAAATTAATTAAAATGCAATTAAAAAACCTAAAATAGAAATTAAACTTTTATGCCAGAGCAAATTACAACTGAAAACAATAACAATTAAAATCTTTTATTAAATAATACTAAATTTACTAAATAAATATTAAGAAATTGAAAACGATTAAAATTTTGCAGATAAATAATAGATAACAATTTAAATAAATGTAATACATATTTTGTTATGTTAACATCTCGCAGAGAATATTATCACTTAATTAAATTAAAATACAAAAAATTTCGTTCACAACGACTGAAATTCTAATAAAATAAGAGTAATAACAGAAATTTATTACGGATGGTCAGTAAAACAACAGTACAAAAAATAAATATACAATTTAAAAGCATACATACGAGAATTACAGAACAAAAAAATAAGAAACAAAGAAATGCGAAGATAAAATCAATAGAAATAAGTATGCGACTAAAGATAACATTAAAAATCTTTAACAAAAACAGCTTTCTAAGAAAACTACTTATAAACTATTAAAAGACCGTATCTTTCAATCGAATTGAAATTTACAAGTATTCTCTATTAAAATACAGTTGCATTTATTTAGAAACATTAAAAATTTTACAGGAAATAATTTTATTAAAAAAATGAAAGAAACAATTAAAATCTGTAATTAAAAAAATCTTTAAAAATTCACTTAAGACTATTAAAATTTTACAGGAAAAATTGATTTAATATTGTACTTAGAAGAATTGAAACTTTCGAGAAAAACAAACTGAAAAACAATTGAAATTTTATAAAGTAATAGCCATTCACAATTTCTTAAAAAAATATTTTCGCTTAAATAGTTTAGGTTTTATGTAAATGAAGGAAATAAAAATCTTTTAAAGCAGTTGTAAATTTTCCACACAAATAAAAACATTTTTAAATTAACTTAAGACTTCAGTTTCTATAGTCTGTTCGTTGGATCTTTCGTCGTACGTCACAAACTATCGCTTCAAAAAACGACGAAAGTTTTACAGTGCGTTCTTTTTCTAACGCATTTGGTTTACTTTATCAGACTGAATGTTTTTGCGTCGTTTCTCGAAGCGATAATTTGTGACGTACGATGAACAGACTATAACTGCAGTTATTATTAAAGAAACAGCGTCATTTTAACCAAGAAAAAGTATTGATAAAAATTTATCACGAAGTCTCTAACCCCAATCAATTAGTATAAATATATTTATTGCTATAAAAAATATTAATAAGTGATTAGTTACAACGCTAATGTATAAAAAAATATCTCTTTGCTGTAGTATTACATAAGAACCAACGATTCGGAGTAATTTGTACGGATTTTGTCAAGCCCGCCGCCCCCCAAAGGAACATAATTTACAGCCCCGGCTAAGGGATTACTTCTAAAACGCATTCCCTTACACCCTCCGCCATCGCCCCGAATATAATTACGTAACAGCTAACTAAATTTACATTTTTACAGTGTTTACTTGTAATTCAGGCACAATCTTCTCGAGATCAAGGCATACGTTATAGTTTAAATATTTTACGAGGGAATTTAATTTAGCGAAATTTATTACGGCTCCCGGAGCGGGTATTTCCAGAAGTGGGAAAAAAACGGGAACGTCAGGGGGAAACCGGGAGTATCTCTTTCCGCTTAAATTACATTGTTCATTAGATGTCGCGTCCGAAAAATAAATAAGGTGTAATGGCCGGACCTACATTTGTCACGACAATGGGCGAAAAACGCATTCAATGAACAAGAAAGACATTCGATCAAAACGTTTTGAGACGGCGCGACGCTGCAACAGAAATACGATTTATTGTGACAAATCGCCGGAAAGAAACATCCGCAAAAAATATATGTGAGGGCGTGGGGATTGTTTATAAGGAATTATTACCCAGTTTTATTTTAATTGGCTAATGGTTAAGATTTAACGCACGTAGGGGTAGTATAATTAAGAATCCTGCAATGAAGTTTTTTTTAGCAATTTGACAAAACTCGGTCTTTAGTAAATTACGGGCCCTTACTAAAAATTTAAAACCCTGTAGAATTGTTTGAATTTTAGTTTTAAATTGAAAAATATCGAATTATATAGTACTTATATTTATATTATCCTAATATGAAGAATTATACAATTTGATTTTAGTATATCAGCTCAAATTGAATAATTTATCTGTAGTAAATTAAACTCTCTAGTTGGAATTTCACCAAATAACTGCCTACTCAATCCGAAAAATAATTTATCATTTTTACTTAAAGAAAACATCAAAATTGTATAGATTTTTCTGGTCAATTTCTAGGTATATATATGGTACAAAATAATTTAATTTGAAAAAATCTATTGCACTGAAAAAACTAAATTAGCATAGAAAAAATTTGTGAAACAAACCAAGTGATTTTAATTATAAAACCTATATATTAACATAATGTTTCACCAAGTGATTAATGAGAAACAAGTATATGATATAGAAAAAATTATTCAAATTCGTTTTTAATAAAAAAAAATTTTCAGAAGCTATTTTTCCTGTGATTGTTAATGTTTATATACTAATCATATCGAGCATTACACCTCTTGTAAAACTTATAATATATATTAGGTGATAGTTACTCAATCGTAAATGACATATCACTAAAGTTTGTTGGCAAATAATAAATGATAGATGATTGAAGTCTACTGGCACATAGATGAAATGATAACTAATGATTTGTACCAGACATAAGATGACTGAGATGGCAGATGGCACTTAATATATGAGAGCTCGCTGTTCCTTCATTTTAAAGTTTTTACGGTCGAGTGGTATAAGTAGTTAAATTAAATATGATAAAATACCAAGATCATAAAACTTTACTATCTCACATAAAAAAGGTATTAGTACATTAAATCAATTACAGTAACACGAAAAATATTAAATGCCCGAAAGTCGGTGCTTGGCTGTAATTTACGTTCATGTATAATTCATTTCGATAAATATAAGATTGATGAGGTTGGAGAAATTCCATTATAAACTTTATAATAAAAACCTGGGCGCCGGAATTTCACATTTTCAATGTCAAAATACTGCGGCAATTATTCCTCCACACAGTGGCTTCATCAGACGGATGAATTATTCATGACACATTAAGTTTTGTTAGTGAATTTCCCTAGAAAGTATTTTCTAAGAGAAACTTTTAGTATCATTACACAGACAAATAGGGCATTTATATAATTTTGGATGTAAATTGCGCATATTAGAGTGGTAAAATAAAAATAAGTTAATGTCAATTAATATTTATAGATAAAACAATAATTTAAAAACAAGATAAATGTAACAAATCTATTAGTAGATTACTAACTTATTTAATAAAAATAATTGGTTCGATATTTTTTATTCTTCATATTAGTCTTTTAAATCTAAGTTTAAGGGGCATGTACACCTAGATTAGTTTAATTTCTTAGTATTATCTTAGTATATACATATAGTATATAAATAATGTTTGTAATTATATCTATATTGTAAAAGGTTACTAAATAAATAAATATTTAAAAAAATAAAAGACGCGTGAGAATGTTTAATATATAACATGTTAAATTTAACCAATTTAACCAATCAGTCTAATTACGAAGAAAACGATTTTCGTTCCAGGTGTATGAAGATGCTGGAGATATATCTAAATAAATATCTTATAAGTTTGTTAAATGTGGTTTTTAATTTATTGCTTTTACAAGTAAATATTTGTCCATATAGAATTTAAAACAATTGATTTGCAAAAATAACTAAAAAATATGCAAATGGACTATAGATCAAAGATCGTTCTTCTTCCAAAAGACTTTAACACGACTCATATTATAATTATTATATGAAGAATACCATGTGTTTTTACTCATGACATTTTTAATTCTAGGCGAACAAAATAAGTTATTATTAATTAATATTAATAACTGTTTTCACTTCATAATATCAATATATGTTTTTGTATGTTAGTTCACTATTTTACGATCATATTTTAATTAGTTCTTGAAGCTTTAAATTTTGCAGCCGTCGAAAATTTTTAGGTTCACGGTAAAACATTTTTTTGCGAACAAACAAAATACAACCTTTTAACTCTCTGCTCCCCCTTTAACAGGCGTCGTTTAACTTTCACCCGAAGGCACCTTAAACCCTCAGAACTTCTCTGTGCTGGCCATACGTTGACGTGAACTCCAATTACGAGGGCTCTGAAATGGTGCATTGTTATTTTTTAGACGCCTTTGCTGGCAGTAAGTTACCAATATGTTTTGTATACACAATAACCAGTTATTCCCACTACTTTTTATTAACTAATATTAGGAAAGAAAATAGAATATAAGGTGCTAATTCATGATAAATACTAAACTAGCACACTTACTTTCCCAAAACTTTTTGGATTCATCTAAAAAAATTCATTAAAAACGTAATACAATAAATTGTACAATGTAATAATCATATTATTAACATTACCCAAGTGAATTTTTCACCAATCTATAGATAGTAAATGATGAATAATTAGTTCGTGGAATTTCATATACCCACTCATCATATTTTAATGATTTAACTGGCTCATTTATAGGCATTAAAATTAAATACTTGCTTGATAAGGCTGTTACTTGTTGAAACTCCATATCACTTAATAAAATACTGACATAGTATATTGTTTCAAAAACGCTACTTTAAAATTAAGTACGGAACATGCTGTTAATTTATGTGGATGAAACTACAAACCCGTCGAATACTACACTATATACTCATTAGGAATATTACAGGTATTAAGGTAACTAAATGTGTTAGCAAATATTAATGCTGGCAATATTGATAAGTTCAAATTCATCATCAGATCAAACCGCTGTAGGAATGTTATAATCTCCACAGATAATTCGTTTACAATTAGGATACCTTTCAACAATATGTTCAATAGATGAGCGGTGATCCACATATTTTTCAGTATGTGAATTCAGTGGAATATAAACCGCGCTGGATATCAAATTTATAGCGCAACAATGTATTGGCACAAATAGTTGATCAACAGTATTAATTTTACCAGTAATATAATTACATTAAAAATTGTTATGGATGACAATCATTACGCCACCGATACATGCTTTGTTACCAGACAGGAGCGAAAGATGCTCCCAAAATATGGTATAATTATTTAATTTAAGTGCACCTCTGGTACTACACTATCAAGCCAAGTTTCGATAATAATTACTATGCCATAAACATCTTATGTTAAAGAGTTTTTAATTTAGTATGCCTCCTGCATTTGTTGCAGTGGAAGATGATGGTTGAACATGTTGCTTCTCTGAGATAAGTTTAGGAACACTTGAAATATATTTAATTCTTAGATTTTTCGCCATTTTTCTATGTCGAGAAACTCGTCTTCTAATATACCCGTACATGGCGGAACCATTATTTATATGGACCTATACATTTCAAATTAAATGTATTTCGACTTACATTACCCGAGCATAAATCGCATGTAAGACATATGTATATTATAATTTATATAAATTACTACTCTTAAAGGAATGTGTAGAGGATGAAAGAACAGTTTCTTCACACTAGCATCGCCGTTGCAGTGACTAACATATATAAACACATATAATAAGGTCTAGAGAAATTGGAACTAAATATGCCAGAAATAACCAAAATATTTCCGTAATAGCCGGAATTATTTGATCATTATTATCAGCAGTTGTGGTAGAACACAAGGAGATGTGAGATCTGCCTTCAAATTCTATGTTTCAAATTTTTAATTTAGTGAATTTGTGTAATAGAAAGTAAATTAAAATAAATAAAATAAAATAAAATGACAACAAAAATATAGATGACAAAAAACAACAGATGTTTTATAATTGGCAGATGGATAAAATAGATTTAAAATTTACTACCAATAATAATTTAATTGAATCACAAATAACAGATCTCAAACTATGACATATGGCTGATGACAGATAGCCATCTACAGACGACATACAATAGATGACAGATGATTGATGATAAATAACATATAATAGATAAAAAATGACAGCTGATAAATGGCAGATAACAGAAGACACATGACATATGATGTTTAACAGAAGGCAGATGATACATGATAGATAACATACGATAGATGGCAAATGACAGATGATAAAAAGAATATGACCAAAGATATAAAACAAATAATAGATAAAAAGCCTATTTTAACAAGATATTTTGATTATTTAATCCTCTCATGTAATAAGAAGGTATAGTTAACTAAGTTTAGAAAATAAAGATTTAGAAAATAAATAATAATTAAATTTTAAATAAATAAAACTAATCGATAAGAAAAAATACAAACTAGGTTAGGTTTTAGGTGAAAGTTGATAAATGGTAAATTATAATTCCCTGAATTTCGATGGAATATTATTGATGATTAATAACTGACGACTATTTTTAGATAACTGATAACAGATAAGTCATACCAGTTACCAAATAACTAAAAATTGATTTCCGCTAACATACAATATATGACAGATAACATTTATTAATATTATAATAATTGCACAGAAAACAATGGTAACACATTCTTTCACAAAATATTTTTTATTCACTAGATGTATATATTTCCAGTGCAGAGCAATCATTATCAATAGCTTACTAAATAAATTACAAAATTGTGGCCTAATATACCTAAAAGAACGAGTGCAGATATATATTTTTTAAATTCATAGTAAACAAAACGAGAAAACTCGATAAGATTCATCCTAAACTAGTGCTCAACTTTAGTGAGAAGTGTATTCAATTTGAAATTGGTCGCTTATATAAAAAACGTAAAACCGTGCTAATCTGGAGCTCATATTTGGGATAAACATTAAATCATTTATATCCATAAATGAGAAAATTAGATCAAAATCGCACAAGGTCTAGAAGAAAATTAACATCTCCTAAATAAACATCAATCACCCATAGAGATCCAAAATACAAACACGTTAATCATTAAACCTTAGTACATAACAAGAGTGATGCTTGATAAAAAAAGAATTAGACCTTTTAAAAAAAGACCACACTATCGAACCCCAAGCCATAGCGTTCGAAGAAATGATCAACGACATTGATATTGCCTCCACTCAACTAAGTCAAGAAGGAGCACCCTATTATCGCCAAACAGCAAAAGACTTATTAGAAAAAATAAAAAACCCCAATTCAAGGACGCGGAGGATGAAACATTAAGACTCTACAACGCTCAAATTACTGAAACATGAGGACTGTTTTATCATAAATCAGACGAAGGTAAGGCCATTGTGATTCTTAGAAAATCAGACTACATCAAAGACGTAAATCTGTTATTAGATTCCGGCCCTTACACTGTACTTAAAAAACATTATTTAGAAACTTACATAAGAAACATCAACATCTTTTTTCGACAAAAAAGTCTATATGGAAATTAAAAGTCAAAAATCCGAAATTACCTAAGCACTATTATCTACCAAAAATTAATAAATCTGGAGACAAATACAGGCCCACTGTGTCCAACATAAATTCAGCAAAGTACGACATTGCTAAATGGCTTGTACAAAAACCCAATAATTTATCAATTAAAAATTATAATACCGACAAAAATTTATTTCATCTAACACAATTATTAAAGAATAATTAATAGAACCAGATGAAATGTTAATATCTTTCATGAAGTTTCTCTTTTTCCGAATAAACCGGTAGACGAAAGCATTAAAATACTTTAAGTCATTTTAGAGAACAGAGACATTCCAAGAGACGAAATTGACCAATATATTCAATTAACTAAAATAGTCATGGGTTTGAATGCTTTAGAATTTAATAAAGCTAGTAAAAGTTTTAGAAACAAACTTTTGGAACTGCTATGGCAAATATATTTCTAAATAAATTAGAACAGAAACCAAAAGAGTCAATACCCAACTTTCCAAGAGTCTGGTATCGCCACGTAGACGATGTGTTTGCAATTATATAGGAGACCAAAACAAATTGTATAACCTATAATCTGTCCGTTGGATTTTCCGTTGTACGTCACAAACTATCGCTTCAACAAACGACGAAAGTTTTACAGTGCGTTCTTTTTCTAACGCATTTGGTTTACTTTATCAGACTGAATGTTTTTATGTCGTTTCTGGAAGCGATATTTTGTGACGTAGGACGGAAGATCCAACGGATGGACTATAGTTGATAAGTTAAATGATCAATATCAATCAATTAAATTCACAACAGAATCAGAAATTAACAACACACTCCCTTTTCTTGATTTATTAATTCATAAAATTGACAACAGATTAGATTCAATATATTTCTAAATCCAATAGTGTGTGGAAAAACAAAATGGCAACTTTTAATTCCATGATATACAGAGCCATCAATTTAACACTCTCAGATATAAACAGAGAAAAATGATTTCGTTTAATTTTAAATATAGCAAAGTCCCTCAAATAGAATACAAATACAATAATAAAACTAATTAACAAACACTCAAATAAACACAAACTAAAACTAACCACTAGTTTAATATGTATTAGAGAAAAAACTAAAAAGAAATATTCAAAATTATTTTCAAGGACTAGTTTCAACTACACGGTAATCATTATCAAACTAAGCGAAACTAGTCACTGAAAATAAAGTTTAAAGTGGTACAAAAAAGTAAAAGTGTTTTCTTTATTCTTAATATTGACATGTACCACGAAGTGAACGCCGTTAATATTCAAGAAAAAATTATGTATTGTATTATTTTGTTTTTTTAATCTCCAATGCATTAATTAAAGAAATATATAATTGTACACACTTAAGCAAAAATAAAACATACAATTTTTTTTATATTTTAGTGTTATACAAAATGTATAATAGATTAAGTGCTCTCACATGTTAAATTGCCTTATTGAATGCATTTATTTGCCCATTTTTTTCTTTTATTGTTTTTTGCAGTCGTATTATTTAAAGTAATTAGAGGTAAATGGTTGAAATCTATTTACAACTTGTCTTTAATATTTGAGTAAAACATTAAAAATTCCATTAATTTCAAGTATTTAACGAATGAATGCATCTAAAATTCAAACAATTCCACTCAATGTAATTTAAATACCATTTGTGCATTATTTTTCCTTTGCCTCCGCTATAAATAAGAAAGACATCAAAGAGCGTTTGATGGCTGCAAGTACGGATAGAATGGGTAATAATATTTTCACGTACACGTCATTTCCGTTGACCATTCCATGTTATTTTTATTTATCACCTCATTTGACTTTCATCCCAAGTTCCTTCCTACGTTTCATTGATGTTTTTTCGTACCCCGAAACTCCGTGGATTATTCTAAAGTGGTGTTCCATGTGTAGTTCCCATTCCTCGGCTAAGCTATTCCCCTTCTGGAAAGAGTTTGCATTGTGACTAGCGTATATTGTTGAAGTCGTTTTAACTTAGATATTACATTTCCTGCATTCTTCTGGCTTGTGTATTTATTTAATTCATTCAGGACCTATATTATTGAATAATTTCATAAATTTTTTTTGTATTTATATTTTATGTAAACATCCCTTTCCGGCTTGTATTGTGGTAGGTTTAACGTAATGGATTGTTTATTAAGATCGGCGTTATTAATCATCTTCCATGTTGTTTTACCCAGTTATAATTATAGCGTAAAAGATATTTTTACTTTATTTTCAGTAACGGATCATTTTCCATCGCCGCTTAGAACTTTTGAAACGTTTCCCTTTGATGTTGTGAACTTGCGAGGTTGCCTTACATTTATTAATTGTTGTTTGTAACTGTTTCATTCCCGCACAATAATATGTCTGCTTTTGTGTGTACACCAGCAGAAGCCTGTTTTCGCCGGGTGTATTTGCACTAAATAGAAATTCATTCACTTTATCGCGTAATTGAAATCATTATCCGCTGTTAAAATCATTAAATAATAAAATTTTCATTAAAATAATTTTTTAACAATTATTATTATTTTTAAGGTGCATCTACAATAGAATAATCAGTGAGTAATCATTTCCTTAAACAATTAATATTTTTAAAATTACTCTTACCTAGAAATTGTAGATTAGAAAATGATAGTATACTGAACGTTATTCATAAATAGAAATAGATACTTTATTAATCCAAGAAACAACAATGTGTTGGACAAGTCATAAAAAAAATACAAATCATATACTTGAAACAGAACACATAAAAAATATATATAATTCTAACTATAAGGTATACATACATACGAATACAGCATAACTTAAAAATTATTTTATAACGTAAACGGATTTTTGTATTAATTCTAATTGTGGAATTGACGCATATCAATTTTGAAGTAATCTTCAGTGTTATAAAGCTCTGCATTAATTAAGAGCCCTTTCACAATTTGTTTAAATTTTATTCTTGGCAGTTTTCTTAAATTGTCTGGCAAATAATTATAAAATTTTATAGCTTGAACCATGAAGCTTTTTTTGGTTTTACTTAGACGATGCACCGGTAAACATATGTCAGTTTTCGATCTTGTATCGTGATCGTGTATTTCTTCATGATGGTGCTGTAATGAGTTCCGATCATACATATATATATATAAATTATATTTTATTATAATAAAACTATTTCAAAGTACTGTCTTTAGATGCAAAAATAATGTTGGTATTTATATCAATAAATTTCAGGTTTAAAAACTTATTATTATTATTTTATGTTTCTCTAATTTATACAAATTTGAATCACATTTTCTATTTGTCATTCATTTTTCCGCCTGTGATTCTTGTGCTCAAAATTTAGTGTATTTTTTATGAATGTGTCTATTATTATATTTTGTTAGCAGGTAATCTAAAGCATAATAATAAAAATAATTATCTAAAAATTATATTTTATCAACATGCATAGAATCTTTGACTTACTTCTCCTTTAAATAAAAAAATCAAGTAAACATACAGGGTCTGTTATGAAAGTATTGCAAATATACACATATTATGATGCAACTATTTATCGCAGCGGGGTAAAACGGATCGGGAATTATAGTGAAGTGTCTGCCTTTACAATGCAGCCGGTAGCCAGAAAGATGTGCCTCCGGTTGAAGTTTTGTGCGCGGCTTGGCAAGAATTCAACCGAAATATTCCAGATACTTCAGTAGTCCTTTGAGTATGAAAATGTAGAGAGGCGAGTGGTACACAAAATTATCACCCCGCACACGAAATCGCATGTAAGTACTTCTCTAATAGAAACGGTGTTCTTTTTTTCTGACATCCGAGTAAACGTCTATTTTGAGTTAATGCCGCAGGAAGAAACTGTTAACAACGTCTTTAACCTGCAGGTGGTTCAGAGATTGAAACAACGAATCGTGAGCATTTGGTCCGGCATCAAAGACACGGTCAGGCTCTACCATAACAATGTAAGAGCCCAGTAGCGTTCATAGTTACCAATTTCCTGGCCTGGAACAACAGTCGTGTGGTGTGCAACCACCTTAGAATCCCGACTTTTTATTTGTTTCCCCAACTGAAGGGAGAACTGAAAAGCATTCGGAGTCTGTTGAAAACGTCCAAAAGCATGTTACAACCTTCCTAGGAGATATCCCAAGCATAGCATACACGTTTCCGCAAGTGTTTTGATGTTGGGGAAAAGTATTTTGAAAATTTTTAAGCATTCGTACAGGTACGATCAATACATATATTTTTCCCAGAAGATGCACATTACTTTTATAACGAACCCTGTATAACGTATATCAAAATGAAAGCAGAGAAATGGCAAACTATATATAAACAAAGAATGCTCTTGTAACTAGCATAATACGTTTCTTTAATTTTTTTCCAAAACTTCAAAATGTATTAATTGCATGATTCATTTAATTTTACTATAAAAATGTTATATAAAATGGGCGATAAAAAATTATAATAGATTATTAACAAATAAATAATGACATAGAATATAATTGAAAATTATAAATAATAATTGACAAAAAACAAATGGCTGGCGGCATAGAGAATAAATAACAATTTATAGATTACAAATAAAAGAACATAGCAAATAGAAGACATAAATTTTATAATGAATTGACATATGAATGGTGATACAAGTGAAACATAAATAAATATTGACATAAATCACATGCCAAATTTGCAAAAAAATGAAAGATGGAAATTAACAAAATTAAAAAAAATGAGTTATAAAAAAATAATTCAAAATTAACAAATCTGTAATGATATTAAAAAAATAAAAGAATATAATTAAAAGATGACAAATAATAACTGACAAAAAAACGAATGCCCGACAATATAGAGAATAAAAGGCAATTCATAGATGACAAATGAAAAAGTATATATATAATTGACAGATGACAATTGTCATATAGATAGTGAGGGGAGCGAACAATGAATAATATTGATATAAGACAAATGTCGAATTGATAACAAAATCAACTGACAGAATAAAGTTTGCATGAAAATTGACAGAACACAAATGAATCACAAGACGTAATTATTAACAATTACCAAATTAACACGGCTGACGATAGAGAGAATAAATGACAATCGATGGATCAATTATGGAAGGAAAGAATTAACAAATGAGAGATTACTAACAGAAATAATTGACATATGAATATTAATAGTGAACCAAGAACATATATTGTCAAATGTCAAATTGACAATAAAATAATTAGGGAGATGAAAAATGGAATGGAAATTAACAGAAAACAATTGTGTCATTAGAGACATATTATTCAACGGTCAACAAATTATGACATTATAAACAGAAGGTAATTAATAAATGACAAATGATAATTGACAAAAAACAAATGCATAATTATTTAGAGAACAAATGACAATTAGTAAATGATAAATGTAAAAAAGGAATTGGTAAATTATAGATAACTGACAGAAGACAATTGTCAGATGGATATTGGCTGGAGCGAATCGTGAAAAATATTGACGTAAGACAAATGTCAAATTGACAACACAACAAATTGACAGAAGAAAGATGGCATGAAAATGAACACAAAATAAATGAGTCATAAAAGATGACAATTAAAAATTAAAAGATAAATAACGACACGTTAAATAATAATTGACAAATGATTATTGACAGATAAAATTTGATAAAATAGATAAATAGAAATTGACGTAAAGATAAATATTGATAACTGATATATGATAAACAATCAATAAGAAAACAATTCATTAGCTCTTTGGATTCTCATTTATTTCCTAATTTTATCAAATAATTATTCATGAGTTAGTTAACTGTGAAAACCTTTATTATAAAAAGTACATTTTATGAACGTAGGAACAGACATTATTTCGGTAAAGGCCGGGGCAGATGTGACCCATTAGACACTTTAAGTGGGGCAAATCAAATTAAACCCTATTTACGTGAAAATCATTTTATTTTTCCTCGAATATATAGAGTAAAAAACATGTAAAACTTTATTGCCAATGATACGGAGAATAAAACATGTTTTGCATAATAATATATTGCACATTTGGCACAGAGTTTTCGTTCTTCTCTTTTTCTGTATCTGTGCGCATCTGGAGCAGCGTCGCTTTATTGAGACTCAATGGGAAATGGTCACTAACATTGTAGAGCATGTTTTTCTTTGAACGCGGTTCATGATTTTGCTGATTTTCTCCAATTATTCCCAACGAAATCAAATCTTCTGCTACAGTTACGAGAAATGGTATGAATGAAGATTTTGTACCCCTGCCATCATCATGCAGAATATGTGCATTTCTAATAGTCATCTGAGTATTTTGTAAAAAACTTTTTACCATTTTAAATAATTGCGATTCCTCATCAATGTTCCAACAACAAGAATCTTGATAGCGTTAAGTAAGTGAATAGATGAGAAGAATATATCAAAGGTCAATGCAACTTTATAGTGCTGTATAATTTGGTAACTACTCTTTCGCCAAGAGTACCTTCAGTGGCGTTCATTTCCTTGCCCGCATATATATTTAGATCGTAAACATATCCAGTTCTTGAATCTGAACGAACCCAAATTTTTATACCTTATTTTAAGGACTTCAGTGGTAAATACTGCTTTAGGTACGATCCCTTTTTGAATTTCATCATCGATTCGAGAATGATGAGTGTGAGCCATATTTGCTGAAATTTGTTTGACACAATTGATAACTTCTTCGATGTAATAAATTTGATGCGCATTAGTAGATTTTTCTGGATTATTGAAATATAATTTTGTTAATAATAATTTACACCGATTTCTAGATATAGCCTTCTTTATTGAGATGTTGCCCAATGTTTCATGGTTTGGCCAGTAATTGTTGAATCTTAGCACACAGTTAACTCATCGAAAGAGGTACTCCCAATATAATGATTAGTTCATGATAATCTTTTTCTTGGTAATATTTTTAATCTAGTATTTGTGCATTCAGCCATTTGCATCAGTACTACTGGGAAAAATTTCATTGATGAATTTATCATAATTACTTAATTCGTTGCGAACAGTCTATTCAGAATCTGTGCCGCTCTGTGATCGGGGTCAATATTCATCTGAAGAACTATAACACGGGAATGGGCCATCCTCATCATCATCGTCTCTCGATTCATTTTCCCGTGGGACCCGCTCGAAATGTCTTTTGGGGCACAGGTGTAACACAATGTATAAATACTGAAAATAATCATATTCAATAGAGCTACGATAGCTAAAATAAAGTTCATCGCTTACCAATAAACTAAGAGATAATATAAAACACAACTGGCGATAAATACTATCGAAAATAAAACAAAATTGTGCACAATTCAATGAGCGTGGTGTCACGACTCACTTTATGATCAAACTGCGGCATTATTTGAATAAAAGTAAGATGAAAAATGTTGCTATGCATTGTACGACTGGTAAATTAATTTCGGGATCTATTTGTACCAGCAGGCGCACGAATTCAATGGGTGGGACAAATATGTACCGAAAGACTCCAAAGGGTTAATGCCTGGGAGGCACCCTGATACTCCTCGATGGAAATGTCTCTTAGGAACGTTGAAATATGTTTTTGTGTGTTTTCCACACGGACTTCCAATGATTTTCCTTTCAGCTCCCTCCTTAGTTCGGAAAACAAAAAAGTCTTCAAGTCGGGACTGTAAGGGGGATGGGCACCAGTGGGGTATTATAATTATGACGGACTGACCGTGTCTTCGATGTCAGCCCTTATAGGTGCAGCCCGGAGTTTCAATCTCTTGAGCACCTGCAGTTAAACGGCTGAGTAAACAGTTTCTCCCTGCTGTACAAACTCAAAATAGACGATTCATCCGACGTCAAAAGAAAAATTATTTTGTTTGGATGCGAGACTTGCTCATTAGCGCTTACTTGGGACGGGGGGATGATTTTGGGTGCCACTCGTTGCTCTGCCATTTCGATTCTGGGTCGTGCTTGAACATCCAGGATTCATTTCCGATTGCGACAGAGTTTTGAAAGTCCGGCTCAATCAAATCTAACAATTCTTGACTCTGCGAAACTCGAAGATCTTTCTGGCCTTTCGTCAACATTTTCGACACAAGTTTCGCGAAGACCTTGCAGCATTTGCAGATCCTCGGTCAATATCCTACTGTAAATATGGTCATATTTAGGGCATCAGCGAATTGCTGAAAACTCAATCGACGGTCGGAACGTAAAACTTTCACGTTTTCGTCATTGTTGGCCGTCCAGAATGAGGTTCGTTGGCGATCTCTTCCTGGTCCTCTTTGAACATCTTGTGACCGGAATATGCAGTCATCCTTGTGGCCTCTTGAAGCATCTGAAATATTTTGGCTGCATTCTTTCCAAGCCTCACACAAAACTTGATTTCGAATTGCTGTTCAAGTGAAAGCTCCATCGCGTCATGTTACAAAGACGCGAAGGCGCATCTTTTCACTTATACTACTCGAAGCAATCCCCCGCCCCCCTACTATGGATAGTTGCGCCACAATAAGATCATGTGCATTACTTTCATAAAAGACCCTGTAAGATATATGATATTTAACTGTTAAAGGAATACCGATTGACAGAAGGTAAACATGAAGAGAAACTATTTAAAAAAACAAGTAATAATTGACAAATTATATTTTGTAGAAAACAGTTCACAGGTAGAAAGACAGACAGTAAATATTGACAGAAGGCAAATAACAGTTGATAAATAAATCATAAAGAACAATTGGTGGGAAACAACTGGTATATAGAATATAAATGAGGGATGTCAGCCGAAGAAACTAATTGAATATATTGAAGTCGATAATAACAGGCGATATATATATATATATATATATATATATATATATATATATATATATATATATCAATTAGCAGAATTTTAATTTAAAAAAATTTAATCAACAAATAGATCATATAATAGCAAAATACAGTTGATATATGAAAGACAATTCATTGACGATAATTGTCAATTAACAGTTCACAGAAAACAGATGGCAGATGATAAAACTAATAAATGACTTGTTTTAGATGACAATTAAAAAAGAAAATATATGACACGTAATAAGCTAATGATATTGAGATAATTATCATGTGATAGATATCAAGTTAAAACAGCTAAAAATCAGAAATTATTAAATACATGATAATAGTTGATAAAAAGAAAAACAGATAATGTAAAAGTTAAGTGATTAATTATAAAAGATATAATAAAGGGGAAAATATAGGTAATGACATTAATAATAAGAAAAATAATGTGAAAAACCACTGATTGAAGATAAAGATGTTACCATAAAGGTGCCATCTATCGCCTAAGTGTTGCACTAAATCCCTATTTGATAATAACCACCGACAAATCAAGCGAACTGTCAACAGTGACAATTATATTATATTACACTTAAAAAGGGATCTAGTGCAACGCTTAGACAATAGTTGACAAATTTTGATTGACGGTTTACCCGAAGAGTTAAATACGAGTAAAATTCTGTCTTCAACAGCAGCTGAGTTCCAAAATAGATCGAAACCGGTCCGTGGCAGATGCATATGCACTAAAAATAAATGAACATGATGAAATCAACAAAAAATTTATAATGGACGACAAATCACAATTGATAAATTAAATTTTATTAATAGACGGCATATCATAATTAACAAAATAAACACAATAGATCACAATCGCGAGAAAACAAAAGAAAGGTTTGTTTTTTGATGATAAATAGATGACCAACCAAATAAGTGACTAATAAAATTATACAAATGAATTAATAAAACTTTTATTATATTACATTCTGCCGATATTTAATTTATAAACCAATTTCAAATGCACTAATATTGTTGTACAAATAATATAGCAGATATCAGTTCTAAATTAATTTTGCCGTTTGTTTATCAAGATTTTCTTTATTGTTTCAGAATGGTATATTTATTAATACATTTATTTTTAAATAAAATATACATAAAACTAATGTAATTGTAATAAAAATATTTACTACCTAATCGCCATATCTAATACGATTAATAAAATTCTCACTTAACCCGTGGTAGAACAGTTATATGTTAATTAGAATGTTAATTAAACTAATATGTTTTATTTCCTTTAAAAATAAATATCAAACAATTCATATTCAGAAATGGTTGAAATAAAAATTGTTAGAACGAATTAAAAAATTAAGGAACTGCAGGAAGGGATATTTATTATAGAATAAATGAATACAAGAGAAATATGCCGAAAATAATTTAACTCATATTTCGAAAACAAAAATTTCAATAGTAAAAAATAACTGTAGATTTCCGAAGTAAAATATTACAATGAATAAGTTATTGTCCCCGCCGGCGGTCTAAAATATGGTGATTAAATTTTTCTCGAACGATTATCCGGGATTAACGATCGGGAGGAGAAATGCAAACAGTGTCTGAGCAATCTGTTATTGTAAGTTATACACGCTTATCGACTCTGCGTTTGGCAATGGCATTAAAACAAACAATGTGATTATTAAAGGTGGATCGGAAAATCATAAATAATATAATGCACCGGAGCTGAACAGGTATCCAATTAAGATGTATATCCCGTGTTAAAGTTGAATTATTGCCGCCCAATTTAATAACAACCCCGCCGTTCATTTATTTTTGTGCCCGGAATATTTCGTCTTCAGTTCGTGATTCATTCCGTGGGCGTTTCGGCCCCGTCAATTGCAATTATCACCTAATTTGTATAGAGCACCCTCGTATCAAGCCCTAAAAGTATAAATAAGTATTGCATTTCGTTTTGATTCTGAAAGTTCTAATTACTCTAATTCATAAATTCACCCCAAGGAATAAGTCAGCTTATTTTCCTCTGTAAACAATCAATAAATTTCCCAAATTCTTAAAAGGTACTTAATACAATTAAAAAGTTACTTACTATAAAATTACTGATAGAATGGTATAAATACTTTACTGACTGAGAATTTCATCATATGAAGCAGAAGACGAGATAAGGAACAGTCATCAACTGAAGTATCTGATAGTTTCAAGTAATAATCCCTCTTTAGGCCATATTTAACAAATCATTTGATAAATCATCAGGAGAGTTTAAATGGAGCAACTGTCACCAGAAGAATAGAAGGTGAGAATAGTAGAATACATATTTTGTGAATAAAAACCTTTCCAAATATGAGAGTCGAAGAATTATCTATGTTTTCTTTACCATTACTAATTGCCTTATTTTAGGCTTATTGTCCATCATTTAGAGATGAATTTTTGACTTTGCTAAAAGTGAGATAAATAATACTAAATTAGTATAGTATACATTAAAGTATGAGTTTAAAGTCAAGCAGTGTGTTTTTGGTAAATGGTACTATGTAAACTGTGTAAGAAAACTTTTGCATGTAACTATTGGCCAAATTCGGTTAAAATAAAAATAAATTTAATTGATAATAATTTAAATTTATTATTAGTAAATACTACTTACAACTTTATCTCCAAGATTGCGTACCGTGCAAGGTAGCAAAACTGTTTCTCCAATCCCGGCGTCAATTTCTTTGATAATAACGTCGAACGTGGGAATCGGAATATGTTTCTGCAGTTCAATGTTCGCCGACTTCTCCCAGGAGTAACCTGCAATATAAATAATAAATGTTACACAGAGGAATATAGTTTAATAAAGGGTAAATTTAAATGGCTCGTGTATATTTAATTGCTCTGATTATTTGCCAAGTTAATTTCGATGCGCACTCTCTAAATATAATAAAATTAATTATAGCGCTAAGTTCTCCACAATACATTCTATGTCAGCATAATCAGGTGTCCGAATCTATTTTTACGCCATTAGTATGCTGCGGTTTGTTTAGATACGACACGGGCGTATTAGGGCCGTAGCTATTCTGAATAGGTTGTTGGCAGGACTTTCTGCCCATTATCTGAATACAACACTGTAGATAACGAGCGGCAGAGGTCATGCAGATTTCAGCCACAAGTGCTGCTAATTATTACTAGGTAAGTGGCCGTTAGCATCTCAATCACTGAGGACGCCACCCCCCATGAAATGTTTCCGCACGCTATCTGAGTTTCAGCGGAGGAATGCATTATTCGTAATCGATGCTGTTTTATGACTAAAATAACATAATTAGATAGAGACAAGAATTGCAATTATATTTCGAGCATACTATTGTTTAGGCATATGTGTTAAATTTAATTGATTGAATATGTAGGTGTTTGTACATATTATATGATAATTATTACAGAGATCAATTGCAATTAGAAAACACCCATGTATAATCTATAGGTTGTAATGTGAAATATAGCTCAACCGGCTATCCTACAGATTGTCACCACTGTAACTGCTTTACTTATCTAAATCAAAGTTTAGACATGGAAAACTAAGCAACCAATAATGTTACCTAAAGGAAATCTAAGAATATTCAAGATATACCTAACACATAACGAAAGATTCATACAAAAATAAATTAGATAAATAATAAGAGAAGAAAAAACAAAAAAGAAAGACAGTAAGAATAGGATCCCCAAAGTTAACAAGTAACGGAGAAGAATATATGCTAGATGGACTAAAGAAACAAATGGAGTAGAAGTAGTCGGGGTTCCAAAAAACAAATAAGAAAATAACTAACAGAAAAACAAATAAAAAAACAACACATCATAGCGAGGAAATGGTACAAGAAAAAAGTTAAATACATTAAAAATGTAAATGTAATAAGGAGTGTTAAAGGAAAAGAAGAGGAATTAATAAAAGAAATGAAAACACAGAAGGTGGACTGCCTAGACTTAACTGAGATAAAAAAGAAGGGAAATGGAGTGATAGAATTGGGAGATGGGTACTGGTTCTACTTGGCTAGAGTAGAGCAAATTAAGAGAGAAATTGAAGGGGTAGGTTTAATAGTAAAACCAGACGGCAAGAATAATGAGCATGGAAATCAAAATGGGAGAAACATCACGGAATTTAATTGTAGCATATGCACCAAACGAAAACAACAAAATAGAAGAAAAACAAAAATTTATTTCACGATAGACTGCAAAATGAAATAGGTGATAGCAAAGGAAGCAAAAAAGTCATGGGAGATTTGAATGGAAGAGTAGAGAAGGATAACTAAGGCAAAGAAAGATACATTGGAACATATAGTGAGGAGAACAGAAACAAAAATGGAAAAGTAATTATAGAATTATGTATAGCAAATAACCTCATTATAGCAAACACAAATACAGGAGAGAAGTTAGATCAAGAAAATAGAAATGAATAATAGATTTATTTTAATAGACGCAGAATAATAGAAAGATGCAAAGTAACAAGACAAGCTGTAATAGGGAACGACAACTACTTAAAAATATGGAAATTAACACAGGAGCAGAAAACTTGAAGAGTGCGAAGAAAGAATAATACACAAAACAGGAAAAAGCTACTCACTGAATGAAGAAGAAACTAGGAATGAATACCAATAAAAAATAGAGAAAAGGTAAAGTCAAACAAAGTAGAAGGAGTGGAAAACAAATGGAAAAAGTTCAAAGAAAAGTCTAAGAAAGCACTATATCAAACAAACAGTAAACGAAAAGATAAAACAATTAGTTAAACCAAAAGTAAGAGAATTCGAAAACTTACATTAAACAGGGAAATGGAAAGACTACAGGAAATATAAAATAGCAGATAATATAGTGAAACAAAATCAAGATAGCAAAAAAAGAAAAATTCTGTGAGGAGTTCGGTAAAAAGAATATAAATAAATATGGCGAGCGTTACAATTACGTCACTCGAATCTACATTTCTAAAGTGTTGCGTCGATATCCAGTGTAACCGTTATCGGTGGAAACTGTTTTTATTGAAGCTGCGCTAAGAAAATGTCTCTGAAAATAATCGACAGTACAAGACTGGGTTGTTGTGCAAATTCACCAGAAAATAAGTTTAGTAATTTTTCTTTAAAAATCGAAAATCGAAGTATTCAAAATTCATAACGGTTTACTAAAACAACTTATAACGGAAATCGATGATAAAAATTTTATTCTCCAGAGCAACGTAAGTTTGCTCCAGGAAAAAATTCTAAATCAGGAAAAGATAAACTTAAATAATTTTGGACGTTTACAACAAAAGGCTATGGTTATTCCAATTTACAAAAAGGGGAATATGCATGAAGTTGGCAACTTTAGACCAATCTCCCTTTATTCTCGAAGATTCTCTATTCTATAACCAAATAGTAGACATCCTCGACGCTCATAATATAATAATAATAAACTGAAATCAATACGGCTTTCTTAAAGGTAAATCTATGGTAGATGCAATAATCACATTCACTGAAGAACTATATGAGGCGTTTGAGCTATGTTCATATTCTGTCGCCACCTTTATGGACTTGGGTAAAGCATTTGACTGCGAGCAATATTTCATGGCTTCAAAAATTATATTATAATTTTCATCCCAGCAGCTGTCGCGTTATAGCGTCTAATTTGAATAATTGGCAACAGCAGGTTTATATCAACAACACTGTATAAAGAGAGAAGAAGCCAATATGTGGTGTGCCTCAAGGGTCCATTTTTGGGCCGTTTTTATTCTTATTATACGTAAATGATTTACCATCTCAGATGAGCAGTTCTTCTGTAGTATTGTATGCCGATAATACTACCATTAAAGACTGTTCAGTCACTGAAGATGGGACAACGGATATGTACAACAACTCAGTACAACTGGCGTCAAAGTGGTTCGCTATAAGCAAACTTGTTGTAAAACCGACTAAATCCACGCAAATGACATTCTCCCTTAAACAAATAACCCAGTATCACTGACTCTGGCGTTCCCGTGATGATGCGATATCGAACAGCTTGTGTAGTTAAATTTATCTATTAGGTTAACTTAAAGACAAACTACCTAATTCTGCAGTGAAAACTGCATATTTCTTACTCTGAAACCCACATATAAAATACGGAATTCTTGCCTGGGGCCATTGGAGTATTACTACACGTCTGTTTGGTCTCCAAAGGCGTACTATTAGAGTCATCGCTGGTCTTGGGTACCGCTGTGATTGTCATAACGCTTTTGTGCAACTAAAATTTCTTACACTCCCTTCGCCATACACAAAAAATTGTGACAACTACTGGGGTGTTACACTCATAAGCCTACTAAGGAAAATCTTTGCTTGGATAATAGAGGCAATAATAAAAGGAAAATTATCTCAACAGCTGGGAGCAAAAATAAGGATTCAGAAAAAAATATAAGCACGTAAGACTTAATATAATGAGACAACTAACGGTCAAGATGATTGAAGAGGGAAAAGAATTAAACATATATTTCATTACCTAAAAAGCATATGATAGGGTAAGATTAGAGAACATATGGCATTGGGGAGAAATAAAAAGTATGGCACAAGATAGAGTACTGTGGAAAAGAATAGCCTGAATTTTTAAGAAGTGTTTTATACCAATATTCGTCACTAAATTCTCAACTACTACACGGGACACTTAATAGTCAAAATTACAATCAAACAGATATAGTAGTTAGATATCAATTTATAAATAAGTGAGTATTTTTATACTTATTTGTAACCATGCAGGTCACAACCTATGAAAGTATTTGGGAAATCATTATAGAACAAATCGAAATCAACATAAGTATTAAGAACCCAGTCAGTAATCCGAGGGTTGTTCGATTCCCGAAACACAACTTTTCTATTTGTGATTTTTAAAATCTATATTGAAATACAATAAAAGAAGAAATACCAGAATAGTACTTGCGATAAATGTAACAAATCCTGTCACCAGCGATGTTTGAACATTCATATTTGTATAGCACCGGATTTCTAAATTAAATCTACACAGTCCGAATATAAAAATCGGCGAACATATAAAGTTCTGGAAACGGAAAATAATTTATTAAAGGTAATTATAGAGGAAATGGAGCATAGAAATAAAATTTTGCAGGAAAATAATGCCCTGTTTAAGGATAATGCCTTGTTGAGCATAAAGTACAAAAAATAAAGCAACAAACAATTTAAAGCGATTGAAAAATTAGATTGTACCTAATAGTACATCAGAAGAAAATCAATGTCTAGAAAGAAATGGTATATCTTCACCGCAGGATGATCAACACAATTCAAACACTGCTGGAAATAACCCAATATCTGATGAAGATGTACGAAAAGAAGAAGAAAATCAAACGGAGATGTGGTAAAATCTAAATATAGACGTAACGAAAATAAAGAAGAAGCCATCCAGGGTCTTGCAAAAGGGAAAACATTAGCGGTAAAGGAAGCAACTTGATATAGCTTTGTACACGTTTATTACTTCAAACCCAATTTAACAACTGATTATCTAACGAGTGTAGGTTTCCATCAATTTAAGTGTGAACCACTACAATCGAAAAAAAATTAAAAATTACCCAAAATGATATACCATATATGGAATAACTGTAGGGATTATTAGGAGCCCTAAATTTATTTTAGTTCCACATATTACAACTCTAATAAATAAAATTATTAAGTCTGGAATATTTCCACAATCCCTGAAAACTGCTGAAGTCGTACCAATGTTCAAAAAAAGAGATGCAAATGATCCAAACAATTTAGGCCCACTGCTACCTATTTCATCAAAAATTATAGAAACGGTATTAAAAGACCAAATAGTTGCATATCTCGAACGGAATAACTTATTAGACAATAATCAATATGGATTTCGGTCTAGTCAACAAGTGATGCTTCGGTGTCTATAACAAATACTATAATAGATAATCTTATATTGGTATGTTTGTCGATCTCAGTAAAGCCTTCGATTGTGTATGTCATGACACACTGATTGAAAAATCTCTGGGTTTCACAATATAAACTTGGAGTTGGTGTTGTCGTTTTTGACAAATAGAGAATTTTGTATGTCTTAATATAGTCATTCTTAGTACTAAATATAAAATATCTCTAGTTTAAAGATACTTTGATACCTGTTTTCTTATTTTTGTTTTATAATTTATATGGAATTTTGAAAATGTTGCCGTTTTCCAGGTACTTGTGATAATATAGAGAATGTGTACCTCATATTTTTAATTTTCTCCTAATAGAGGTCTCAATTACGACCAGCACTATATTAAACATTATATGTTTCTGTCGTTCTTAATTACATGTTTTGCGCCTTTAATTAATATGTAAGTATTTTATTGTTTACATATTAATCTGAATTTTGCATCAAAAAACTAAATTTAGTTTTCAGGTTTCTTGCGTTTCATTGAGACTATATTCTATTCATCTATATACTTAAGAATGTTCCACTCTTCCAATTTCTATTTCAATTATTTTCCTTTTTTTATAAAATTTTGTCTACTCTGTTTTTTGCTTAACGAATTGCAATTGTTTTTTAGTAATAAACCTTAAACATATTTTTAGTTTTCAGATATCTGTTAGCAGATTTTCATTTCCTCTCTGAAAAATTTTCCTTTCATTTTTGTAAACTATTATTTTGTTTAATTAAAATTCTTACCTTTTTCATGCAACTCTTTCTACTTATTGGTAAAGTACCATCTGTTTATTTTTTTCTTATTTCATTAATATTCATTCTTAAAGATTTTATTATTTGTTTTCGTTACGATTGTCAATTGTTTCTTTTATATAAAATTCAAAATATTTAAAGAGAATTTTAAAATTTATTTTTACTTTTATGCCTTCGGCATATAATATGTTTTCATTTTCAATGCAATTTTTCTGAAATATTTGTTCTTATTAGAGAAATTTGTCACTATTCTTTGGAAATATTTTTTTGTAAAGATTTTTGCTGCATTTACATTTATTTTGTTTTCTTTTAAAATATAAAATATATTTTCTGTATATGGTTAATTTTGTTTTTGAAAAGTATATTACTATTATTGTACGTAAACTTTAAAATAATTTAACTGCTTTAAAAAATTTCAAATGTTTTCTTTGGTATCAATTTGTTTGCTTTTGTTTATCGAAAGACAATTATTTTCTGTGCAAAAATGTTTTAATCAACCTTTAAAATATATTTTACTTTTCAGGTTTCAGTTGTCTTTAAACAGATTTCCAATTGCTTAATATTTAAATTATGTACTAATTTATTTTTAAATCTTTTGTCCTTCGAAAAATTTCCATTGTTCTCTAGTTTTTTTTTTTTGAAAATGAAATTTCTACGTTGTTGCTTTTTAAATTTTTAGTTTAAATATTATCTGTTTAATTTAACCGACTAACTTCTTAAAAGTACTAGATTCTTTCTTGAAACGATATTTAAAACACTCGCACTTCCCCGCCAACCAAGTGGACATACTTTAAATGCCAGAAATTAACTGAACTTGAAATAGCATCGTAAATCTTTCGTTGCTCAACGTGACGCAAAACGATGCTGCTTGTTTAAATAGGCCCCAGATCTCAGTTACGATTTTTGGTGTGTGTAAGATTGATAATTATTTGAGCAGTTATGACAGCACATTGCCTTGTAATCTAGTGCCCATAACATACGAGCTGTGTCTGGTTCCAAGATTTATTAGGGTGTTGTACAAAAAAATACATCGATCACATCTTAAAAAGGGATAATTCTTGCTTTAGGTATTTAATATAAGAAATGATTAATTAAATCATATATAAAATAGCAATTATTTAAAAAGAGTAGATAATATATAATTTATACTAAATTCAGGTGAATAATAAAAGAAACCATTCGTTGAATTTATTTTAAATTATGTATTATCTTTATTTTATAATTAATTCTTATTTTATATTTGAATGAATTAATAACATTGTTTTTAGTAATGTGGAATAATTTTACAATTATAAAAATCTTAGTGAGTGGAATGTCCTATATAAAATTGCGAAAAAGTTGTTTATACCTTAATAAACAGCAACACAGCAATAAGATTTACTTTACATTTGTGCACAGAATTTTTATGCCCTCTAAAGTAATGCGGAGAATAAAGTACAACGCTCACCTTCTCAGGAATTACAGTCGCAAATTCAATCCACGTACCGCAATAAAATCGAGTGCTAGTTACACGTTCCAATTTGCACATCCGCATAAATTATTTAATTAAAATTGGTAGTAATTTCAATTACTCACTCGGTGATTTTAACGTAGTCTGGTTTATACGAACCGTGTTCTACATATACGATAACGCGGCAAATGAGTGTCGCCGATTGCAATAAAGTTATGTAAACATGTTTAATGTGTAATATTAACCTCATATCGATCTATAAAGTATATATTTATTATTTTATATACCATAAATATGTAAAGGACAGTTAGAAAGAAAGTGCTTTACTTGATTGATGAGATTGTTACTTGTTGAAACTACATATCACTTAATAAAATGGTGACACTGTATATGGTTTCAAAGATGTTTTTATTATTCTACAAAAATTTCACCATAAAGTGGCTTCGTCAGGTAGTTGATTTTTTTTTCAGAATAATAAAAACGTTTTTGAACAGTATATGATTGTGTCAGTATTTTATTAAGAGACAGTGCTTTAGTAAAGAATATTTAAATCTAATAAATGGCTAAAATTATAATTCCAGTAGTATTTTACCTATACAAAGAATGCGCTAAAATATTTTGGTGTTGATTTTTTAGAAATTAAGTCTATAGGTCTGCATTTAAATGTCTGTCCTCGAACTAAGAACTAAAAATCTTTTGCTTCGTGTATTTTATTTTCGATGGTTTTAATTACTAATTTTCTGTAGTTTAAAAAAGAACGTTATAATAATAATTATATAATACTTCAATATATCAATTAAAAAATATAAAATAATACATTATTATTACATACAGACCATGCGTTCAATAATTACGCTTGCAATTAATATTCATATTATTGCCGAACTCTAGTATTAATTAGTTAATAGCACCTACTCATTAATTTAATGCTGAACTGCAAGTTTTCAACTCGTACATGATGCAATATTCAATAATTTGCGTGGATGTAAACTGTAAACGTGCAATAGTGGCCATGTTCGACTAATTGACGATGGAATTATACGACCGTAAATCAAATAGAAATCCCATGAAACTTCGACGAGATCAAACTGTTATAGGAAGGGTGGGAACTTATGTTAAGATATAGATGGGAGGGGGCGAGACCCCATATAACCGATGTATGTGGTTTCTGCAGTCATCGTTACCCTTAAATGCGCCCCTATATCACCCAACCAAGGCAACGCGCTATAAAATAATTGCTTCGGTATACAATAACAACAAGTTATGCACGATCCGTTAATTACGAGGTATAGCACTGTTTGTGTTTGATTTGTCAACACGGAGGCTAATTACAAAATAATAGTATTGTTGTACCAACGATGAGGAATGCGTGCTTCGTAATGTAATAAAGATTCTGTTGACTCGGCTAAATCATAATTATGAATGGTGCGGTCAGCCGAATAAATATGTCTTAATAATGCATGAAGAATTTACATCGTGAACATCCATCTATATCTGTTGATTAAACATGGTGATTACCGCCACACACGGAATACTAATTTTGGATGCTTATTAGGTAATTGGGTTGTGTGTGTTGTTTCGGGGTCAGACGCAATCCATTACGATTTTTAAATTGGATAATTTATAGGAGGAAAAGGAAATATGTACAGAGAACATTTATTAAATATTATAATCAATAATTATTAAACGATGAAGAATTATTTCTTTCTGTAATAAAATTTGTCGCTTTCAATTATAACTCTCTCACACTAAATAAATTTATTTTGATCAAATAACGTGACCAACAAAAGAAATGTAGTTTCAGTTTGATGCTTCGTAAATTCTTCGCGCAAACTGTAAAAACAGATATATGTTCTTCCGGTTAATATGACACATTCTACAATGTTTTGGGCCGGAGCCAATTCGCGCACATCATGTCATCAAAAGGAATTATAAATCTAGTGGATACAAACGCGAAGCATGAGGAAATGCAGAATTTCTAAATCGTCACTGACCTCTCTAGTCCTAATTATGTTCAAAGCTTATGACAAACAATTAGTCCAAATTCTTGGAGCATTATTTTTACTTGTATTATTTTTTGATAAGTGTAAATTATTTCGTTCTTATGTTAAAGTTCTATTGCAAACAAAATATATTCACCAATTCCTTTCAACATGTTAATATTTAATACAATTGAAATTTACAAAAGGTAAAAGTGAACTAATTTATAACGATAAAATGTGCTAAATTTATTTTAATTGTTTTTAAATTATATTAAGCATTAACATAAAAGAGACAATTGGTGAATATAGCCTTTCTACATACAAAATCTAACAAAAAAATCTATATTTATCATTGTTTCCATGTCAACAATAGCCACAGGCCAATTTTAATCAAGTTTGTATCTCATCAGCTTAGCTCAGTTAAAGGCAGAAATGGTAATTTGCTCAAGTCTTAAGTCGCTATGCATTCGTTATGATATCTAAAATAATCGCTGCTAGATTTTAAAACCAATTTACTAACCACTAATAACATAATGTTACTTAATAATTGAATGAACAATATTTCAAGAAATTTTTTCCACTCTTTGATCAGTAAATTATAATCCAGTTGCTATGAACGAAATCTCAGTTAAACAAAGATTTATACTATAGCATACAAACTTGTTAATATTTATATCTAATTGCAAGCAGAGTAAGCTCAGATGCTACTGACTAATATACGAGGGATAGTAGGAAAGCAGTATTTGCACCGTGCGGAACGCTGGCGAATAGATTAGCCGCTGGATGTATGTTAACATATTCAGTTGGATTTCTGCTGTCTGTGTGCTAAGATGCGTTTTGCTGGTATTGACTATGCTGTTTACATGAGTGTGTATAATGTTAAAGTAAATAAATAACTGCCAGTTGTGAAGCTGTGAGTAGATTTTTCAACACAAGAAATATGTGAACTTCTTTTATTCATCGTCAATTGAAGGATCTATATGAAAATAATGTTATCGATGAGTTACCTGATCGGCATTAAAGGCTCAAAACATTGAGGTATTATAGCAATTGTAAAAAGCGCGAAAAATCTAAAAATTTCTAAAAAGTTATAAATATTCTAAAAATTTTAAAAATATATATTCTTAATTTTTAATTTATATCACCGCAAATAGCGTAAGTTCTAAATCGGCTGAAAAAAATACGAAAAGTTTACATAACTTATGGGTATTTATATAGAATGATGAAATTTGTTATTACACTTTTTCAATTTTGACCGAAACTCATAAAATTCTAAACATTAAAGATTCAAATAAATTCCTAGCATGAAAATTAGTACTATTCATTTTTTTTAATTAGCAACTTTTAAATCGAAAGAATTGTAAATTTGAAAAAATCTAAAAAATACTGTAAATTTTAAAGCTACAGTTTCTAGTAGTAGTAACATATACCTATTTATTGGCAAATTTTGTACATATTTACATTGGAATGATGAATAATGAATGAGGTGTTAATGTATTAATTTATCAAAAAGCTATCGACCAGAGGTCTTTCTGCCTTGTTTTGCCCAGGTATTTAACGGGAACTGAAGGAGGGATCATTGTTTGGGAAATAAAGACTTTATGGGGTGAATTATTGGTGCGATGATAAGGAATTAGGAGTTGTGATTTGTGGGGATTGATTTTAATGCGCCATTTTGCAAACCATCGTTGAAGGTAGTCAATAAGCTCTTGAAGGAATTGAAGGGCTTTTGGTAGTGTGGGAGTATGTGTGATCAAGGCAGTGTCATCTGCAAATTTCAGGAGATATTTAGATGGGTTAAAGTAGAAATGATCGGGGTTGTAGACATCCACGCAAAAGATGTTATATAACAAAGGTGAGAAGGAAGAAGAAAATGAGTTGTGGATTTTGACTTTTAGGGATCTATTGGAGAGGAATTGTTTGATAATGAAAATAATGTGGAGAGGGCTACAGTTTCTAAAATGAATAATAAGTAATTCATAAGATCCTGAATATTCTAGATTTCAAAAATTCTAAAAATCGACAGAATTTTGAAAGTTTGGAAAGGTATAGATTATATAATCACAGTAACAAAATAATTTATATTTGTATATTCTAAGAATTACAAGTCCTAAAACTTCCTAATGAAAAGATTTTAAAGATTCAAAAACGTTAACAGATTATAAGCAGATTAATTATTTGAAATATTTTAATTATACTTTTACTTTTTCAAATTATAAAATTTTAAATTACTAGAGAATTTAAAATATGTTAAAAGTTAAGTTTTAATTGTCGAAGTATTAAAATTTTGGAACGTCATAAATAAAATTCTAAAAATCTAATGGTTTTATGGGTAGTAAAAAATTGAAGTAATCCAGGTAATCACACAATGCTAAATATTGTTTACATTTTAAAAATTCTGGAGATTGTAATGTTATGAGGAATTTAAATAAATAATTTTAAAACCCTTAAAATTGTAAAAATTGTAAGAACTGTAAAAATGTGTAAATTGTAAGAATCCTAAAAATTGGCAAAACCAAAAATTGTGAAAATTTCATGATTTGCAAAATTTTAAAAATGCTACAAAATTCTTAAAAAGGTATAAATTGTTAAACTTCTAAAAACTATAAAACTTCTAAAAAATCTAAAAATTTTACAACTACTTTTTAGTTCAAGTTTTAAACTAAAATTTCTAAATATTGTTAAGGTTCTTGAAGGTTGTGAAAATTGTAAAAAGATTCTAGAACTTTTAAAAATCGTTAAAATTTTATAACTTACTATATATCTAAACTTCTAAAATTCTTAAGATTTCTAAAGATAGAATAGAATAGCGTTTTGAAAATCTGTTTTTTTTTCTATCAATTGAAATTGTTTAAAATTTTCAATATTATTTTCTAAAACTGAAATATTACAAATTGGAAAAATTAAGAAAATGAAAAAAATGTCCATATCTATAAAAACAGCGGTTAAAATATATAAAGTGATATGCCGTCTTCTACTCGACTATGGTAATGTCCTTTTCTCCAACTCCTGCAATCCTACTATCCAAAATATCCAAGTTAGCAAGCGATCCTCCCTAAGAAATTTAACCAAAATCCGCCACCACAGTACTCCTCTACACAATCTCTCTAACCAACTCCTATATGACTCTACCTCCGTTATCCCCATCAAGAAACGCCTTCTATTCCTAAGTGAAAAATTTCCAAAAAAAAACCTTCAACCATCACATCCTTACCCTCTACTGCTTAGGCAGAAATCCTAACCTAATCCCATCATTCAAAACCCCTTCATTTACTATTTTCGAATTCATCACATCACATCATCCATCATCATCATCATCAGACACAGACTGACGTGACACATCGACAAGGACAAATCAGGGCTGAAAAACCGCCGGTCGATAGCCATTTAACTCCTAACACTCATATCATCATAAATGTAATACATTTGTCTTGTCTGTATGTTATTTTTGTCTGTTAATTAAGATGTGTATATATGAAAAAAAAAATGTAAATATTGTAAAAATGCAAAAATGGTAAAATTTGTAAATATCGTAAAACTTGACAGAACTATAAAAATTTCTAAATTTGAAAAATTCAAAAAATTGTAAATATTCTACAAAATGCTAAAAATTGTAAAAGTTCTAAAAATTCAAAAATTTTTAAACATCCTTTAACATTGTAACTCCTAAAGAACCCTTCTAAATATTCTTAAGGTTTCGAAAGATAGAATAGAATTCTGAAAACATCATATATCCTTTTTCTAAAAATTCTACAAGATACTAAAAATTCTAAATATTCTATAAATTGTAAAACATCTAAATATTCCAAAAACTTCTAATTATCCTTTTTCAAATTTTTCAACTCTTAATTTATAAACTATCGGAAACTAATTTCTGAATAGAATTCTGAAAATCTGATACTTTTTATATAAATTCAAAGTGTTTAAAGATTACTAATTCTAATTATTACTTAAAATTGCAAAAATTGGAAAAATTCTAAATGTAAAAAAATGTGTAAATTGTAAAAATTGTAAAAACAAAGAATTTTAGATATTCATAAAATTCGCTAAATTCTAATTTTAAAAATCCTTAAAATATTCTAACTTCCCATAATCTACAAGTTTTAAACTATCCGAAACATCTAAATATTGTTGAGATTTCTGAAAAAAAATTGAAAAAATTGGTAAACTTATTCAAAATCTAAAAATTTCTACAGAATTCTAAAATTTTTTAAAATTCTAAAAATTCTTAAATTTCAAAATCCTTCTGGCAGAAAGACCATGGGTTAATAGCCGTTAAGAAAATCAAATACAATTGTTATAATACTATGTAACAAATAATAAATAAATATGTTTGTCTGTCTCTCTCTCTCTCTCAAAAATCCTTAAAATTTTAAAACTCCTAAATAACATCCTTATCTAAACTTCTAAATATTCTTAATATTTCTGAAGATACAAAAGAATAGAATTCTGAAAATCTCAAATATCTTTTTCTCCAAAAATTTAAATTATTTTCCAGTATGAATAAGAATCTAAATATTCAAATTATTTACAAATTCTAAAGATTGTTAAGATAAAACTATTCAATGGATTTTAGATTAACAATTTTTCTATAGAATTAACTGTGAATGTTCTAAGGATTTTGAAAATTATAAACATCATGATCATCAATGATGAAATATTGTCAGAATTTTAAGATAAGTATTATAAACAATTAAAAATTGCAAAAACTGTAAGAATTGTAATAAATTTAAAAATTTTAAGAGTTAGTAAGTACTTAAAGTTTATAGGAATTGTAAAAGAATTATAAGAATTGTAGGAATCTTAACAATTGAAAAATTGCAAACATTGTAAAAATTTCAAAAATTATCTAAACTAATAATAATAATATTCTAAACATTTCAAAGTGTATAAAAATTCTAAATAAAATTTTAAAAATATACAAAATCAAAAGATTCTATTTTTCTCTCCTAAAGGTTGTAAATAATCGAAAGATTTTCACTGTTCACAAGGATGTTAATTTTCTAAAGATTTTAAACATTCATACTGTACAGATTTTAAAATTATCAAATTAAAAATCATAATTCTAAAATTTTTTAAATAATCCCAATGAAAAAATAAGGCTTGAAAAGATATTAAAACTTTGTAATTTATTTAAAATTATTAGCATATTCATAATCTTCAAACTATTCATACTAATGATGTTAAATATTTTAATATACCTGAAAATTCTGAAATGTCTATAGATTCAAATTTTTCTAAAATTTATTAAAAGAAATTTTAAAAATTACAGAAATTGTAAAAACTATTATATTAACTTTTTAAATAAGATAAGATAATTTTATTGTAGAGCACCAGTACGATAATTATATAGTCACAATAAATACAAAGTATAAACATACAGTTTGGAATACTAAAAATAGTGAAATAACAAAAGGTTACAATGTTAAAACGTCATATTACTTAAGTCATATTAATTAGTAATTGAATCAATTTCAAACCCATACAATTATATAAATATATTTCTGATAACTGTAGAATGATTTAGCAATCAGAAACTCCTTAAGTTTGCGTTTAAATAAATGTTTACTTTTATTTAATAGTGTGTGCTTTGAACAATTGAACACAAACTTTCAAAGAGTATGCTTTTATTTTCCGCAACAATTGTTTCGCCACACTGTGGCTTCTTCAGGCGAAGAATACAAAAGTATTTGAAGATTCTAAAAAGTAATATGAAAAGTCTGAACGTACTATTTTTCTCTTATATAATATAAATAATGTTCAGAAAACTTAAAATTTTTTCAAGATTGTAAAGGCTTAAAAGTTTTTAATTTTTAAATTAACAACTTCAAAATTCATATAATTCGCAGGATTGATAAGATTGTAATAATTCTACATATAAACAATCTAGAGTTTGTTAATATTCTAAAGAAATTTACAATTTTTTTCGTAAGGGTTAGAAACATACTAAAATTAATTTTAAATATTATAATAAATCAAAAGATTCTGAATTGTCTATAGATTCTATATATTGTAAAGAATCAATAATTCTAATAATTACAAAAAATTAAAATTTATAAAAAAATACAGTGAATTTAAAGTTCAATCAGTTAAATGTTTCAAATTTTCTAAATGTTCCAAATAGATTTTTTTAAATCTAAAGATTTGATAGTTTCTAACAAGTGTTTCTAAAGAATAAAAATATTCCAATGTTTCTTGATATTTAGAAGTTTCTAAATATTCTCATAACTTTTAAATTTCGAAACATTTTAAGATTTTAAAATTTAAGTTAGATTTTTAATTAAAATCATTCAAAATGCCTGGACAATAATCCTACATATATAAAAATCTTTATTTTTTCTGTACAGTACACTAAATGTTTTGAATATTCTAATATTTGTAGAGATTCTACACATTTTAGTGATTTTTCTAATTTTATGATAATTCTATAAAAATTTTAATTGTATATAATTATTTAAAAAAAAACCGTTGAATTCTTAAATTTTTCAGCATCTCTGAAAATTTTAGAATCTTTGCATTTTTATTATCTCTAAGATCCTTAAGATTATCAGAATGCAAAAATTAAAAAATAAAGGAGATTAAACACAAATTTTACTTTGTATAACTGAATATTCAGTTATACAAACAAAGTAAAAATTTTGTTTTATTTGTGATTAATTTTATCTAAATAATAATAATCGTTTATAATAATCGTTTATTTCCCAAACAGGCTAAAGCCTTATTACATAGGAAAAATACATAGTGAAAAAAAAAAACTAAAGATAATTATAAAAATACAAAAACTATTCATAAGCTGCCTATAGAACAGATATATACCTTCGTTTTAAAAATTAACATACATATTTATATACAAATATACACATAACATATATACATATGCATTTTAAATTATGCTTGATTTAAGTGCGCTTATGAACACAGACTTGTCGGAACAAAAAATATCGACAGCATACTGCACCTCATGATATCTTCTTAGCATTAAAATTAATGGAGAGAAATAATGGTGACTAGTGCGTGGAGTTGTAAAATTGAAAGTCTGCTTGCAACGACTAGAAATACGTGGAATTAATATATCTACTTGGTTTAAGAAGATACTATTGTCGCTGTGATAGTTTATTAATTTATAGAGTTCATATATTTGAACATATCTGTGTCGGTTATAAATTGATAGCATCTTGAATTCTTGAAGCAAGTAGTCATAGCCAATATTTGAATCAGGATACACTTTATATTTACAAAAATATAAGTAAGGAAGCGTTTTTGAACTTTTTCCAACATATTTACATATTTCATATAACCGGGTGACCAAACACAAGCGCAATAATTAATTTTACTTACAACGAACGAATCATAAAGCCTAATAGCTGCTTCAGTACGTTTAAATTCACGACAATTACGTATTATAAACCCCAGAACTTTACAGCAGTCAACAACTACCTTTTCCACATGAGAATTAAATGATAATTTATCATCAAAGAGTATCCCTAGGTCTTTAAAATGTGTATCTCTTTTGATTACTTTACTGCCAAGTGTATAATTATATAATAATTTAGAATGTGACCTTCCGTAACTTAGAATGCGGCATTTTGAAGTATTGATTGTAAGACCATTTTGGATACACCACGTAGATAATTTATCTAAATTGTTTTGTAATACCATGCAATCTGATGCATCTTTTATGGTCCTGTATAGTTTTACATCATCTGCATACATTAGAAAATTGCAGTCTAAAACACTTGCAACTTCATTAATGAACACATTAAATAAAAGAGGGCCTAGGTTCGATCCTTGCGGAACACCACTTGTAGCTGCAAAGGTCTTGGACCGGCAACCCATATAACCTACATAAAGACCTCTCTGTGACAAATATGATTGAATTACCGTAATAATATTTGACGCTAAATTGTACTGTTTTAAAAAGGATAAAATATTACTGTGAGGTAAACGATCAAAAGCCTTACTAATGTCCGTGTAAAGTACATCAACTTGGGCACCACGATCAAGTTCACCGGAAATAAACTGAGTAATGCACATAAGATTTGTTTGGGTGTTTCGTTTTCTCATGAATCCATGCTGATGGGGTGATATTGACTGTTCTATTCGAGGACGAATATAATTACATATGATAGATTCAAAAATCTTAGAAAAATTAGAAATTATGGCAACAGGTCTATAATTTTCAACATCCGATTTTTCACCTGATTTAAAAACAGGACATAGACGGGCAAGCTTCCAACGCTCAGGGAAAATTCCGGTAGATAATATTAATTTAAAAATGTGATGTAGGGGGTTTGCCAGCTGCAAGGCACAATCTTTAAGAAAAAAAGCAGGAACTTGATCAGGACCCATAGTGATGTTAGGTTTGATTATTTTTAAATGATTAAAAACAGTCTGTTCATTAATTTTAAAATTACCCATAACTTCACTGTTAACACTGTTGTTTTGAACTTTAGTATTATTATTTACACTGTAAACACTCTCAAACCGATCTGCAAATCCTTGAAGAATTTCCGTTGGTGAATCCAATGTTTTTTCGCCATATCTCATTTTCCCTGGAATTCTCGACTTTTTCCTTTTTGTATTCACATAAGACCAAAAAGACTTAGGCTGAGAAGCTATAGAATCCTCGGTATTATTTATGAAATTTGAAAATGATTTTTGTAATTTATTTTTAAAGTCTTTACGTGCATATTTATACTGTTCCCTTAAAGAACCATTCGGTGTTTTCTTCAATTGCTTATATAACATATTTTTTGTCTTGAGTAGATGAATTAATTCCTTGTCAAACCATATAGGATACTTTTTTAAATTACTGGATTCATTTCCTCTCTTTGGAATGTGCTTATCAAATAAATTGTATAATATATTGTACAATAAATCACATGCATCATTTACATCATTTGTGGCATATATACTCGACCAGTCAACATTTAACATATCAGCATATAAGTTTGAAATATTTCCTTTTCTAAAATTGTAGGATTCATCAAACACATCTTTAGAACAAAAATGAATAATTCCTATCAAATTCAAGAGCTGGATGGTGACAATCTTCATCTACCAATAATTCGTCAGCTTTTTTTACATTGCACTGCCAATTTAAAGGGACTAAAATTAAGTCCAATAACCGTTTATTGGCGTTATGAACTGCGTTGCATTGTTTCAGATTTTTTAGAGCCATACAGTTCATAAGTGAAGATAATCTACTGCACATATTTCCACTAAGTTTCCAATCTGAATAGTTTGCAATATTAAAGTCTCCACAAATTAACAAATTTTCTGCAGTTAATGATTCAATATAATCGAAGAATATTGTGTAATGCTCTATGGTGGTTTTTGGGGGAAGATATACACAGATAACTGTATACGATACTTTTGACACGGTTATTTTGACGGCAACAACATCAATGTTGTAGTCTCCAAAGGGAAAATTAACTGGAATGTTTTGACAAGCAAATTTATTATTAATTGCTATCAGAACACCACCACCTTTGCCTTGCTTTCGATCGTACCGGAAAACTGAGTACATTTCATTGAATAATTCAGTATCCAAAATTCCATTTTTTAACCATGTCTCTGTTAACAAGATACTATCATAATTACAAGTAACTACATTATTATAAAATTTAACAATCTTTGAATTAAGCCCTCGAACATTTTGGTAATACAATGATATATGTTTAGATTGCAGAATGTTTACTTTTTTGAAGAGATTATTTTCGGTACACCGTTTATATATCTAATTGTAAGGTCAGTCTCATTCATATCCCTCCGACGTGCAAGTTCATCTCTCAAGTATTTTAAATGTAATTGTTGTTTCTTGGTTAGATCCCCTTTAACAGAAATTCCGCATGTTTTCAACTGATTATTGTTTTTTAAAATAGTTTTAACAATTTCTTTATTATCAAATATTACTTTGATCGGACGGTTCTTTAAATTTTGTTTCCCTAATCTAATAACATTAATTGGATCAATGGTTACATCAATTTTGTTGAGAACGGATTTTACAAATACTATATCATCTGCAACACGGTCTTTAGTATCCTGCTTAGTAGATTCGGGGGCGTTAAATATCATTATATTACGTTCACGTTTACGCTGATCTTCAATTTCATCAACAACATTAAAAGTTATATCCAAGGGGTTAGTAGTTAAATTATTGGTTTTCATTTGTGCAATTTCGCTTTTTAAATAATTATTTTCATTTTCAATTTTTTCAATTTTATCCGTTAATTTCTTAATTTCACAATTAAAATTAAGCATAAATTCTTTCTTAAATTCGACGAAATGTCGATTTAATAATGTAGAAATGGTGTTTTCTAAAGAATTTTCGGGCCCATTCGAGGAAATTCCTGACGACGGAACACAAATTGAACAACTCCACAAATCACCGTCTTTCTTTTTATATTCTTCCGTATAGTAACTAAATCTAAAAGTATCTAGGTCCGTGCAAGCGACGTGAAACCAATTGTTACACTTATCACATTTAATCATTGACAGCCTAGAACTAATATTTTTGTTACAAATTGCACACGTTTTTTTAACCATTGTAATTTTGATTTAAAACAAAATATATAATATATATAAATTAGGGATAAAACAAGGACACAACACCCAGGGGGCGATCAGGGTGATTAACACACACGTAAACAGGTAGCCCTCGGATTAGGAATAACAAAAGAGTACAGAGGATTTTTGAGAGTAATGACCGTCGAATAAAATTTCAATAAAAATGATCTTTTTTAGCAAATGAATGCGTCGGCCTTGACGCAAAAACTGCACTATTAAATAGTAATATGAACCGTAAATTTACATACAGAAGTATTTGAAATTCAATATCTCAGGTGTTTATTACCTAATCACGGTAAAATTTTACAAGTACATTTAGAACCTAATAATTAAACTGCTCACCAAAAATGGAAATTTTTGGATGAATTTATCCCACTAAAAAACTTTAATAATTTGGAGCACAGTCGAAACACAGCTAACGCACGCACGAGCGAACAGTAAAACAGTAAAAAGAAGTAGAACCCTCCATCGCAAACGAATAGATTGTTGAAAGATTTAAAAATGCATAGGTTTATTTTAATATTTATATGAAATTGAATTTTTTATAATGAAAGTTTAAATTAAATTCTACTTTGTTTGTTTCACAATTTTTCTCTATTTATCCGACTAGTTTCGCTTTCTAAGGCATTATCAAGAGTGAGTTACAGAAGGAACTTAAACCTTCATCAGTAATAGTTTAAAATGTTTCACTAAGTGATAAATGAGTGTCATTCAAGAAAAAGTATTATTTCTCTTCTCACTCCCTCTCACACTGTGACAGAAAATACACCTAAAAATTGAATAAATATGGTACCTATATTTACGTACAACTAGTGTCACTAGTGACATCAATTAGATGTAACAGTTTATTGACTCACTCAATAAGTCACCTGGCAAGAACTTTACAACCGTTCTATAACGGGCAAGGTATGTGTATTTTGATGGGTAAAAATAGACATTGTTCCCCCAACAATATAATTCCGTATAAAAATACGACGGAAATGTGGAGGATCCGTAAATTTATACATGTTTACCGAGGAACAATATCCGATGACAAAAATGGGTCAACAAAATGAATGCCAAAATCCATCCGTTGCGGAAATAATGTTTGAACCGCGTCATTCTTTCCAATTTGCATTAAATATATTATTTAAAATAGAAAACACGTAAGCAATGTGCTACTGAAATAGCCACTGTGTAAATGTTTCAATCGTTCTATCCTCATAATTTTTTTGTAGGTGGACCTATTTATAATAACATCAATGTCAGAATGATGTATACAAAAGTTAAATGTTTAATTTATACTATATATATGCATACAGTTTGTTTATTTGCTAGATAATAAAAAACTGCATAAACAACCAAATTATAGATTTTTTTTTTCGATGATAATTTTGTAAAAATTTGCCTTCCCTGGAGGTGTAACTCAATTTATTGATGTAGAAGTAGAATATACCCTAATATATGCCAGTATGTATAGTAAAACTTCTGGTCTGATTATATTAATCGTCTACAGAAACTTTAAGATTATTCACCGTACTTTACGATAAATGACTCTTTAGAGTATTAAGTTCAATTATGCACACTCTTAAATACACAAATGGATAAAACCACGCGGTTAAACAATCACACGTTAAACTTAGTATAACAAACATCATTACTTATGCAGAGACAATTAATTCTCGCATAATTTACGATGAATAACATTTCGTGAAAGTTGCCCTAATATTATAATTTTATTTTGTGTGCTCATAAGAAAGTTGTGAAAGATTCAGGTACAATGAATCATTCACCTTGGCGTGTTTGATATTAATAGTAGCTTAGAAGTCAATAAAATATGCTGTAAATATTGCTGAAATAGCGATGGAGGCATAAACTAGCGCAGGGTAGAATTGCTGAAATGTTTGTAATACTTTATTACTTCCTTATGACCGAGCTATAAACAAAAAGGGAAAATTCCATAAAATTCTGGCGGTAAGTAATAATTCTTTAAAGTTAAATAAGGTCTGGTAAATATGCCTTTGGTATTTTATTAAATGTTTGTTTGAGGAATGAGATTATGTAAATTCGTTCTCTTTATAAAAAACTTATAGGAATATATAGTTTATAATTGTATCATTTAGACAGATATGAGATCCAAAATAAACCAGTCAATGTTATTGACAATAATTTAATTTTGCCTATAATTAATGTAAATCACATTTTGCTATTTCTTGCAATTTTCCTTGATTCTTTGTGGATCTAATGATGATAACAGATCGTTTAACCTCAATAAATAAATATTCCTTAGATAAATCGGTACCGCATAGTATATTTTAGCGATTTTAATATTGTGTTCGAACATGGGCTGTAAACCAACACAAACATGCCATTCTCCTAATCGAAGTATAGTAAGAGTAAGTAGATCTGGCACCCATCCAAGATGCACGATCCAACTACTTCGGCACTTGGCTGTTTATATGAATCTGTGCAATTTAACATAATTTACACACATGCACATAAAACGTGGCGCTTGAATTCCACCGCAATCAAACAATATTGCTGGCACTTAATATAGCTACAAGGGTGGCTCGTTGCGTGGCTGGAACGAACTAAATCCGTAACCCCAACTTTCAAAACTAAATAAACACACACATATACATTTCCTCCGCCTCGGTTTGATGAGCAGAAACGAAATACACTAATTGATTTTTCCCGTATACCTTTCAAAAGTCGAATTAAATTTATTCCCAAACGCGCGTCTTGATTGATGGGTGTATTTATAGGTTATCCACTATCCGCCGACGAAAATTCGCCTTACCAAATGAAACACTGCACCGTCTTTGATTAATGAAAATGAATCCACTAACCCAATTGGGAATGTATCAGCTTAAATATTTTATCCGGCGATGGGGAGAAGAGCAGATAAAACACGATTGGTACTAATTAAATACAGCCACTTTTATAATGCAAAGGTCACGAGAGGCGAAGGCTGTATGTAATCGATCGTGAAGGGTGAAAACCTGCAAAACCAACTTGTGAAACCACCGCTTCGGATATAATTCTCTTACGCAAAAAATTGACGCTGTTAAAATGTTCGGGAAATTAGGAATCGATTCGTGCCCGTGGATTTTAACAACTGATGCCATATAAAATTTTCAATTCTTTATTATTCTTTAAATGCTTTGAAAATAATCGTAAAAATTATATTCAATTAAATCACAAAGACCGCTCTGGTATATAGCACAAATACTACATTATACAGGGTGTATTAGTATAGGGGTTACAAACGTTCACGAGAGATAAAAAACATCTAGTTGATGGGAAATCACATATGCATAATGCATGGTCGAAAACGTTTTATTTTTATATAACGCTTATCTATCGTAATCCGTGGCCGCATATTCTAGATGCATTTCAGCGTACTTACTACGTACTACTTTACTGTCAGCAGGTGAAATGAAGCTTCACAGAAAGCGCATCAGCAACTACGTGTGCGTATACACAATCATCTGCTTCAGTAGCGATATACCAGCATTTCTTTTTCTCTCTTGTAAGTTAAAAACTACTCTACAAATACATTCGGTAAATAATTTTAATAAAAAAAAAATTTAAATAAAGAAAACAATTATAACACAAAGTGGATTCCTAAAAGAAAGCAAAAATATTATTATTATATTAAATTGCCTAAATAATATTTAGCAGATATCATGATGTAATATTGTATGAAGCTTTAAAAAACATGATTTTCAAAATATGAATATTCATCTTGCTTTAATATAACGAAATACGTTTATATTTACATTTTTTTTAAATATTTAATGGGATACAAATTGTTTTTCAAAATAAATACATCGTACCTCATACATTTTATGAATTATAAACTCTAATAGTTGATTGTAAATACGTCTGCAATATTTCATCAATTTATACGCTTTTACACTTAAAAAAGAATCAATTTATACCTAAACTCATGGCGTATCCATGCTAGTAAAGTTCGATATTAAAAAATATCTGATATGAATTTCATCAAGGCTTTATTAAATTAGGACGTAGAGGGGAAAAGTTAAGCAAGTGGAATTCGGATTCCTCATAAAAATATCTCTCTATATTATTCGCGCAAGGCCACTGATAAAATTGGTTGCGCCTAAAAAATAAAAATCTTTCGGCATCCGAGCACCCCCTATACACCCCGTAGCTCTGATAAAGTTTTATGGTGACCATTAAATCTTGCAATGATGAAAATATTCAGGCTTCCGATCCGATCCGATCGCAATTTCCGCGATGGAGATATGACCAAGTTGTTTTATTGCAGAAGTATCAATACCGTTCGGAGTTATCCAACCTCGCCGATAATTGAATTGATACATCTGCTTTGTTTACGTACTCGTTGCTATTAATTAATTTGCTAATTGATTATTTTGTGCGTTTGCTAGATAATTAACTATTGCATAATTTGTGTAATTATAATAAAAGTTTGTGTTGACACTAATTAACTTTAGTTAAATAGAATTGTGCAATAGATATATAAATAATTGCTTTAGCATATTAAAAAAAAATAGATTTATATTTTATTAAAATGTACATATGGCGCCTTAGAATCTGCAAACTTTAAACTGTGAGTTCAGCGCTCTATCAACTGGGCCATTCAGGCACAGTAGTGGGCATTTAAATTTAAATATTTAGTTTATTTTCTACAATCATGCAAATGAATAAATATATATTAGATGAAAAATAAAAATACTTTTACTTAGTTAATATCACAATGTTGATGTCAACATTGTGATATTAACTAAGTAAAAGTATTTTTATTTTTCATCTAATTAAAATGTATCACGAAGTAAGTGCCTACAACCTCAATCAATAAATATATTTTTATTTAGTCTATCATCCACTAATTAATATGCAAAAGCGATTCACCATATAGGGACATAATCAGACAATTTGTGTAATTTAAATTCTTAAACTTAATGTAGGAAACTATGGATCATCGCAGAAAAAAAATAGATAATTTAATTGTTTCAAATAAGACTCCAAAAAAATATTTAAAATTTGTATTTCATGAGACCAATAAACTTTTTCAGAACATATATATCAAATGATGTAAAAATTACTTTTAAGATAGATAGAATTTATATTTTCTGGTACGAATTATATTTGTTTATTTATTATTATCAAATCTGAGGCAACTTTAAACGACGCCTCGTTGAAAAATGCTTCGACTATATTCTAATTAGATATAACATATCACTCAATAAACCTCTGTTAATTACAAAAACAAAATATTTTTTAAAACTTTATTCATCTTTATTCAAGAGTGATACATTTATTCCGACGCTCCTTCAACTTTTCGATGCCCTTTATGTGAAACTATTTGCCTTTGCTCTTAAAATAAGCCTCAGTTTCGGCAATCACTTCTTCATTTGAGCCAAATTTTTTCTTGATTTTTGCACTCAATCGATCCAATAATTCTATTTAATATTCACTATTTATGGTTTTGCCTTTTTCAAGATAGTTGATGAACAAAATTCCATTCACGTCCCAAAATACGGATGTAAATAGCTGACTTTTGAGTTTTTGAGTCACTTTGGACGACTTTCACTTTCACCGACTGCTGTCCACTCATTCAGGCGTGTAGTGGTGGATCAATGACCATGATTTATCCATTGTCACATACCAATGCAAGAAATCCTTTTTATTTCGCTTGAACTGCTTCAAATAGCGCTCTGAATCGTCGACAAGTTGTTGTTTCTGGTCCTGTATGAGCAAACGCGGCATCCACTTCGAAAGCAACATGCTCATACCTAAATTTTCATCTAAAATTGTATAAACACTACCTTCTGATATCTACAAGGTGTCAGCTATTTCACAGAACTTCATGTTACTACCTTTTAAAAACTCTTTTGTGGTAATTTTTTATGTTTTCTGGAAGAACTCGCAATTTTGGACGACCAGACCGTTCATCATCATTAGTGCTTGTAAGACAGCGTCCAAATTCAACATACCAGTTAATAATAGTTGATTTCCCTGTTACATAGTCCCCCGTAATGCCTATCAATCTACTGTTTAGCTCCAACAGTATTTTTCTTTATCAAAAAACAATGTTTAATCGACACACGACATTCCGTTCTATGCATTGTCTTGAAAATTACAAAACCGTGGTAACTAAAATTACTGGAACTTCTAAACTAATGGTCAGAGTCCAATGAAATTTTGACATGTACTGTTTGAAAATTAGTAATACCTGGAAATAACATGGGTCTGTCAACAATATTTCCATATATATGTCAGACCGGAGAATTATTATATATAGAAGTATTACTTCCTAAGAAATTTGTAGGATATATTTTACGCCCACTATTAAGAAAAAGATGTAATAATTGACAAATGGTAAACGAAAAATGCGAAAGAGCTTTACAGCTAATGATAGATGAGAGTTTTCTAAGCTCTCTTTTTTCAATTATTCCTAAAATTGTCTAAGATCCAGTTACATAACAGATATCAAGTGCAAATTATAAATGACATGTTACAAATGGCAGATGAAAGATAAAATGTGCCAAGGAACAGACTACAGATGACAGATGACAAATTAAAGATTGCAAGTAACAGATCCTAAAAATTATTTCTTGTCCTAAATCGAAACTAATGCTCCTTGTATATTTTGACAATGTTCCATCTAGGCTAACATTCAAATAGTAGACGGTTAATTGCTGATTTGTAAATAATCAGCTTATTATAGATGGCGGATGATTTTGGTTTTGGATTGAGCTTACATTTGTAAAATCATAACTTTGTACTTTAGACTTGTATCTTCTACTCTGCGTACTATTTAAATATTACAACATAGTAGAATTTAATTAATAAGCAGATAACATATAACAGAAGGTACAAGCCAGATAAGAGTTAAAACATTATACATGACAGATGATATTTGTCACATTGTAGATAATAAATGATAGATGACAACACACATAGAAAATAACATATGAAAATTCATAAACAAGTGTCAATTAACAGATGATATTATACAAATATCAAATGACAAAAAAGTTGCCAAACGTTAAATACTTTATTTTTGTAATTCTCGATCCATCATTGTTAGCACAGCTGCTTACTAGGTAACAGATAAGAGATTACAAATGACAGATGGAACTTGTCACAGCAGGGTACGAGTGAAATGAAGGATGAACTCTGCCCAATTCTCGTGCAGTCCAAGTTTTGGATTAATATTATTTATAATATTTTAGCGCAGAATTGAAACAAACAAATATATGAATATATGATAAAAGATAGATATAACATTTCACATAGTAGATAATCATCTTATATTTAATGTTTTTGTAATGATATCAACGGGTTATTTGATAAGTTGAATATTAAGTACAACTCAAACCAATGGCGTTTATTTATAGATGGCTCTTCTCAGAGCTTGAAAGAAGTTTTCCTTCACAATGGAAACCGATATCCCTCGATCCCCATAGTATATTCTTCTGATCTCAAGGAAACCTTTAAGTGCATCAAAAATGTGCTTGAAAAACTTCGATACCAAGAAAACAATTGGAAAGTTATTGGGGATTTTAAGATGATATCATTTTTTATGGAGGAAGCAAGGAGGCTATTCTAAAGGTAGCAATGTTTGTGAGACAGCCGATCCGAAAATCAGGTTATGGTTTGGCCTGCATGATTATAATTTGTTGTCGATGCACAAAATGTACAGTGGGAGTCATTGGTCGACCGGAGCAAAATTTTGTTGCCTCTGCTACATTTAAAACTGGGGCTTATGAAGCAATTTGTTAAGGGGCTTGGCCAGCAATCACAGGCATTTAGGTTTCATCGCGAGAAGTTTCCTAAGCTGCCAAAAGCTAAAGTAACACATCACAAATCACAAATTAAGCAGATGATGAAGTCGGAAGAGTTTACATAGAAACTGAATGTAACCGAAAGGGAATCTTGGAAAAGTTTCGTAGCCGTGACTAAACACTAGTCTAAGATTTAGTGGGTAATTTTGGGAAAATGGGATGTCGCATGTTTTTGAAGCTACATGTTAGGTTCGCATCTCGATTACTTCAGAGAAAACGTGGGTGAATACTCCGAAGAACAAGGGGAACTGTTCCATCAGGTAATTGGGATCATCGAGGTAGTTATAAGGGAGAACAGACCAAAAATATGATTAGGGTTATATTTGGGGACTTGTTAGAGAAACTTCTCTAACTTATAAGCGTCATTCAACTAGGCAGAAAATGTCATATTTACAAAACAAAACAGCAAGGAATAAATATAATTGTATCATTTGCATAGAAATGTAACTACGGAGCTACTACTGTTAATAAAGAATATTGTATTAAATTGGACATGGACAAATACAAGGGTTAGAATAGAAGAACGTCGCAGCTGTATGAACTCCACCCAGCTTCATTTATCCAAAATTTTTGTACGTTTTGTTATATATTTGTGCATATTAATATTTTTTTTTGGGAAAGGAAGCTAAATACTAATAAACAATAAAAAAGAAACAATATTGAAATTGAATATTATTTTGTTGTTTTACATCAATAACGGTATTGAAAACACATTGAATTCTTCCAAAATAGACCAACAATGATTTCCTTCTTTGTGAGAAAATGAGAATCGAATAAAACCAATTTTTATTCAAAAATTACAAAAAAAAAACTGTTTTTGCAACGTTCTGCATTTATAATAAAGCCATTTTCTTCCAGCATCAAATCTATTGTATTTTATAAACGTACAAGAGGTTTATGATGAAGTTCAATCGTTAATATTGGTCATCCAAAGCAACCATATCGTAAAACATAAAAATAAACCAGAAATTTTCATAAATTAGATACACTCCATGTAAAAGCAAAAAGGTACTTTGACGTTGAATTTCCTTCATTTTGGGATATTCTTAACCGGTTTATAGTAAAAAGAACCACGTCGCAAAAATCGTGTTGTAATAGAACACATAGGAAATGACTTATACAAATTGTTCAACAGACATATGACAAATGTCAGAGGACAGATTACTGATTGCTGATGACAGATAACTGATTACAGATAATTGATGACAGATAGCAGATGACTGATGACTGATGACAGATAATAGATGACAACTGATAGATATCATATAACAGATGATTGATTACATCGAAATTATTATGATTCTGACATAGATAAAAAGTTATATAACAAATCTAATAGGCATAAGAAAATTATTAAACATATGTCAGGTTAGAGATGATAGGTGACATATAAAAAATGTCAAATAAAAATCAAATAAATTTTCAGACCTGTCGTTGTAACATTCACTTAGTAAAGAAATAACATATAACATATGAGAGATGAGAAATGACACGTGACATTAGTAACATGCTAGCTAAAAAAATGGTATATGAACAAATATAAACGAAATATAAACACTGTCAGATGACATATAAAATAATAGAAAATATATAGGAAATTACATAAAACTTATTAAACATATATTAGGTAAAAAACAGGTGATAGATTGCATATTGCAAAGTCATATGACCAACAGAAGATGCCAAACTTCAAATATGTTTTTTTTTTTTCTTAATTTTAAACCTGTCTGCCATCTGTAATGTCTTAAATGTTAATTGCTCACCAGCTAAATTTTATAAGAGTATTTAATTAATAAACATATTACTTATAGCAGAATAAACAAGTCAGATAATAGTTAATATATTACAAACGACAGATGATATTTGTCTCATTGTAAATAATAAATGATAGATGACAAAAGATAAATAAAATACGACAATTACCTGATGTCATAGAAGATAATAAAATACATTTAGAAAATGATATATTAAAATTGATAAACAGATGTCAAGTAAAAGATGATAGATGACCTAGTATATGATGAATTAGTTTCTCACTTAACCCGTGGTGAAACATTTTTGTATTAATTTGATTGAATTAAAACACTTGGTATGATTTCACTTGTTATTTATTTTACTCCGACTAGTTTCGACTATAAGTCATTCTCAAGGAGAAATGTACAAAAGATTAACAGTTTGCCGCTATATATATACAGATTAGAGGTCAGGTAATAAGGGCAGCCGAAATAGGCGAGTTCCATATTTCTTCGAAGTTATTAAGTGTGGTTTTTCCGCGCTTTATTGCTTTATGGATTTCTAGGCCCTCTCGCAGATTTAAGACGCGTCCCTTATTACCTGAATACAAAATTCTGAAATTTTCATCCGCAATAAATGGTTGTTTTCTATACAGTGTTGTGCTAATCCTGTGGAATATTTTTTATATAAGATCGATTTCTTATGTTCAGACAATCTGGTACTAAAGCTTCTGCCAGTCTGTCCGATGTACACAGAGTCACAATCCCCGCACTTGATTTCATCATCAGTTTGACTATAAATTACGTTATTGACCAAAATTATTTCGAATTCAATAACGTAATTTATAGTCAAACTGATGGTTTACCAATGGGTTCGCCCTTGTCACCTCTTCTAACTGAAATATTTATGAACAAATTTGAACAAGATCTATTTAAACAACCCATTACTTCAAATATCATCCACGTACCTTGCCCAATAAAATATGGGCAAGGTACGTGGATGATATTTTTTGTATTTGGACAGGTACAAAACGTCAATTAGATTCATTTAAACAATTTATTAACTCCATAAATAAAAATATTCAGTTTACCACAGAAACAGAATTAAATAATAGTTTAAATTTTTTGGACTTAACGATTACTAGAATAAACAAGAAATTAGATTTTAAAATTTTTAGAAAAGATAGTTTTACCGACACAATAATTCCAAATTCTTCTAACACGCATCATAGAATCAAATATAGCACATTCCATTCACTAATCCATAGATTAATTCACATTCCACTCTCCGAAAATAATTTTAATAAAGAACTCAATACAATTAAAGCAATAGCAGTCAATAATGGATACAACACTACAATAATAGACAACTTAGTTAAAAAGAAAAAATGTAAACAATTACAAAAATACTTCTATGCACCGACATCTATAGACCCCAAAAAATGGCACAAATTAGAATTTGTTAAAGATCTGTCAGAAGATATAAAAAATTGTTTCAAAGGACATGAATTTAATATTATAATGCCGAATCCAATTAATCTCCAGAAATTGCTAGTGAACAACAAATCTGCGCAGAAGAAACTAGACAAGTGTGAGATATATGAAATCAAGTGCGGGGATTGTGACTCTGTGTACATCGGACAGACTGGCAGAAGTTTTAGTACCAGATTGTCTGAACATAAGAAATCGATCTTATATAAAAAATATTCCACAGGATTAGCACAACACTGTATAGAAAACAACCATTTTATTGCAGATGAAAATTTCAGAATTTTGTATTCAGGTAATAAGGGACGCGTCTTAAATCTGCGAGAGGGCCTAGAAATCCATAAAGCAATAAAGCGCGGAAAAACACGCTTAATAACTTCGAAGAAATATGGAACTCGCCTATTTCGGCTGCCCTTATTACCTGACCTCTAATCTGTATATATATAGCGGCAAACTGTTAATCTTTTGTACATTTCTCCTTGAGAATGACTTATAGTCGAAACTAGTCGGAGTAAAATAAATAACAAGTGAAATCATACCAAGTGTTTTAATTCAATCAAATTGACCTAGTATAAATGAAAAACAAAAAAAAAAGATTACAAACATTAAATACTTTAATACCTGTCATTGTAATATTCGGTTAGTAAGCATATCTGCTTAGTATATGAACGATAAAATATGTTGTTACATGATGAATAATAAATAATAGACGCCAAAAAAAAATGAAATATAAAAATAGACAGATGACATACAAGATAATATAACACATAGAGGAAATGACTTATGAAAATTGTTAAACAGAGAACAAATGATAAATTATAATTGACAAATGACAAACATTTTTTCGACCTGTAATAATCCTGGCGTAATATTTAGTAACAAATTAGATAACACATAATAGATGATACAGATGCCAGATAATAGATTAAAAATGACAGATGACACATATCACGTTATTGATAATAAATGATATATGAGAAGAGATAAATTTAATGTAAAAATTGAAGATTGACAGAAGGCATAGAGAAGATGTCGAAGAGGTAAAATACAAATGAAATTGATAAATGAGAGATAACAGACGCAAAAAATCCTTTTTGTTTTATTTTAGGTATTATATTACTCTAGTATAATCTATCGTTAATACAGAAAATGATAACACTAAAAGATAAGAAGCGAGTTGTTGTTGTTAACTATCTAAACCATAGATAACTAACAGATAGAATAAGGAATGGAATTGTACAGATAATAGATGGTAGCTTAAAGATAAGTAAAAGAAATGCTTTCTTATTTCAATTTTTCTATCAGGTGCAATATTCAATCTGTGTAGATAAAAATTATTATAGCTGACATCCCTCCAGAAAGGGGGTAGGGCGTAAGGCCAACCACCCCATCCCGTAAAAACTAGTAAGTTACGACGAAACTAAAACAAGCACCTCGGATATCGGACTAGATTATAAAGGGATGGAAGAGGATAGTTTTGGAGACCAAACTCCCTAGAGGCACGTAAAGGCCGAAGAAAGAAAGAAAGAAATGCTAGATAGAAGATATAAAGAATAAATTATAGGCATTGTTTCAGTCTATTATTTAATTAGTTATCAAATGCCATAAAAATAGATAAAAGATAACAAATAAAGTTAGATAAATGACAGTTAAAATATAATAAACCAACTATGTCCAAACATACGTAATTATTTCTCTTAGGAATTGTATTGTTGTAGTGAAATAATATATTAATTATTGTTCCCTGTCAACAACAGTCACGGACCGATTTTGATCTATTTTGTATCTCATCAGCTTAGTGCAGTTGTGGACAGACACATGGATTTTACTATGGAGAATTTAACTCTCCGGGTAAACTCAAACAAGAATCTAGTGGAACGCTTAGGCAATAGATGGCATGTTAAATAATGTATTACTAAACACATGATAGGCCTCGACTTTTCTCCAGTCTTATTATATATGACAGATAATAATTGATAAATGACAACTGATAGGTGGTAGATGATAGATAAGAGATGTTAAAAATTATTTTCTTTCTGAACATAATTATGGTATAATTAGAAGAGATTTTCCAAAAATTTTGGTACCTGATATTATTCATGATTATTATACCATAGAGGTATTTCTTCAATCTCCGACGTGGCAGTAATCGAAGCGGTTTCTGAAATCACGGAACGAAATAGTTTAATCTTCCTGAATCCAATGATACCAATGCAACCAGTAGGACAGAAGAGGACCTGGTCAAAGTTTCGACAATCCTTCAGCAGAGCTTGAAAACTTCACAGCATCTCAGTCAGTGTTCCGATTGGGAAAAAGAAACCAATCAAATATATAGTCTGTTCGTTGGATCTTCCATCGTAAGTCACAAACTATCGCTTCGAGAAACGACGCAAAAACATTCAGTCTGACAAAGTAAACCAAATGCGTTAGAAAAAGAACGCACTGTAAAACTTTCGTCGTTTTTTGAAGCGATAGTTTGTGACGTACGACGGAAGATCCAACGAACAGACTATAGGTCTATTAAAATTAATTTTTAATGATGTGGTCATCGTCGACAGCATATTAAAAGCCTCACTTGCGGCTACTACTAATAATTTGAAATTTAAAAGAGATCTAACTCTTATGCAACCATATCATCTAAAATTATTATATGCAAAATTAAACGAACGTTTGAAAAGCGGTGGTTCTAATTTGAAAATTAAATTTGTAAATGACAATCGTGTAACGCTCTGCTCCAAAAAACTCATAAATACTACCATTATACTTGACTGCCTGCAAATGTATTATCAGAACGTTCGCGGATTAGCACCTAAAACACATAATTTGTATAAAAATATATTATTACGGTATCTTGGCGTTCACTGAAACTTGGCTACACGAGGGTATATTTGATGCAGAAATGTTTTCATCCAATTTAGCAGATAGAGTGGAAAAAAAGGGGGTGGTTGTTTAATTGCTGCCGACATAAAGTACTTACCTCGACCTGTTAATATTACTGCAGTTATAAAGACTTCGACATTGTTGCAGTCAAATTGCATGTGCACTCAAAGTCTATCAAGATAATATGTGTGTACATTCCCTCCAACTCTAATTTGCCAACTTATAATATCTTACTGGAATTACTTGACGTATATATTGATTTTACCCTACCTACGTTACTAATTGGCGACTTTAACTTACCACATGTTATTCACGTCCACCGGTTGTACGAAATCTGCTCAAATTCTGGCATTAGTTAATTTTACTAAATATAATAAATTATTTCAGGTAAATAATGTATTAAATTCTAATAATAGAGTCCTCGATATGATTTTTCATACCAGTAACTTGAGCTGCAATGTGTTAGAGTCGGCTGATCCATTAATAAATATTGATAAGCATCATCCTCCAATTACTCTCGATGTTTCATTAAAAACTCCTTCAGTGTCCACGTTTAACATAAACTCGTCTCAGAAGCAGCTGCACTTTAAAAAAAGCTAACTTTCCCCTCTTATATCACAAGATTTAAGAGTGTAATTGGGATTGTGTTGTTGGTAGCATAGATCCAAATAATGCCTGCTCTCAATTTTATTTGAAGTTAAATAATATTTTCAAAACTTGTGTCCCCATAAAAAGGAAATTTTCTATATGGTTTACAAATGTAAAACACTGATTCGTATTAAAACTAGGTACCTAAAACTTCTAAATAGACGCTTGAGTAATTTCTACACTATTAAGATTAGAGATTTGCGCCGCAGAATTTAAATAAATATTTTTAATGATTACCAAACATATATTGAAAAGCAGGAATCGTCTATAAAAAGTGATCCGATGAAGTTGTGGTCTTTTATACGTTCCAAAAAGACATCGTCTCGAATTCCTGGAAATATGTGTTATTGTAACATTAATTTGGAGGACGAACAGGATATTGTGAATAGTTTTGCTGACTTTTTCAAGAGTGTCTTCAGGCCTGTCTCTGTCTCAAGAACTAATACTAGAATTGCTTCGTGTATTAATTCTAACTTACTAATTAAAAATTTATCTGAAAAGGAGATCATTGAAGCTGGTAAGAAGTTAAAAACCTAGTTTTACGTGCGGCCCTGATGGTATACCCTCTTTTATTGTAAAAGATTGTATACCGTGTCTTGTTACTCTATTAAAACACATTTTCAATTTAATTCTAACAACTGCATCATTTCCCGTTATTTGGAAACTAGCTTGCATATGTCCAGTTTTTGAATCTGGAGATAAAAACGAGATGATCAATTATAGGCCTAAAGCATTGATAAACATCTTTACTAAACTATTTGAAAGCATTATCTCAAAGAAAATCTATCAGAATATCTCTAATTATATTACACCGCACCAACACGGCTTCATGAAAAACCGATCAACGAATACCAACCTTTTAAATTTCACTCAATTCATATCACATCTTCTTGATCGGCGTGAAAAAGTAGATGCAATATACTTAGATTTAAAAAAAGCATTCAATAGCATTAGCCACAATCTTGTAATTATGAAACTATCTGACCTTGGATTTTCTCCTATATTATATTTCCTTATTGAATCATACTTATCTAATCGCACTCAATACGTGGAACATAATGGTTTTATGTCCCCTAAATTTGTTGCTTCTAGCGGTGTGCCTCAGGGCTCTAACCTGAGTCCTTTAATTTTCATATGCTTCATCAATGATATTGTTTCGAATATTAATTCTAAAATACTATTATATGCTGTCGACATAAAATTATACTCTGAGATTAAATCGGAGGATGATTTCCTAATGGTAATGAGAGACTTGCAGACCTTTTAGAGAAGTGAATTTCAAGAAAACTTACCATTAAAAAAAATGAGAAATGGTCTTTTTTTCTAAAATTAAAAATTGATTCTAGAAAATTTTAAAAGGCTTGGTTAATTTTTAACAGTTAAAATATGAACATATACAAATTTCTTTTATTATTTATTATTAATTATTTATTAATCACCATGATTGATCGATCGATATTTTATAAAGCATTTAATTATTGTATTATACCTACCATTAAAATTTTATACCGTAAATTAAAACACGTCAAAAACCACAACGTTTTTTATCTTAAATTATTTCAATAAAACTTGCACAAAAGTTTCCCACCCTACTCATCACGCCTTCTGTTCTAACTTTCAGCACTCCGAAAATGAAGATAGAATTATAATGCAATTGTGTCGCCTATAAGTAATAGGTTGAAAACACAGCGGGCAAAGTTTGGGTATACTTTTTTTCCCTCCATTCACCCGCCCAATTGAAATATTTGATTAATATTTATCGCGTCCATTAAATAATAAATTCCGGCGGCGGCGACACTAACCGCTCTTTCGGCCCGTCACGAAATAATGTACATCCACAGCAACTTCTAATTATATCACATGACAGCATATTTATCGCCGTTTTTATTAGAGGTAAATTGGTTTTAAGCGTGCGATTAGTCATAATTGTTACGCTAATTACGATTTCAGTGGAACCGTTTGACTCCGGTGTCTGTTAATCCAGCCGGACGATACGTTTTAAGTAAAGCATAAATTTTAATTGCTCGGCGACGATGTAATCATTTCAATTACATTATCACGATGCTCACGTAAGTAATTTATGTTGACGGGAATTAAATATTAATGGTATTATTGTAGTTGGGTGAAGTTAATTAGCCACAACTATATTTCTGTATTTACACGACTTGTGCATATAGGGGTACCAAAATTACTACACTCCAGTCTGTATTTAAGTTTCATAATCAAAATTGGTAATATATATCTTACAGTAAATTTTGCCCAATTTCGTAATTTATGTAATTATGCCATTTTGAGTATATTAAAATACACAGTATATGAAATTAATTTATAGTTATTTATATTGATTTTCTATACAATGTCAATAAATATTGAATCCGACTAGATCTAAAATAGATCAAGCTTGAGTTGACTTGACAAGAAACAATCAAATTTTCATACTATTATTGTTATAATTATAATTATAATTGTCGGTGTTGTATTTTTAAAGTTAAAATTAATGATAAATATTTCTTTGCATACAAAAAACTTTCTTTATGACTTATTTAACGTCTTCTACTTTAAGCTTTAGATGACAGATTATAAAATGTCGGCTTCACTACAAAAAAAAAGAACTCGCTTTCCACATAATAAGGATAACAATTAAATCTATAAAAATAAATACAAACCCATAACACCCAACGATGAATATAAATAACTTAAGGGGGGACACAAATGCAACACTCCATGGCCCGTTTTATATTCCGTAACGATCAGACAACATAAAACAGGGCACATTTATGTTAATTACATGGAAATTTCTCGAATACATTACCTCGCTGTTTTCCTGATTGAATTAAAATATGACTTTTAATATCTCCGCCGAAGATTGGAAAAGTATGTGGGGGCTTTTTTTGGAGCTAATTGAGTCATTTCCATTTCGGTTTTTTATTACCTGGCTACGATACAATCTATTCATATTGAAATCATCGTTTTCGACAAAAGGGCCCCGACGACACGGATGTTTATGAAAAATGAAATAATTATATGATCCTCTTTTGTGGTAGAATATTGCAAATGCGCGGGGGATTTTTCTGAAAGTTCATTATAATATTGTAAGGAATGGAATTCCGGAGGGAAAAAAAAAAGAAATCGGCGTTTGATTTATTGTTGGGGATGGGAATCTGTCAGCGATCTAACCTGAATTCTTTGTTTGCGCAAGAAGTGGCGCCGTCATCTTCAGCTGTTGAACACGTCAGCTGTCATAGGCCCATCGCGGCTCATTTATTCCATATGTGGTGATTTTTGATATTTACACTCGATTTTTCGGTAGATTTCTCTTTTTTAATAACATCCAGCCAGCGACTTGTGCGGTCAAATTTAAAACGTGCTCCGCACATTACCCCCAACTCAAATTAGTTAATTTATCTCTTGAGTGCTCGCCAAATTATGGATGTATAATCTAATTTAGACAATAGCCGGCATATTTAAGCGTCTTAAAATATCCTAATTGGTCTTTTCTTTGGAGAATGCCGTAAGCCAGCGCTTGCTGTTTGTGCCATCGGTGAAGCAGACGGTAAAGAATGCGAAAAATTATTGTTGTGTCTTCCTATTACGAGCATTGAAATGCCACGGCCGTCTAACGTTACCAGGATATAAGCTCCTTCCCCAGAATATTCCACATTCTCGCCGGATTTATAATGCATACACTTTAGCACAACACAAAAATAAACCCGTATTTTACTGTTAGTTGTATTTACGATCCTTAATATTGCATGCACATTCGAATGATCGAGTGAAACAAAATAAAAAGAAACTATTTCAAACTAATTTTTTGGCAGCTGCCAACGAGATGACGCCCAAAGATGTTTGTAATTCATGTCACCAATGCCAGATTAAAATACTTCAAAAAATCTAATTAACACAAAAAAATATAATCATTTCCGCTTGTTAAATCCATTCATATGCATGATTTATGTTATAAAACAAAACTTTAATGACTTTAAAACACGCCCTAAATTATTATTTATTTCCGGCAAGTTAAAATTTCCCTTGGTGCAATAATTACATTTAATTATCTACTCACTTAATTCATTGTAAAACAGTTTTAAATTGAATAACTATGTTGTATCTACAAAAAAAAAACAGGAAACATGAAATATATAAAATAACTATAAACATCATAAAGACATTATTGGAAAATTTAAAGAATTATTGTTAACACCATTGCATATTGAGCTTATGTCTAAAATACCGATATTTCGTCTTAAAGTATAGACTTAATTTGATTGAATTAAAACACTTAGTATGATTTCACTTGTTATTTATTTTACTCCGACTAGTTTCGACTATACAATAATGTTCCACCACGGGTTAAGCGAGAAACTAATTCATCATATAGTATAGACTTATCCTTCATAGCATTTAAAAAATAATTAATTTTAGTTTAAACCTTGTTAATTCAATAATTAGCTTGTGTGATTGCAATATGATTAATAAAGTACAGATATGAACTTTATTAAATGATAAAAAACTATACTGTATACTATCCTATTAATATCACACACTGGATTCATTCTGCAACTATAATTTCAACCTTTACAAGGTCATTATCAAACTTACACTTAAATACAAAATAAACTCAGGCGGTATTTTTACAGGACGGATTAAAAGCATCCGACAGAGAGTATAGATATTTTAAAATTCACAATTAATTTGTAAATATATAAAATTCTAAGCTAAACAATGAAATTCTTGTCGGTAGTATAAACTAGAACTGCCGGCATTATTTCTGGTGCTGAACCAACAAACGCCGCCATGCGTCTAATCTCTGATTCATATTCATATTTTACAAACAGCTTAGCAACTTGTTTTCATTGCATAATCTGTTTCGTGTAGTTAACAATAACCTTGTTTAAAATTAACTTTAAGTAGGACTTTTATCTTTGGAATGGTATTTAGTCGGTTGAAAAGTTCATCACATTGGCTTTGGCGTATTTTTAAACTCATTGAAGTCACGAACAATGATAACAATAAGTCACATTAAAAATCTATAATATTAAAATAAAATGAAAATGAAGTCGTACAATTAAAAAAATGTAAACACTCAAAGAGAGTCTTTAAATAGTTTTTGGCTGCAGTAGAAATAATTGTTAGCTAAAGCTTCTTTAAAAAGATTCTTTAATCACGAAATTGATATTATAGTTTTTTGTCACTATCCCTTTGCTATATAAAAATAATATTAATAAATCATTGATTGACCGTAATAAATTAACAGATAATGAAAATTAATAAAAAATAAAAAACGAAGATCAAATGACTTGTTTCAGTTACACATTTAGCTATTCAGCTAAAAGTGAACTGCTCTTCCTCTAAGGTTTACAAATTTTATACAAATGTGCATAGTACAATTAGCTGTTGCGCAGATTTAAGAATAGCATCACATTTAATCAAAAATTTAATCGAAAAAGTACTTGATTCAAGCAATGTGCAAAAGTATGAGGAAGTGATTTTTGAAAAATTAAGATTTGTGCCGTGGAATCGACAATCGAAATTAATGTTATGGACATCACTTCTAAATGTAATTTTGTTGCAATGTTAAGGTGGACATTTCAAATGTATAATTTTATAAAAGAAACAAGCAGAATGAAGCTTACGTCTGTTATGCATGTTGAGCGATTTGGCTCCTTGTAATTTATGGGAGATTCTAGCACGCCTTTAGATGCCATAAATAAGACGTAGGCAGGAGTTTTGCATTTTTGTATACGCCCTACATCATCTTGATCCAAGAAACTACTGTATATTGCATCACAATAGTTGAAATTGGATAATATGATACTAAGCTATCTCATAAAATATGTTTGGCCTTTGTATTCAGAAAATGTCTATTTATATATATATATATATTTTTTTTAAGGCCACTTACGCTCTTTTTACTAGTTGAGAAGTGTTTTGTTTGAATTTCAAATTTGAGTCAATATACACGCCTAGATTTTTGACATTAATAATTGGCAATAGTCTATTGTTTGTTGTTACTTTTAAATATTTTTCGGTTTTTAGCATTTCTTGGGCCAAAAAAAAATGAGTTAAGTTTTGTCTGAATTAATTTGCAGCGAATGATAGAGTGATGACACACCACAGAATTCAGAGGGATGCCAACGTCAGGTCGATGATTGATACAGCACCTGTACTAGAGAAGGTTGGGACGTCTCCTACGTTCATTAACTTAGGAAGAGAGAACACACATGAATACGAGCGTTCGAGACGGCCGTAGGAATAAAGGGCTGGGATACAGGAACTCGTCACACATTACTTTTAGAAATTAAATAAGTCTTTTCCATTAAAAATTATATTGTCTAATTCAATTTGTAACCTCTTCGTTTTGTGTTTTTTGTTGAATTGTACGACAAATGCTTAAATTTGCGAAGTGACTGTGAAGACAAATAGTTAAAGGTATGTGTTTTTACAAATAAAACATTAATCAACTGATTGACGAGGTACTTAATTCAAAGTCCATCATATATCTAATTAAAAAAGGTTAAATGAAAATAATTTTTAAGTTTTTATACCACTATTTATTGTATAATATACACAAACAAAGTTTACAATATATTATCAATTTTGACACAACTATAGTTTCGACCTTTGCAGGTCATTATCAAGTGTTGAATGAAGCAGAATACAGGGTGTTAACAATTTATAGGGGAGGTATGAATTTTTAATGAACCTAATTAGGACTGAGATTTATTACAATGGATTAACTAAATATGCCGATCGGATTAAGGTGCGGTGTTTTCAGAAGAGGTACATGTCATTATAAGAGCTTAAATAATGGCGAAGAAATTAAATCCGTCTGCTCATTAAGCAGATTAGAATTAATGTTCTTGCTTTGGCGGTATATCTCTAATGACTCCAAAAGATTAAGCCTTTGGCCTTTATTGCAAAAATGTAAAAGTTTTAAATTATCCATATGTGGAAATGAATGATTACACTCTAAGAAATGATTTGAAAAAGAACTTGTTGTATGTCTAAGTCTGAATGCTCTATAATGTTCATTGTATCTCTTTTCAAAACTCCTACCTGTCTGTCCTACATATGTGCTGTTACATTCGGAACATGAAATTTGGTATACTCCCGATTTTTTAATAGATTGAATTTTGTCTTTCGCGTTAAAAAGTATATTTGAAAGTTTGCTCGCTGGTCTAAATGCAATTTGATGATTTTGTTTTTTGAAAATATTTGATATTTTATTTGTTACGCGCCCAAAATAAGTGAATGTTGTAAATTTTGTGTTCGTTCGGTCTAAAATATTAGGATAAATATGAGCCCTTGTTGATTTGTACAGTTTTTTGTGAATTAAATTTTGTATAATATTAACTGGGAAACCATTCTCCGTGGCTATTGATATAATTTTGTCTAGTTCTGTGGTTCTACTTGAATCAGATAGAGGAATTGTGAATGCTCTATGTATCATGGAGTGAAATGCTGCTAACTTATGGGATAGAGGATGATTTGAATTATAAGGAATTGTAGAGTTGACGTTAGTAGGTTTTCTAAATATTTCAAATTTAATTGTGTTATTCTGATGAATTAATGTAAGGTCCAAAAAATTGATTTTATTGTCGTTTTCTCTCTCTACTGTGAATTTTATTTTAGAGTGAACACTATTAATTAAATTTAAAAATTGATCTAACTGTCGTGATGTACCACTAAAGCATGCGATAATATCATCTACGTATCTAAACCAAAATGAAATATGTGCTTTTGTGAAATTTGAACTGAAAATTTTTTCCTCAATATTTGACATAAAAATTTCTGCTAACAAAGGACTGAGAGGGGATCCCATCGCTAACCCGTAAGTTTGTTGAAAATATTTATTGTCAAATTGCAAAATATTTATTGTCAAATTGCAAAATATTTATTGTCAAATTGCAAAATATTTATTGTCAAATTGCAATTTGACAATAAATATTTTCAACAAACTAACGGGTTAGCGATGGGATCCCCTCTCAGTCCTTTGTTAGCAGAAATTTTTATGTCAAATATTGAGGAAAAAATTTTCAGTTCAAATTTCACAAAAGCACATATTTCATTTTGGTTTAGATACCTCCTAGTTTTAGCTCTGATAAGTATGTATATCATTGTGAGATTGTGGAATCTCTAAGCATGCAATATGAAAACGCAAAATTCATTATATGTGGAGACCTTAATATTCCTCGCTAACTAGCCTGGGATAATTCATCCATTCAATTGTCATCGCAGTCAAGTATGAATGACAATTTAGATATTATTGCTAATTCTTATAGTTTTTTAAATTTTGATCAAAAAAATCATATTTGTAATACTCGAGGAATACTATTAGATTTGGTATTTTCTAATATAGATCAAATATACATATCTGACGCTATCGACTTAAATTAGGGTGTGAGGAGACATTAATGCCCACTTTTTCATATAAAGATTTTAGGAGAGCAAATTATAACGAAATTAATAGATATTTAAGTCAGATTAATTGGTGTAAACTTTTTGAAGAATACTCGTATAATATCAACGAAATCACTGAATTATTTTATGAACATCTATATTACATATAAATGTATTTGTTCCTATAAAAATAATACGCAGTAAAAAATATCCCATTTGGTTTGATTCTACGTTAATTAAATTAACAAAAGACAAAAAAAAGGCGCGTGCTCTATTCAAACTCAGTGGCACAGATGTGGAAAAACAAAAATTCCATAGACTTAGGAACGAATGTAAACAACGAAGTTGCAGATTACAAGATTTGTATTATAAAAATATAGAAATTGATATTAATAAAACACCCATGAAATTTTGGAGCCATATTAAAAAAACTGAAGAGTGAAGAAATATTTCCCAAGATTATGACATTTAAAAAATGCCCCATTTCCAGTGTCGATGCTATTGTTGACACTTTTGCGAACAACTTTGCTGAAAACTACACTGTATCAATGGAAAGCGACATGGGTTCTTCAGAATATTAGCAACTAAGTGGCTATAGTGCGTGTGGTGATAAATTATCCATTAATATAAATGAAATTTATAGTGAACTATCATCTCTATCGAATAATTATAGTTGCGGTCCTGATGAAATTCCAGGGGATTTCTTAAGCAAATGTGTCTGTACTCTCACGAAGCCAATATATTTGTATTTCGTGCGTCCTTGGCTCAATGCAAGTTCCCTGATCTTTGGAAACATAGTTTCATAATGCCTATATATAAATCAGGCGAAAAGAGCGAAGTCGAAAATTATAGAGGAGTGGCTTTTGAGAAGTTTTTGATAAACTAATTTCATCGCAATTAATGTATTTGTCAAGAAACTTAATTATCCCGGAACAGCACAGATTTTGCCAAGGACATTCAACAATGACGAATCTATTGGCTTACCAATCTTACATATTAGATGCCTTGGAGAATGGACATCATGTCGATGCTCTATACACTGATTTCTCCAAGGCGTTTGATAGAGTGAACCATAAAATTTTAATTAATAAATTACGAAATTATCAATTTAATATGTATGCCTTAAGATGGTTGGAATCTTTCTTCAGCAACAGAACTCAATGTGTAAAAATAGGTAATATAAAATCTAAATGTATAAATGTACCATCGGGGGTTCCACAGGGAACGCATTGTGGGCCCATTCTATTTTTATTTTTTATAAATGATCTTAGTGATTCATTAAAAAATTGCCAATATCTCTTCTTTACAGATGATTTTAAAATATTTAAATCTATAACTCAACCTAGTGATCAATTTGATATTCAATCAGATCTGGATAATTTACAATCCTGGCGCGATAAAAACTATTTATACCTTAATGTTAATAAGTGTAAACACATCAGATTTACTAGAAAAAATAGTGATAGTAATGTTTTTTACATTTTAAATGGTTTGGTTTTACAAAGGGTTCATTGAATTAATGATCTAGGTGTTGTTTTTGACTCTAAAGTAAATTTCATTGATCATATTGACTTAATTCTACTAACGACAATCAGAACTTTAGGTTTCATAATAAGAAATGGATCTCAATCTAATATATCCACATTGAGATTGCTTTATTGTTCCTTAGTACGCTCTAAGTTAGAGTATGCTAGCATTGTATGGTCTCCTTATTACACAACTCATATTTTAAGATTAGAGCGAGTACAAAACAAATTTCTAAAGTATATTTGGTTTAGGTCTGGTATACCACATTCACATTTTAATGCAAACGTTACGTTAAGTAGCGTAAGTCTTATATCTCTAAAGTCAAGAAGAACTGAACTTGATTTATGTTTCTTTCATAAACTTATTTCAGGTAGAATTGATTCTTCAATATTACTTGAAATACTTCATTTTATGGCCAATCCTTATTTAGTTAAATCGAGGAGTAAACTTGTTTTTCATGTTGGAGTTTTTAAACATAATTATTCGTTTAATAGCCCTTTTCAAAGAATTATGAGATGTGTAAATATATTGAATAACCATCCTCACTTTAATGTTTTTGGAACTTACTTTTATTCGTTTAAACGGAGTTTAAAATGCTTTATTTGAAGTTATATGTATTCGGATGCATTGTAGTAGTATATAAATTTGTACTTTTTAAAAATAGTTTTTTAGTTTATATTTTTTATTTTCTTTCTCATGCAATTATAATTATTTTTGTATATTCTATGTAAAATGGAGATTTCTGTAATATATATATATACAGGGTGTCCCGTTAATGCGGGGAAATGGCTAGACCATAGATTCCTGAGGTCAAAATATGACGATTTAACGCAATTTATCTATATCCAAAAATTTACGGTTAAGCCGGAATTTGGCTTCAAAGTTTCAAAATTTTTTATTTCTTTTGTTTATAACAATTGAATGCTTTATTTGATTTCAATGAAATTTATTTTTAATAACTACCATAATATAATACATCATTTCAGTTATTATGATTATTATTGCTTAACAAGAAGTATAAGAAACAGTAGTACCACCACTTAAAAACTAAAATATTTTTTTATTGGTGGATCCAATAAAAACTAAAAAAATACTACTTGAAAGACAATTTAATTTAAAAACTTTTTTATCTCTTAATAATATTTGATATCTTTTACGGTTTTCCCACAAAAAAATAAAATATATAATTTTTATCTAGTAAAAACAAAATCAAGTTTTTCATCGAATCGAAAAAAAAATGTTTTTCGTGGCCGTCTTTGTTTTAAAAATGTAAATTATGTATAATAATAATTATTTAGTGTCTTTTAACAATTAATTTTTAACTTTATTATAGTTCATAAATATTTATATTTGGAACAAACAGATATCTTGTTTGTATTAGGATTTTGCAAAGAAAATTGTTTGAAAAGTGTTAGATGTTGTTTTGATTTATTTTATTAATTGATATTATTTAATTTTTATTCAATAGAGTAAGTTTATTTACTTATTAATGAGTGCATAATGAATATACTATATTCATATTTTATTTTTTTATGCAAAAACCGTACAAGATATCAAAAACTGGTAGGAGTCAAAAAAGTTTTTAAATCTAATGCCCTTTCAAGTAGATTTTTTTGGATTTTATTGGATGCACCAATAAAAAAATATTTTAGTTTTTAAGTGGTGGTACTACTGTTTTTTATACTTCCTGTCAATCACTAATGCCAACAATAACTGAAATGATGTATGATATTATGGTACTTATTAATAATAAGTTTCATTCAAATCAAATAAAGCGTTCAATTGTTATAGAAAAAAGAAATAAAAAAAAATCAAACTTTGAAGCCAAATTCCGGCTTAACCGTAAATTTTTGGATATAGATAAGTTACGTTAAATCGTCATATTTTGACCCCAGGAATCTATGGTCTAGCCATTTCCCCGCATTAACGGGACACCCTGTATATATTATATTATTATTATTATCATTATTGTTTCGCCGAACTGTGGCTTCTTCGTGTAAAGAATATACATAATATGAATATTTTTTAATACAGTCTCCTTTTTTATATTCCCAAACGGGTACTACTTTCCAGATAGCCCTCGTGAATAAAATTAAATGATTGGAAACCGTTGCATACAAAATAAGAATTATACACTAATTAAACGTAATTGTTGTTTAATGAAGACCCTCATGTAGTGGTGTAAATATTCGGTGATTGCTTCTCGAAGATAACGAACTACCTATTAAAAGCCATATTAGGGACCGCATATCTGATCAATGAACAACCTTAAGATTATACCCGCATATAATATTTACAGTTTTGATTTAGATTGGAAACTTTAATTGACATCATAATTTTACGAAAGTACTTCCTATACAAGATAATTTTTAACTATTGATTTCACTATATAATACTATATGATTATTGATTTTACTATTTGATATTTTAACAAACAAAAGGTCGTGCGCTCACCATTATACTACTTACGCTGTAATTTAGAAAAAAATATTATTAAAAGTTTAATTGTGTAGGCGTTTATTTGAATATAATAAACGTATCTCCTTCTTCATTAAAAATATTATTCTTAAAATTTTCTCATATTATTTTGAAATGATATGACCATTATCTACATTTTTGTGAAAACCACCTTTATTTAAAAAAGTTCCTTATCAATCAGTTCATAGGGGTTATAGTTTTTGAATAAAATACTTTTATCTCGAAAAAAAAAGGAGTTTATAAAATAAATTAAGTTTAATTTTTTTCTTGCTTAGTTTTTTTATTGAAAAATTTTAAACAAAAACGTTTACTTTGTTGATATCACACTTTAAAGTGTTTTTGTTTAGTTTTCCAAGATGTATCACGAAGTTAACGCCTCAACCATTAATCAATTAAAAAAAATTTACTCCTAAAGAAAAATCTGAACACACAAAAAATGGACTTGGCATTTATGTTTTACGACACAGTTTTAAATATATTGCTTAAAGAGAAAAAAATATATGTTTCAATCAAACACTTTCTTTGTTGATATCACTTTTAATAATACTGTGTGATATCAACAAAGAGAAACAATGGAACAATGTGATAACTTTTTTCAAGAAAATGTTTGAAATGTGTTTTTCGAATTCTAAACGAAAACTTACTAAAATCAGCTAAAATATTCTCTCTACAAAAAGGAAAAAATAACTGAATAAAACTAAATAGAAGCAGTATTGATGAAATCTATTCATGAGTTTGAGTAGAAGATCATTTGAAGAAGTGAACTTCGGCCGTTCTCTAAAAAATTAATTTTCAAATTTTGTATTTATTTTTTCTGATATTTTATTAGAAAGTAGTGCAAAGACGTAATAAACTAAATTCAAGTTTCAAGTTAAATCACCGTTCACATTTTATTTTAAAAAAAATGAAAATTTACAGAACAGAACGATTAAAATCTGCAGAAATAATACTTGAAAATTTAAATTAAACAAGCCAGTCTTACAAAACTCACTTATAGTTTCACAAAAAAGCTGTCCAAAATAATAAGTAAAAATATCTAAAGATTAGTTAGAAAAAAATTAAAACATTAGTTACAATAGTTCCTAATTTACATAAAAATACATAAAATTAGGGGAATTTGAAAGAAATTGTTTAAAACTTATAGGTAGAAGAATTTCAAAAAAATTTATAGAAAATTGCAAAACAAATTCTGAATAACTAAAAGAAAAATTTCTGGAAAATTTCCTCGACGATATTTATAAAACATGGAAGAACATTTTCTAAAAAAACTTAGTCTCTCTAAGAAGCTTTTTTTAATCTAAAAGTATAAATTCAGAAACATTTTTACACCATTTTTTTTTGGTATTTTTTTGGAAGAGAAATTTCTAAAATTACAGTAATTTTGAAGTTGTGACAACTTCCGGTAATTAGAAATATTTTGATAAAATTGAAGGAAAACGCTTGAAAATTTTAAAGATATAGAAGAAAAATTACTAGAAAATTCCGAAACACTAGAAGAGATTAATAAAATCTAGAAAAATTTTGCTTGAAACTTCTATAAGCTCTAAAAAAATTGAATTATAGAAAATGGAAATTTATCTTAATTTGGAAGAGACTTTCTTAAAATTACAAAAGTTTTGTAAAAAAATTGTTTAGAACTTCTGATGAGTAGATATATTTGGGAATAATTTAAGAAAAATACTGTAAAGTTCTGGAGATCTTGAAAAAAATTGTTAAATAATTCAGCAAAAAACCACTAAATCTGGATATACAAATTGCTGGTAAAATAGAAGAAATACATAGAAATAGCGAAAAAACAATAGAAATTTCTAAAAATGAAAAGAATAATTATTTAAAAGGTTCTAGGAAATTTCATTTCAAATATGACAAAGACTTTTCTAAAAACAAGTCTAAAATTTTAAAAATAGAATTTCGCAATTAAAAAGGGAAATATTTAGAATGTAATAGGTTGTCCGGAAAGTTCGTGCCGTTTTTCAGTAGGTAGCATGAGAGCAGACCTGAATATAGCACACTTATTGAAAACAAATGACATATGTACATATTCTAAAAGAGATAACTTCAGGCCATATTTGGAAAAAAAATTGGTTACGATTCGTTAATTTTTATCAGTTCTATTCGCCTTAGAATATGGCAGCAAATAATGTGCAATATATGCATTTAATGCTTTTCTTTTTTCAAAAGAACAAAAATGCCACAGAAACGGCAAATAAGATATGCACTGTTTATGGTGAAGGTGCTGTAGCCGAAAGAACTGTGAGGAAGTGGTTCGCTCGGTTCAAAGCTGGAAATTGTGACCTTGAAGATAAAGAACGCGCGGGTAGGCCTTACACCATAGAGGACAATATGATTAAAGCAGAAATCGAGAATAACCCACGCTCAACATTATGTCAAATAGCAGGAATGCTAAATAAATCAAAATCAACCATCCACGACCATATTGTGAAGCGTGGCTACGCAAACCGTCTTGATGTATGGGTTCCGAATGATTTAACGGAGAAAAGTTTGTTGGATCGCATCTCTATTTGAGATATGCTTTACAAACGCAACGAGGAGACACCAATTCTGAAGCAATTAGTAACGAGGGATGAAAATGGATAATTTATAAAAACGTTTAGCGTGAAAGGTCTTGGGGAAAGCGTGATGAACCACCTTCAATCACCCCAAAAGCCGTTCTTCGAAGAAGGTAATGCTCTGTGTCTGTGGGATTGGAAATAAAACCTTTATTATGAGCTTTTACCAAATAATGAAACAAAAAATTCGAAAAAGTATTGCTCTTATTTAGAGAAATTGAAGACAGTTATCGAACAAAAACGTCCAGAAATAGCGAATCGAAAGAGCGTCGTGTTTCGTCAGGACAATGCCCGGCCTCATCTGTCTTTGACCACTCGACAAAAATTATTGGAGTTTGGTTGGGATGTTTGACCCTATCCACCGTATTCTCTAGACCTCTGGCCCTCGGATTTCCACCCTTTTTAATCATTACAAAATTCCCTTAATGGGAAAAATGTCAACTCTTTGGTTTAGATAAAAATTTCTTTAGAAATTTTTTTTGCCGAAAAACCTAAGAGGTTCTGGAAGGACGGAATTCTTAAGTTGCATGAAAGATGGAGAAAAGTTGTGGAACAGAATGGTACGTATATAATTTAATGAATCTATACCAAAATTTAAATGAGCTGCGTTTCAATTTTTCTTAAAAATCGGCACGAACTTTCCGGACAACCCAATAAATTGCTGAAAAATTTCCATAGACTGAAATAATAATTGGTATAATGCTTTAAAATTCTAAAAATATGAAAGAATAATAGCAAGAAAGTTCTAAAAACTTTTAGGAACCTAAAAATGAATCTGCAAAGAAAGTGTAAAATTCTAGAAAAAATGGTTACATTTTAAAGTTGAAATGGTTCGAAAATTATAAAAATTAAGAGAAATTTGCCAAAAATTCAAAGCAAAAAATTGGTGGAGAATTCGAATTTAACAAACTTCCCGAACTGAAAATGAAATTGTTGAATTAGTTGTAAATCTTTGAAAGAAAATCTAGCGATCTACTGCAAACTTCCTGAAACTCTAAAGGAAAATTTATGAAATGTGTCAAATAATTTGCTAAATTATTCTAGATTAACATTTCACAAATAAATACTGGGAAATTAATAAATTAATAAAATGCAATTGAGTTTTATCAAATGCAAATATATAACCATTTTTTACAAAAGTAAATAAGAAATAGTTAAGAAGTTAGTTATTTACAAAAAAATACATAAAATTACAGATATTTTAAAGACAAATTGTTTAAAACTTCAGATAGGTAGCAATATTTTAAAAATTAAAGACTACAAATGCAACCAACAAAATCTGGATAATGACATTAAACTGTCGAAACTTAAATCGTATATATTTGTAATATATGTATATTTATTACATAATTTTTAGGGGTAAAAACATAGTAAGTGCGTTAGTTTAGAATTTATCTGGAGAACTAAAAGAAAAATTACCTCTTAGAAATTTTTAAAATTTGAAAGACAATTTTCTGGAAAACTTTTTATATATCACATACTTTTTATCTTTATTCGTTACTATAGTTTCGATTTTCCCTCTAAAGGAGCTTCTTTAAACTAAAAATGAAAGTGGAGAATAATTTTAAAACCATTTTTTTGCAACTTGAAAGAGAAATTACTAAAATTGCAGAAAGTTTGAATTGTTCAATTGATGATTAGAAATATTTCGATAAAATAGAAAAATAGAAAAAAACGCTTAAAAATTCTTGAGATATATATAGGAAAAATTACTAGAAAATTCGGAAAAGCGGGAAGTATTTAATAAAATCTGGAAGGATGTTTGGTGGAAACGTCTATAACCTAAAAATTGAAATAAATTAAAAATAAAATAAGAATCTATAAGAGACATTGCTGAAGGATAATAAAATTGAAATTTATAGTAATTTGGAAGAGATATTAGCAGTCTCAGAAGTTTGGTAATGGAAAAATATTTAGAACTTCTGATTTTGGAATAATTTAAAAACTAGAAATTTGTTTTTCATTAGCATTATAAACAATCCACAAAATACTTTGTTTGAAAAATAATTGGAAAATTTTATTTTATTGTTTTAAGGTTAAGAGATTGTTTTACTTAACAACACTTGCAGTTTCATATTAAAGGCTAATTTCATCAATTAAAATTAATTACGAATCACTAAGTAGTAACCCTAATCTACCATACTGATGTTTAAGACATTAAAGGTAATTATTCACTTTTATAAATAACCGACTAGTGCATCATTAAACGTAAACCTTAATACCACCGCGAAATTAATTAATTAATACCATAATTCGCCGAAGTTACTCCTACAAACGGATATAATAACTATTATTTAATACTTCCCCTACGCCATAAAACTGTAATTGCGTGGGCATAGAAAACCAAGAAATCTAGCCACGGGAACATCAACAGTTCCGACGCGTGTTTCCTCCGAGATTATTTTGTCATGTCACGCACTAAACCGGTTTGTACTTTAATAATGTGCGGAAATTCATGACCTGCATTTCATCAATATAACAAAATTTCCTCTTTTATTTTTTTATTCCCCCATGTGCCATTTTTCAAGTAACTCGAGCGTATAATGCGTGGGCGGATCTTAAATTCATCTGTTTATCTTGAGCTATAATTAGAAGAAAAAAATATATAGATAGGAATGAAATGTGGGTCCATCGAATACGAATAATAACATTTGGTAGCATTTAAGCAGCTAATTATAGGATCCTCGGGCGATTCTTTCTTTTCTTCATTTTGTAAGCGATAATAATAGCCGTCGGTTTTAGGACTTCTACCTTGTTAAAATTGCTCTACAAACCATGAAATGCTTTAGTGTAGTGTATAAATACGTTATAGTTAAAACGCCCTAGGGAAAAACTAATTTAATGCCGAAAGTTCGCCGGTTTTAACGCCTGTTTTTATTTTGATTTCCGCCCTCTCCAGCTGTCAGTGACAGAAACTTTAACGACGCTAATTCCTGACGAATTTCCATCCACCAGAATTGCAGGTAGTCTAAATCCAAAATAAAACGGAACGTGAATACAAATCGTTTCCGCTGTTCTCACACCCTATTTTTTTTGTTCCCGACTACTTCAACACGTAAAATGACGAATAGATGAAAAGAAAGCATGCATTGTTGCGTGCAGTGTGGCGAAAATTTCTATGCAAAGATATTCCCCGCCGCTCCGGGAAACTGATGGAAATGAGGTGGCTTTCATAATCCATACATTTTTAATCAGGGTGATGCTAATGTTGCATTTAATACTTCCTGCTAGTGCGGATTGCTACAATTGTGCCGCAACTAGTGTGATATTAAATAATAGAATCTATTGTTGTGCTCGTTTTGCCGAACTATTTATAACGTCGGCCGTGTCCAAGCAAATGCTCAATCCAAAGGAATTATGTGTTTCAATGTGGAGTGCATTGCAAATGGCGCTTTGTAACCAGTATTAAGTAGAAGCCCACTTAATATTAGGTGTTATGTAGTTCAAAACGATCAATATGAATGCAATTAAATTAGTTTACAAGAATATATTAACATTAATGTTAGTATTTCTAACAATACAAATAATCTAAAAAATAACCTGCTAACAAATTATTACTTTGTTCAACCTGCATATTATAGTTTGAACAGATAAAATGTATCAATCAAATATAAGCTTCTCTGATTTTTATTGTATAATACAGAGCACATTCTTGAGCATAAACACAGGGAGAAATTCAATGTGGCATTCAGCTTCAAAGTGATGTGTAAGATTTCAGCTCGAATCAAAAGTTACAACTTAATGAATAAATGTATTTAAGATATATTAGAGATCCTAATTTTCTGTTGCATGTTCTGTATATTTATTCATATGCCTGTTATGGACAAGACAATATGTTTTTAGTCCACTATTTCTGATCATTTTCTTTTGTTCAAAGTAGGCTTAAAGTTTGCCCGATGTCACTAAAGCATCAATGTTCGAGGATTCAACACGATCGATTATCAAATGCAACTGAATGATGCCATGAAATAATTGAAAAATTTATATTTGTTTTTTTATTAAATAAGCAATATGAGTTGCTTAAAAAAGTAAAACAAATGTTGATAAAATAGTTCATGCTTGGAAAAGACTTTTATCAAATTTACCAACGCAGCAAGAGAAAAAAGTAATGATGGATCATATTCATATGAAGAGCAATGGTGCGTCTAGGTAATTCAGGCTCGCTTCCGGTTTGCCGATGGGCGCTAAGGTCGCCAGTGGACCAGAGAACATAGGTAAGAAGCTCAAGAAATCTACAATCACGATGGCGGAAAAATCACCCAAGAGTGCAGCAAAAAGTGGTGGCCGGAGTATAAAGAAATTCTTGATTAATAAATAAGTACTAATATATATATATTTCGGACACAAAGTGACCATTATCAATGTTTTAATAATAATGAGTATTAAAACATTGATAATGGTCACTTTGTGTCCGAAATATATATCTGTGAATCTAAATAAAATTGTGAAGAAAGTTTTTAGTACTTATTTTAATTAATCAAGTTTATCTTCACGTAACTCACGGAAATCAAAAGAAATCCTTGACAGAAAAGGCCAAAAAACTTCATCCACAACCACTGCTTCAGAGAAGAAGGTAGCAAAGTCGTCGTCCTCGTCGAAAGCCAGAAAGCTGACCAAGAGCGGTTCTATGAAATAACCAAAACACTCGAGCCGAAGAGGGCAAAAGCCGCTCCGTAAACCGTCGCAAGAAAATCATCCCCAAAAAGAATTAGTAGTTTTTTAATGTGAGAATATGTGAAAACGATAAAATCTGGGACAATGTCGCTACAAAATATTTGGACTTCTAAGATAAAACAACTATAGGTAAAACCTCTCTGAGAATCCTAAGCTCCAGTTTCATTATCAGAAACAAATTATATGTTTCACGCTATGTTCTGAGATAAATATCATTTTTTAAATCCATTCTGCTACATCTTATATTTTACAGTTTCTTTGGTAAAAACAAAAATTTCAAAGATCAAACAGCTAAAGGAAAAACCTCTCTGAGGATCGTAAGCTCTAGTTTCACTTTCAGACGTAGATGAATAGTTTCACGCTATATACTGAGAAAAATATTTTTTATTTTATTTTCAAGTTGACAAATCTTACATTTCAATAATTTCTTTGATGGTAATAGAAATTTTTAATATGTTAATAAAAAAAGTACTGCTAGAAAATGTTAAATAGATGGATAATGTATGTTGAAAAATACTGGCGTTCTTGAAAGAAAAATCAAAAATAACCTGCAAGAAAAATATTCTCAGAGGATTAAGCTACTTCATCCATAATTCTCTGAGAATAATTTTCTTCCAGTCAATATATTTTCGTTCTATGAAAATAACATTATTTTTCATATTCTACAAATTTACAAGTTGCAACACAAAGGCACTACTGTGTATATATATATATACAACATCTTTATTAACAGACAAAAATAAAATACAGATAAGACAAATATAATACATTTATGATGATATGAGTGTTAGGAGGTTAGTCTGTCAAATGGCTATCGACCGGAGGTCTTTCAGCCCTGATTTGTCCTTGTCGATGTGTCACGTTAGTCTGTCTCTGATGATGATGATGGATGATGTGATGCGATGAATTCGAAAATAGTTTTGAATTTTGGGAATCGGTTAGGATTTCTGCGTAAGCAGTAGAGAGTAAGGATTTATTCTTTATTCTTTATTGCCTTTGTTTCTCCTGCTTACAAAATTACAAACAAATATTATATGATATACATACATTTAATAAAAAAATACACCAATAATTATTTGATGGTTGAAGGGGTTTTTGGAAAATTGGAAAAGTATAGAAGGCGTTCCTTGATGGGGATAACAGAGGTAGAGTCATATAGGAATTGGTTAGAGGGATTATGTAGAGGATTACTGGGGTGTCGGATTTTGGTTAAAGTTCTTAGGGAGGATCGCTCGCTAACTTGGATATTGTGGATAGTAGGATTGCAGGAGTTGGAGAAAAGGACATTACCATAGTCGAGTAGAGGACGGCATATCATTTTATATATTTTAACCGCTGCTTTTATAGATATACCGTTCTTTTTGTAAGTTAAGTTTCTGAACAGTTTGGCTCTAGCTGTGATTTTTGTTTTGTTTGAAACTGTATGTTGTTTGAAATTGACTTTTCGATCTATGGTAATGCCTAGGTATTTTATGGATGTAGAAGGGGAAACAGTTATGTTGGAGATATGAATATCGTGTGAAGGATTATTGTTACGGTGATAGGGAATTAGGAGCTGGGATTTGTGGGGATTGATTTTAATTCGCCATTTAGCAAACCAGTGTTGCAGGGAGTCAATTTGATGCTGGAAGAGCTTTAGGAACGGTGGGTGCGTGGGAAATTATGGCTGTATCATCTGCAAATTGCAGGAGATATTTAGAAGGATTGAAATAAAGAGGATCAGGATTGTAGATGTCGAAACAGAAGATGTTATATAGTAGCGGAGATAGAGGGGAACCTTGGGGTAGGCCTTGTGCAGGAGAAAAAGGAGGGGAGTAAGAGTTGTTGATTTTGACTTTAAGGGATCTGTTTGAAAGGAATTGATTGATAATGAAAATAATATGGGTGGGAATTTTAAGGAGGTGTCATTTATACAACACACCTTGATGCCAGACAGAGTCGAATGCTTTTTGAATATCTAGTAGCAGGACGACTGATGACTTTCCTTCAAGGTGTGTTGTTTGGATGTTTGAGGTCATGATAGTAAGAGGAAAGGTAGTGGAACGTTTTGGAAGGAAGCCAAATTGGTAGTTTGGGATACGGTCTTGGATGTGGGATAGTATTTTGTTTTTAAGGAGTGATTCGTACAGTTTTCCTAGGACGGGAAGTAGAGTAATTGGACGATAGCTGATACTGTGTATATTATTATTAGTACTGTTTTATGTTATCCAATCTTATATATACAGACTTGTTAATAATGTCTTCCTACAGAAAGACTTAAATTAATTATGTATTTTAGTTTAAATTTAAATATATCAATTTATCTTTGTCTGTGAAAGGTAATAATTTTTACTTTAATTATCAAATGAGTTAAAAGAGCTTAGTTAATGATTGATTTGCAACGCTAAGAGTTTGTCCAATTGATGCACTGATTATTTATTCAATGCTTATATTACTAGCAAATTAATGTACTGGTAGGTTCTTTGGTTACATTTTAATCAGAATAAAGAAAAGTTCTTGAAAGAAAATTTAAGAAATTTTTCATAGTCAAAATTATTGACTAAATTTAATCTGCATCAGCAGCATATGCATTTTGTTTGCTGCTCGAAGTAAAAATAATGAATAATTTTAAATTAAAATACTTTTCAAGGGATAGGCAAAAATTAACTAATCAAAATTAAGGACATTGTAGTACTTTCTTAATTTTGATTAGTTAACTTTTTCTTTAGCAATAATCGTTATTGGTAACAACACATGTCAGAAAACTGAAATTATAAAACCACACAAGTGTTTGAATTTAAAATTACATAGGATTGCAAATGCATGAATTGAATAAGAAAATAACAAACCGAACGTTTTGCAAAAATATAAAACACATAAATTAGTCATCGAGCTAATCGAATATATTTGTCATCACAACTTGAAAATCTCTGCTAAAAAGTTAATGTAAATAAGAAAAAAAATATATAATGACATCTATTATTGAATGAACATAACGATATAGCAACTGTTTGAGTGACGTTCAACTTAGCACAGCTCTGTGCGAGGGTCCCTAAAAGAAATAGGGCGCATTTGGCGGTAGCCATCTTGGTATTGTAGCGCAAAAAAATGAAATAGACGCTTAGATATAGTCACGTAAGTACTTGTAACATTGTTGGTTGAATATAAAGTATATAACCCTAGACTTCGAATTTTTATAGACAAGCTCAACCCGTTCAGTTGGTATAACTAGTGTCGAAACATACTTAGACTAGTATTTTACATATGCATTTTATAAACTTATTTTGATTGGACAAGCTTAACCAGTTCAGTTGGCAGAACTAGTGTCGAAACATACTTAGACTAGTTTTTTACTTACTTTGATTATACTATGATTTCAATTCTATAGAGTATTGAGGTGTAAATAACAGTATTTTTGTATTATTTGGACATGTTAAATTAACTATCACATTATTAGTATTACTTTGGTGCATTCGTGAGTATTTTATTATTTTCTTGTTATACTAGTAAGGTTTAGATGGAAGAACAGTTTCGTATTTGCCCAAAACTGAATCTTAAGGTTTGTTTTCCCAGAATTATTATTATTTATTATTCCAAAAAATTAAAGAAATTCTACAAGTTATCAAGAGAAATTGAAGAAAAATGCAAACATTCTAAAACTTTTAAAAGAAATTTGTGGATAATTTTGAAAGAAAACTCTAATTGCACACTAAAAAATTTTAGAATACATATTTTACAAATTTCAAAGACATATGGTGGAAATGGACATAATTTTAAAGAAAGAATTCAACTAAATTAAAAACTGTTTATCCCCTTCATTTGGTGAAAATGATAAGATAGTTGCAATTTTATTTAATAACTAGACTTCCTCAACTAATTTCTAGAGAAATTTTACACTAATTAATTAATGAGATAGAGTATTGACTTCACATAGGGATGCAATAAACTTTTCAAGAAGAAAGTAAAAAATTTAGAAATATATCGAGCAATAACTTCACTCGATATATTTCTAAATGTTGATGTGCTACTGATTTAAGTGCTAAGAGAATGGTAGGATCCAAAGGATGTTTCTTTTTGATTATACGCATATTTACTAACATCACCAAATCATTATCTCACTTAACCAAAGGAGAATAAAGGTTTAAAAATAATTAATAAAATCAGAAGGTATTTCAAAATTTATAATCAATTAGGCCAGAAATATTCACTCCTCATAAATTCTACTAAAACAAAGAAACGCAGAGACTCTTTGCAATTTAAACTGTTAAAAGGGGCATTTTTACACATTTCTTCACTGTTTTTATCTTATTACTAAATGTACATTTCGATATCAGCCAAATGGCTGCCACGGCTACGGTTGCAGCACCATATCCTTTTCATGAAATTTTCCATGACCAATTCGCACATTTGCGGCTGTATGTACTCGATAACTTCACGAATTCCATCTTTAAGGTGTTGAATCGATTGTGGAGCATTGGCATAGACCTTATCTTTCACGTGGCCCGAAAGAAAAAAACAATGACACGTTGAGGATGGAGAGGCTATTCAATAAGCATTCTTGGAATTTTCGAGCCTCAAATACGGCAATTCTGCTTATTCACGTAGCCTCCGAGGTGAAAATTAGCCTCATCACTGAACATGATTTTTCGATGAAAATCCGGACCATGTTGATACATTTCAAGGACTCAATCAGCAAAGATACGACGTTGCTGGTGATCGACCGGCTCGAGTTCTTGTGTTAACTGAACATTAAAGCCCTTCAAATCTAAGTCTTTATGCAAAATTCGGTGTAATGTCGTTTTTAGAAATGTCTAATTCCAAAGATCGACGAGGAATCGACAAACCTGGGTTTTCGTTAACACTATTGGCTACAGCAGCAATATTCTCAATTGTTCTTGAGCGACGCACACGGTTTCGATTCTTCACATCACTAAGTTGTCCCAACAGCTCAAATTTTTTAACCAGTTTTACTATTGCTGGCCGAGAAGGTACTTCACGATTACCCAAATGTACCAAAGTTTGGCGAACTGTGACTGCAAAATTTTCACCATTTCTGTAGTGAATTTTAACAATTTCAATGCGTTGTTGAAGCGTGTTTTTACGTAGGCGTAGTTTTTACTTATCAAATGTCAAAAGATGACAGCTGCCCAGATAGCGTGCTATTCAAAATGAAACCTCTTATTGGAAAACCCTATATTTTTCGAGATAAGTTAAAAATATGCTATGGTAATAAATAAATTATTGGTATGTATCAGTAATTTGTCTATGTTAAAAAAAAACACTTATGTAACTTCTGTTAATATTGATGTGATTTTAGAGCTTCATAGGTTCATAGTTCGTATTTTTTTCAGCATATCTTCCAGCTCTACATCAGTTTAAGTGTACAATAATTTACCTAATGCAATTCATGTTTTGCAGTAACATTTTTGTATTCTTGTTTCACACTTTATTTATATATATATATATATATATATATATATATATATATATAAATAAAACGTCTTAGTTGATATTGTATGTGCTTCATTCATTCATTCATCTTGGTGTCTAATCTTCTTGTGACTCGTAACCATTTACTCTTAATATGTATATCTTAATACGACAGATTCAACCGTCACAGAAGAATTCTATTCCCGCTAATTTATGATGACCTATGGGTATTATTGACACGAATATTTGCATGGGTTGCATGATGTTTATGTAAATCTATAGAACTAGTTCAGGAGATAGTCTTTATATTTTTGCCACGCAAAAGACTATGTTTATATTAATTGGGCTTTCGCTTCCTTTCCAAATAAAAATCATATGAATATACACAAATATTATGCCTTCGATCGTATTTTAGTTTTCCCACCTCATAATTACCTAGCCAACAATTAATTGGCGATTAGATTCCATAATAGTGTTGATAATAAGTCTTCTGAGGACAACTTCTTGAGATACGATTTATTTCTAACTATATTTTCGACCTTTAGAAAGCAATTATAGAAACGTACACTAAGATAATGCTATAAACACGAATAAATTATGTGTGTGATATTAACAAAATGTAGTTTTTTTTAAAGATCCCGACTCTAATTATTTCTCTATCCAAACATGTAAAAGATACACTTATTAGGACATTTATTGAGACACCAAAAAATCTATTGACTCGCTAATTGAATTAGCTATGCAAAGTAATGTAGTGTACATTGGCAAAAAAATTTTGTTGTATAGTTAATTGGAACTTTGAAAGCAATAGATGACAATATAGATAGGTAAAATATAAGTCCATTCAGTATACGATATGCAAAGCATAACGAAAATTAAATTCTTCGTTTTTCATGAGGCAGCAAACTAAGATATGTAAGAAGTATGTCATAATTATTATTATGAAACAATAGGTTTGGCCGGTAGCAGATGAGTTTTATCATTTTTCTTTGTATATGTCCCAATCTATCAATATGACATTGGCAGTATGGTGACTAAATAACAGTAGTCTAAAATTGGTCTGACTAAAGTGAAGTAGAATGTCAACAAAATACTGACAGATTTAAAATGTATACTAATACGCCGTAAAAATAGCTTTTCTGTAATTTATTTCAAGTGTTCATTAAATTAAAGTTTGCTGTCAAATATAACGCCTAAATCATTAATGATATAAACCCTCTCTAAAGGATTATTATCTGGAAAATAGACAGCCGGTACAAAAAGCCCTTTTTTTTTAAAAAAAAAAACATATGTATTTGCATTTAATTATGTTTAAATGCAAGTCATTATTGGATTACGATATCATAAGCTGATACAGATCATTTTGCAGATTGCGACAATCTTCACTGGTAGTGATTTTACCTTACATCTTCATATCATCTGCATAGAGTAAGAAATTTGATTGAATGTCTTTACCAATATCATTAATAAAGATGAGAAATAGCAATCGCCCAAGGTGGGACCCTTGAGGCACACCGGAAGTTGCGTTTATTACAGAATTGGAAACTGCATCGCTTATTTTCACCACAACTAATAAAATATTTATGTCATTCAATACCTAGCTACATGATACATTCGTTTGAAAAAAGTCTACATTAATTAATTAATTTTGTCAAACGCTTTACTAAAGCGAGTCTACCATTGTCCCTTCTTCCACAGTGTCGATAATAAAATTTTAATATATAAACAAGTTGGAGCTGTAGATCGTGATGGAGAAAATCCATTCAGTTGCTTACATATCAATGGCTTAAAATGTTTTAACATATACTTCGCAACCAACTTATCTAACAATTTAGGAAAGCATGTTTGAATGACTATAGCTTTACAAATTTCTTTAAGGCAGTTTTAAAAACCGGGAGAGTGTAGCATCGCTTCCAAAGAGATAAGAAGAATCCATTTCTGAGTGAACGGTTCAATAATTTAGTAAGAGGTAAAGACAAAGCAGCTGCACATGCTTTTATTAAAGCAGGCGGTATTCCACCAGGACCAGGCATAGCACCATTTTTAATTTCAGAAAGGCATTCTAAAATATCTGTCTCACTAAATTGTAAATTATTGAATATTGTATCACTGGAATTATTATATACAAAAGCATTTGTGTGTTATAAATAAATAGAATATACTATGATTGTAATAGTTACGATATTTATATTACTTATTTAAAGTATTTTACATTAGTGATGTATTCTTATTTCATGGAATAATTGCAAGACATCACACTTTTAATGAATTTAAATTTATCAGTCGGAAATATGTTAATTTAATACTTTATATTTTATCTAAGCATAATTTTATTAATTTATAACAGTTATTAAAAATAATTTATATAATTCTTATATCCTTTAGTGTTAATCAAACTCATTAGAATGTTTATGAGAAATATTTCTAATAAAACAAGATCTTGCCTTACAGATCCCTGAAAGGTTAGATCCCCATAGGAAATCGTTCTCTGTCTTCAACTGCAATACCCTGATGAGATTTAAAATATATAGAAAATCGTCCAACAGCACAGATAACAATAATTTAATGTTTTCTAAAATAAAAATTTTATGCTTTATTGCATAAAACCTTTCTGCCCTATTATACACTTAATGTAATTGATAAAACATTACTGTCCATTTCATTAGTTATAAGATAAATGTGTTCAAATATACATTTTATATAACATCATTTACTTTTGTTTATTAATATTTATTTTTCTGCAATATACATAAAATGTCATATTGACATACATAACATAAAATAGTTCCTTAAAATTGGATCAAAAATAGAAGCAATCAATGCAAAAATATAACCTGAATGACAAGAATCGTCTGCGGATATTCATCGTCAGCTACAGGGAATAATGGGTTGAGTGGAAGAACACTGCAGTGTGAACTCCGCCTTCAAGTCTTGCGAATTAAATTTTGAAGTTATTGTGAGTGTATTTTATTTTGTATCATTATTTTAGTAAGACTTGTAAAGGAAATAAACTAAACTAAACTAAACTAAACTAAACTGAAATTTGCATTTATATATGATAAATCATTTTCGCTCTGAAAACAAAGCTTGTATTTATGTGACAGAAAATCTTTGAAATACCTTACAAAATGGAAATTTCAATAAATAGCTCTTGCTTAAAATCTATTTATAAACAATTGTTTCGGTTGGCAGATACGAATGATTCCAATACGATTACAAAACACTATTTTATTTTCCTTTTTTTTTTCAAAACAACATAATTGTGTAACGTGTTATAAAATAATTTCAAAAATTTTTAGCTAATAATTTTTCATTATTTATTACCAATTTTGGAACAATGAAAATGTTATCATATACGTTATGCTGTGTATGAAATAATGCAATTAGATAAGCTTAATTACTTTTATTTTAATATTGAACATAATTTAATATTTTTGCAAAGATGATAGATAATACATTTTAAAGTAATATTATTTGTTAATAAAAATATATAAGTCCTTTACGTTGTAGAAAATTAACTAATAATTAGAAAAAATATTCTAGTTATTAGTTAATATTATTTGTATATACACGTTGTCCCCTGAAATTTTGAATATGAGTAATTTAATTTGTATTATATCTCGATTATTATTATTGGTTGCTATGGTTGTTGCTGTAATATGCATGTCAATTTGATATTTTGAAGCTATAATGTTAACAGGAATTTTATGATCATCTAGGATATTGTTTGGCTCAACAATGAGATGTTTTCGAACATTTAATAAGATGAACATTGTAGTTATTTGTTATTCGTTACGTCAGCACTGTGTCCGTAAAAATAGTAATATTAAAATAACGTGTAAATACATTTCATTTTGATTCCCTATTTTATTAGAAATTACTGATTATTTCCCGTTGGTCAATCCATTAAAATATGTGACGAGCTTGGTAACTAAGCAACGAGTAATGCATTAATATGCCCATATTCAAAATTTCAGGGGACAACGTGTATATAAAATATTATATAAATTATAAATAAAATATCAATAAACAAATGACAAAATAAGTCAAATGTGATATTTTATAAATATAATGTATTACAATTTAAACATTAGTTCTTATATGGTAAATGAGGTGATAATAAGATATTTAATTTGAAGAATATTTAAAAAACATAATTCACCTGCGAATGCTGGACTAACAGCCAATAACACAGTCCATACCTGCAAAAGTTTCGGGAAACAGAAAACCACTTCACGAATAGCACCACTCATCATTCTCTTGACCACAGGCCAGAAGCGGTCCTTTTAGGCGGGTTTAACACATCGTACGTTTTAAAAGTCAAACAGAACAATTATTAATTGCGCCATTAATAATCGAATAATCACACGTACGGATAATGCTGGTGTGCACAATTTGGTATCCGAATCCGAATCCGCAACATCCTGTCAGGGATTTTCGCGTCCGTCATTAACAGGGTAGTGTGGGTCACGGGGTTTCGGAGGGGTGGTGGCGGTCGCCGTTATTTTAATTGCCGCAATAACGAACGGCACACACAAAGACACGTTCGGCTCACTGCAAATGACGATTTCCGACTGCCATGAGGGCAGACACGTGCGGCCAAACTGACTTTTAAACCACTACTGACACTGACACTAGGCTCAGATGAGAATAGCACGTGAAGACGTCGACGTTGTCTCAACCACATCCACCCAATCCATATGACTTATCTTCACTGTAATTAGTTATTGGGGGAGGCGCTAATGTTTCCTAGTTGATATACACTATCAACATACTTTAAGAAATAATTAATTAATAATTTATCCTTTTATGTTGTAACTTACTTGTTTCATAAAATCGAATTTTAGATAAAATTTTAAATGTTAAAGGTACTTAAGTCACTTCACTACACACAGTTTTTATTCTACAATAAATCTAATTGAATATATAATTTTCATTATATCTCTGCAAACTAATTAAAATCACAAAAGGAATCTACGTCATGTTTTAATGTTATTTAATTAGATAATACTCCTAAAAGACAAGGTATAATTGATATTTAAGAAAAATTGCGAAATATCAATTTGAGGATATTATATTCAGTGTCAAATGTTCACGCAGCATTCGAAATTTTTCAATAAATTTTATATAAAAATATTCAACCCCGATATGTGATTTCTAGGAATAAATATAAAAACCAAAATCGCCCACCGTGGCTAACAATAGAAAACTGAATGGCAAAAAATGAACAGAATGATTTATTTTGGTTAAGAGAAAATTTCAAATGCAACAATTCTACGGCATTATACGAAACCAGGAAACGAGACTATAAGATCTTATTAGCAACAACAAGAATGCGTATTATAAAAATATTATTCAAAAATCTTCAAATATAAAAGCAAACATTTGGGAATTGGTTAACACCAAACTTGGAAGAAGAAAAGTAAACAAAATAGATAAAATCATTGATACTGGAAACGTTCTTACTGAATCGGAAGACATGTCTAACGCCTTCGCCGAATATTTTTCAAGTGTATTATACAAAAGCTTAATACAACATTTGGGAACAAATATTTTAACAAATTGTATTGAATTTGATACGGTTAACAATTAATTTGATACATATATATATATATATATATATATATTTATATATATGGCACTACACTCCTTGTGGAGTTTCGCCGCTTCAGACTTCAGATTGAAGCCCTTACAATGCATTTATATTGGGGTGGATTAATCCTTGTAATTCTTTTCATATTGTGCTGCCTCGGTTTTAAAGATGTTCATTGCTATTTCTCTTCACTTCTTCCGAACTTCTGCTTTCTTCTTCCGGTTGGTAATTCCTATACTTTTGATGTCTGCTTCCACCTCATCTTGCCATCTACTTCTTGGTCTTCCTCTTCTCTTCTTTGCGTTTGATTTCTATTCCATGATCGCTTTTATATTGGTTTGACTTCCCGATCTCCATACATTGCCCAACCACTTTATACGAGCTGTCTTAATTATGCTAACTACATCTTTTCCTTCAAGTATTTCTAATATTTCTGTATTATTTCTTTTTTTCCTTTCACCTTCTATTTGTCTTGGTCCTAGCATCTTTCTGATTATTGATCATTCTTGTACTCTTAATTTATGTTTTTCTTTTTGCGTCATTGTCATAGTTTCCGCTGCATATATGATTATCGGTCTTATTACTGTTTTATATATTTTTATCTTTGCGTTCTTGCTAAATGCTTTGTTTGTCAGAACGTTTCTGTTTGCATAGAATGCACTATTTGCTTTCTGTATTTTTTTTTTCGATTTCCGTTTTATCTTCGTCCTATTTTAATTATTTCGTCTGTGCCTGTGTTTCCGATTATTATATATTTTATTTTTTGTTCGTTTATTGACATTCCCATTTTCTTTTCCTCGTAGACTAATTCCCTCAAGATGTTTTCCATTTGTACTCTTTGTTTTGTGATTATGACTATATCGTCTGCGTACGCAATTATTTGGCTCCCTTTCGTTCTGAGAGTTCCCTTTGTGTCTATCTTTCTCATTACGTATTCCAATCCGATGTTAAATAAGGTAGCTGAGAGTGCATCGCCTTGCCTTAATCCATTATTTATTTTGAACTCATTGGTTTTTCCATTATTCGTTTGTACTATGGCTTTTGTCTTATTTATTGTTATTTTTATCAAATTTATTATTTTTGTAGGGATTTTAAACTATTTCAGTGCTTTGATTAAGTGTGCTCTGTTCATTGTGTCAAAGGCTTGCTTAAAATGTATAAATAGTAATTTTATATCAATTTTCTGTTCTCTCGCTTTTTCTATTACCTGTTTGACCATATGAATTGCGTCCACAGTCGATTTGCCTTGTACGAAACCGCATTGATATTCTCTGACAATGTTCTTTGGGTATTCTTTTAGCCTTTTTTGAATCATTGTTGTTAATACTTTGTACGTTGTACATAGTAGTGTGATTCCTCTATAATTTTTACATTGGCTTCTGTCGCCTTTTTTTATGTATTGGTACTACAGTTCCTTTGTTCCATTCATCCGGCATAGTCTCAGTTTTACATGTTTCCATAATTATCTGTTCATTTACAAGTTTTTCACCATACTTTATCATTTTTGCATTAATGTTGTATTCTCCAGGTGCCTTTCCATTTTTATATTTTCTAATTATTTCAATTATTTCCTCTATTGTCGGTTCTTCTACCATATTAAAGTATTCTTCTGCTTCTTCGATTTCTTCTATTTGTGTAGTATTGTTTGTAGTTTTCAATAATTCTTTAAAGTGTTCTTTCCATATAAGTTTCTCTTTCTTTCCTTTTGTTTTGTTTTCGTTCATTATTTATTTGTTTGAAAAACTTTTTACACTTATGGTTTTTGTATTCATTTTCTATATTTTCCATCTTTCTTTGTATCCATCTGTGTTTTGCATGCCGTATCGCTTTATTACATTCTTTTCTTATCTTAGCATATATTATTTTTACATCTTGGTCGTTGTGTTGTAACCATTTTCGTCTGGATTTAGATTTTTCTTCTATAAGTGTACTACATTCATTGTTCCAAAATCCATTTTTGTATCGGTTTTTAATGGTTCCAATTTTCGTTTTCGCGGCTTCGGTTAATGCTATTTTTGATTTTTGTCCATTTTGTGTTTACGTCTTCTGTTATTAGTGATATGTTGTCGCCTATTTTATGTTTTGCCATGTTTTTATATTCTTCCCTTGTTTCTATATTATGTAGTTTCTCCGTGTCCCATTTTGTTAATCTATTCTTGTTGTTCTGTTTTGTTTAAGTGTTGCTCCTACCATGAAGTGGTCTGTGTCTGCATCTGCCCCTCTATACGACCTCACGTAATTTGTTAGATATAAATTAGAAAAACTTGATAGGCATGACAATGTTAAAATTTATATTGTACAGATAATTTTATGTAAAATGCAATAACACTAATTCAAAAGTTAATAAAATTCACCCCATAGTGGCGCATCCAACAAAATTGAATTCTAAGTTGAAATCCTTTTTGCTTTTTTGAGAGAAATAATCCTTCTTTTTTCCAACATGGTATTCCTCAAGGTTCCCTACTGTCACCACTCCTTTGCCAGATCTTCCTCCATCATATTTATAACCCGAACCCCTAATACCTCAATTCCTTTTTATCCTGCTTTTTGCTTATGATGCATCACTGGTCAGGCATGTCAAAACCATATTTAAGGCTCTTATTACTGAAGAGAATGGTTGCGACGACCGTTACTACGGACAGAATTGAAATATTCAATATGTTTTAACCACAAATAATTTTATTTGTGGTTAAAATAGTGAATTTTTTAATTCTGTGCTCTTATTACTCTTCAGGAGCTGTAGATACAATCAACAATGGTTTGCTAATTCGAGAATTTTTATACGCTAGCTATCACCACACTCTTCACTGTTCACCTAACTAACAATATCTCAACATCACAGACTTGTAAATATCTGGGAATTACCTTTGACCCTAATTTCTCCTTTAAAACGCATAACCAAAACATAAAATTAAAAATTATGAATAGAGCACGGCATTTTAAATCAAAACCAACAAATCAAGGAATATAATAATAATAATAATAATAATAATAATATTGCTTTATTTGTTAACTCAAAATAATATAAATACAAAAGAAACATCAGAAATGATTTGTCGTCCTTTGCTTCATTACGCTGCAATCATGTTCAGCACTTAGAATATGAACAAAAATTCGGCATCCCAACAATCCTCTTCACAATCCATCTAACTAAACTAATTTGACAGTGACAACATATCATTTAAATATGTCTTATAAAAGACTAAAATACAGGTGTTCTAAGGAGCATTATGGGTTTGAGTGGAAGATCCTTCGATGAAGAGAACTCCGCCCGTTCTCCTTTCGACTAAAATTGTGTGTATCAAAACATCCCAAAAACACTATCCATAAATATAACTTATCTGTTTATACAATTTCATGTCTGTCGAAGTATTAGCTAGAGAAGTAGTTGTTTCAAAAGTGGTTTGTTTTTGTAGTCTTAATAAGACTCATTTGTTGTAGATTTTACGAAATACTCGTGTTTTTTCTAATTTTTTAGTACTAAACTATTCGCAACAATAATATTGCCGAGCTGTGGCCTTTTTAAGCAAAGAATGGTGCATACAAATATTATATTTACGGTATATATATATATATATAATCAATATATATATATATATATATATCTTTACGAGTGGTAATGATGGAGGTAATTTTAATAATAAGGAATTTGAAATTTCGCTTTGTTCGTTTAAGACTTGTCCTGTTTCTTTCCTTCGGTTTATTTCCATAAATTCCCAAGTTTCTTCCCTTTTCTTTCTATTTGTAGGATTCGTTCTTACCCAAATTGGTGTTTTTCTTCTATAAGGTGGCTAAAATTTAAGTAGTTTTAAAGAGCAGCAACACAAGGTTTTTCATTCTTTTGAAACAGTTAATGTTCGTAGTTCCTTCGAAACTTAACGTTGCCGATAAAAACATATATCAGGAAAATAAATACGATAATAAGGAACATAACAAGTGTTCTAATTTAAAATTACCTAATGTTTTGCAAGTTTGTTTCTCTTAATTAAAATAAAAATTTAATATATAAGGAAAATTCAACATGCTGAGCGGAGTTAACTTTTTCAGTGATCTTTCACTGAAAACAATTCATCATTTCTAAATCGTGTATCGTTCATAGAAGACACAGAAATTCACAGGGAGTAAAACATTCAGAGGCGCACAAATAGACCAAGGAGACCGTAGTGCAGGGACACTAAGCGACACCACCTCATGAGAAGAAGAAAAAAACAAATAATATGTTTACCCCTGTAATTTAAACAAAATAAACAGTAGTTTTAAATATCTTGATTTGTATTTTACCGGTTTTCTTATATATTCCTAAATTTCTAAATATGATCAGTATCTCTTACCGGAGTTTCTTAAAAACTTTCCCTTTTATTTCTCAAGAAGGTTTAACAACAATTTTTGCATTATCTTATCAGAAATTTCCAAACATATCTGTACCATTTTTCTAAAAAGATATGACACTTGTTTGTTTTAAATTACAAATTTATCCATACAGTGTTTCAAAAATATTATTATTCTCTTGAAAATTAAAAATTTATTAAATTAGAAATTGCTGGAAAAAGTTAGTAACATGAAACCAAAAATATCAAATTGTTGTTTGTTGAAAATGGAAACAGTAGTTCCTCTAAAGTTACAAAAGGGAAGTAAATAAAAGGATCTGCTTATACAGAAATTACTCTTCCGTTATCTTGCCTTTTTGTAATTTTAGAGGAACTACTGTATCATTTTTCTACAAAAAAATTCTTGATATTTTTGGTCAGTTTCCTAAGTTTTTCCAGCAATTTCTAAATTAATCAATTTTTAGTTTTCTTCTGGAGACTTTTAGAAATCTGTAACATACCTTGCCCTATTTTTTTCATATTTGTTTCGAGAATGATCTGGAATTTCTAGCTTTATCCATCAGAATTGTAAAGGAATTTCTCTTCTTATTTCAAAGGAAAAACCTCGAAGCTTCCAAACATATTCAGTATATTTTAGTGAAGTTTTCTAAAACAACTTTTTATATGGTCTAGCTTTATCCATCAGAATTGTACAGGAATTTCTCTTTTTATTTTATAAAAAAAACCTCGATGTTTCTAAACATTTCCAATATCTTTTTTTCAAAGAAAACTTTTCAAGTGGTCAACCACTTCACAACAATAAACCATCAAATATAATATCCTAATTAAGTTAGTTCTTTCTAATTTTCAAAGGTGATGCAACGACGAGAAAACTGAAAGTCAGATAAAATGCCAGCCTAGATGCTACTAAAGTGTCTGATCTATCTAAAGTTTTGGTACACGCTGGAGATAAAGTTACAGATGGCGGTTTTACCAACGTAGTTATTGTTAGAGTATACTGGTTCTATACTAATCTCGCTTATTTTGTAAATTCTACCAAAAACTATGAAAAATGATTGATCGTAGATATGACTGTAAGACATTAATGTAGATAATAATTAATGATGTCTACATTATCGCGTTTAAGAAAAGAAGGAGGACCTAGAGAAAAATTGGTCTTGCCAAAACAATCAAACAGCATAGCTAAACATATGGTAATAATAAAATCCCAACAAATCTAGCAAACTTTTAGAGAAACGGAAAAAATAATTCTCTTCGAAGAAACTTGCTCACAAGTGTACACAAGAGAAGGCAACAGAGCGGACTGTTATGGAGTCAACCAGAGAGTATGTAATTGATTCATAAAAAGGGATCGTCATATGTAATATCCTAGTTAAGTTAGGACCATCAGATTAGAGTGGAAACACATTCTTTAAGAGTGAACTCCGCCTTTCAGCTTGCTGACAAAATTATTTGTATGGTTTTGTTGACTCTTTTATGGATATTGAATTATATTTATAACATAAGTCTGATATAGTACCAATAAATAAATAAAATAAATAAATATACTTGAAATATCTGTAACATGTACATTGATGGTTAGAGTCAAGCTTAAGAAGGATAGAAATAAAATATTCATCACCATAACCAAACCTCCCTATTTTTCAAAGGTGTTACAATAATGAGATGCCCGAAGATTGAACAAAAGGTGAACGTCGAGGCTTCAAAAGTCAAAGACTGGGAAAGATTATACGCTATGAAACCTACATGAAGTTCTAATCTTTCAGATTTCCATCACTACATTCTTACAATACATTCTTCATATTATAAGGAAAATGCTAATATGGGCAAGAAGATATCTCGGTAACGCGAAACTACTTTTAAAAATAATTGTGCGGAAAGGGTGAAGAAGCTATTCGCGTTATTATAGGCAAATTCAAGAAAACGAATTAGTACTTTAATTCTTGGTTGGTTGTAGTAGGTTTTCAAGTAATTACATGTATTTAATGAGTGTATAATAATTGTGGGTGCTGAATTTAACGAAATCGGCTATAGCATATAAGAGAATATAGTAAACTCAAGTGGAATCAATCGACGACTTCTTGGTAACGGCAGAGAGGAAGGCTACATAAGCGAAAAAAGAAAAGATCTATAAAAACACAAGCAAACAGAATACATAAGCAGGTAGCTTTTATAATGTTTCGCTTTACTTTATTAGAATTTTTTAAGAAATTTTTATATAGAAAATATATTTGCGATTTTTTTCTTTTAAACTCCAAGAATTTTCAGGCAATTTCTAGATTACTAAATTTTAATTTTATCTATTTTTTTATAAAATCTTTTCGTCAATATATCTAGAAATTGTCAGCTTCTCTTGTCTTCATTTTTGTTATCTAGCTTTTTAGCAATTTCTAAATTTTTAGAATATCAACTGTATGTATTCTACATATCTGTAATTTCTATAGAATTTTTTTTAACATTTCTTTCATTTATTGTTAAAAAAATTTAAAACTTTTTCGATTTTTCAGAATCCAACGGATGATGCGCCCTAATTTTCATCGAGAGGTTTTCCAAATGTTCCATTTCAAAAATACGTTAAGACTTTCGTAGAAAAGAACAGAAAAGAAAGTAACATAAAGTCAAATATTTCCTTGTGCTCACTTGAAAAGCATAATGGTGACGTCAGATGCTAAAGTCGTACAATATTGTCTTATCATCTTCAGGAAAAACCTGAAAGCTCTGGGCAGGACACTTACTTATTAATAGTCTATTTAGATACTTCTTCCAGAGGTTACAAGAAGAAGTGGAGTAGGCAAAACGATTTTCATGCCGCTATGTCACCAATAAAGTAGACCTTGGAAGGCCTGTCCTCGGCAAAATCTTAAACTCTCTTATTTATGTGGAGTGGTTAAAGAATTTGTTCTAATATTTTTGGAGGACTATAATTGGTAGCCAATGATACAGTAATATTATCACCTTCCTTTATCATCTACACCCAACATAACGTTTCAATCTGAGCAAATTTGTAATATTTTCTCAGTTAGTAAAATTGTAGTTGAATGTTAATCTTTTCTAAGGAAGAATTTCGTACCAAGTTTTGGGGAATGTTTTCAAAAAAAATAGAGCTGAATAAGGACTTCATGAAAGAAGAAGCTATGCAAACAAACTAATTTACTATAAAGGTCTATAGTCTACACAAAACATAAAATCACTTCTATAAATAATAATATTCTATTATATAAGTCCTAAAAGTAGAGAAAACTATTGAAGGTACAACACTTATCAGACAACAGCGGTGAGATGTACACTCCCTTGTAGAATAAACTATACTATACTGAAAAAGGGATATCATCATACAATTTCATAATAAATTAAACTCAATTAATAAATAAAGCAAAAATATATATTTTTTTAAATACACACAACTCTTTATTCAGTCTAATAAATTTGTAGTAGTTATGAAATCAAATCGTTAGGTATAATAATTGAACAATTTCAAAGGGAATTTTACAACGAATAAAATGCATTTTTATAATCCCCAAATGGACGGTTTTCCAATTCAAATACGTTTAAACGTCATTCCCAACAACAACAGCTTTTATTTTCGAAAATTTATGGAAATTTTCACCGACGAGAAAAATGAATTAGAAAATGTTTTTGTTTTGGCAGTGTTTCGAGGACTCTGCGCCGATTAATTTGCGGGTGACGGCCGGACGTGAAATCGAAACGGCAAGCACACATCGAAAATCTGTTTCGGCCAGATAGATCCCAGAATATTAAATATTTAACAAACAATATTCGCAGTGCCGCGATATTTGCATACATTATCATATTTATTGATTTGCCGCTTGTGGAAATTACACGGTCCTCTATCGGTCACATAAATTGAAAAGTAATGGCCCCCCAATATTGTTGATCGCCATCATGACAAATAGACACTTCGAATTGTGATATTGTGCACCGTTCGGAACTTTTAACACATGTATTTATGTGTGTTATTTCCGGAAATTAATAATTAAAAATTTACGATATTTGGTCGAGAAAACTATTATTGTTCAATTTATTTTCAATAAATTATACCTCATCATTTTATTAATTACGCAATCCTTTATTATTTTAAGTTAAAATGTAGTTTTTTTTGTAAATTAAAAATTGAATAATTAAATCATACATTAACGCAAATTACATTTTTAGGCAAGTATAAAATAAAATTAATATCTAAAGCATAAAGTAGAAGAAGCTCTAATAACATACCAAATAATTATTATACTAAAAGATTAACAGATTTTCAATTTAAAAAATGTATTTTTTAAAGTTCAATTCATAATTCTTCATTATTTAAATCTTCTAATATAATTAAGATTATATATTATTAAACTATTAACAATTAATTGCAATTTCACGCCGGATTCATATTATACAGTGGAAAATTACCATAGTTATAATTATGTTACAAGATTGGAAGATATAAAATGCAATACTTAAAGGCATTTATGGATTAAAACCATTTAGCCGCTTGTGAAAACATTTCCGGCGCTCGCGTGTTACACATAATAACGTTTTATCTATCATGCTTCTCTGTAATCTAAGCTATTGCATTAGCATAGAAAAAGTTTAACAGGTAATGGTATTAAACTATATAGGAAATGCCGTAAAGAGAATTAAGTCATTATAATTCAAAATTCTATTATAAATAAGATTAATGTGTACTTTGACGTGTAAGCTTCCTCTTCTCTTGCTGAAAGAATCTTCAAAATTACGGTATTATTTATTACGTAATAATTGAAACTGTTATTTACTATTGATTTATTACTAAATTCATTCATCTGCAAAAAAATGACACCAAAAACTACAGTTATGTAGGCTTTACCATCTTATCTCATTCATTAGGTCAATCTTTTGTTTCTTCTGCTTTCCCTGCCTCTCTTCTGGCCCACATCTATATGTTTCCAAAGTGAGGTATTAATTCTCCAAATTTTAATTAAATAAATGTAGAAGTAATGAAATGACAGAAATTTCTAATTAAATATAGCAGGAAAATTCTCTAAACGCTTTAAAATTTAGATAAGAAAAATAGATGAAAAGCCAAAATTCAAAAATTGATTTTCTAGAAATCCCGACTAGTATTTTTGGAAACTTTAAAATATTTTTTTAAATTGATAGTAAAGCCTAAAAACCCTCAAACAAAAATTATGCACGTTAAAAGAGAAATTACTAATAATGTCTAGACTTCTTTAAGAGAAGTTCAAAAATGAATAAATGGCAGATAGTATATTTTACAATTCTTGATTAAGTGTGTTTAGAAGATTACCAGTGAAAGAAACAAGAATTGCCCCGTATATTTCTTGTTTCTTTCGTATAGACAAAAGCAGAAATTTAATGTAAGATTGGAAGATATGAATTATTCAAATAGGAGCTTATTCCGAACACAGAATGAAGCTTCATCACTTCATTTTAATCGTCACTTACTTAACTAATTTCTTAGATAATCTGAGGCTAGTTCATTAGCAAATATTAAGGATGTAAAAGAAGACTACATGGAGTTGCAGAAATTGTTTTTACAATTTATGTCCGATATTGAAATAAACTTTGATTACTTAGTCCAAATATTTAATTTGGTTATACTAACAAACCTTGAGCATGTTTATCATTCATATCAATTAAATCAGAAGTAGCTTACTTAACGCGTTTGTAATATTCTGATTTTAATGTAAACATTTAAAAAAAAATAGTTGTGAACCAAAAGATCGAGAAACAAATCAGGTCTAGACCCTTACCGAGATTGCTAAAATTAGTAAACAGACTGGCCCGTACATTTGTATAGAGTATATAGAAGAGGTATAAATTGTTTGGCATACAAGTAGAATGTAGAAAGAAAGCACTGAAAAGAACTTGTTTTTATGGATTTGTATAGTATACCCACTAGTATCAAGAATTCGGTAAACTAAAGATGCCCGAAAATACTCTTTCTACAATGAATATATATTATCAAAATACTCGAGGACTTCAAACGAAGACCCTACACTCTGCTTGTTATAATAGTAATTATGAAATAATAGCACTAACTGAGACATGGCTAAATAATTCTATTTAAGATGAAGAACTTATGACTACCAATTATAAGATTATACGCTGTAATAGAAATTTTTCTGCTGTTGAACGCTCCACTGGAGATGGCGTACTGCTTGCTGTTGATGAAAATATGGTCACTGAGACTCTAGATTCAAAACACTTAATCAACATTGTTCCCTTAATTTCTATAGTTGCATGTAGATGCAAAACTGATCGTTTAACTTTTTATACGGTTGTTCTCTATATACCGTCAGATATATCAAATAAGTTTTTAGCCATTTTCTTAGAATATTTGGAAGCACTTCTTATTGATAAACAAATTTTAAAATTGGGTGATTTTAACGTGCCACAAAACAATGACTCTAATTCCTAAACTTAACACTCTGAATAATTTTATCATCGCTTTGGATCTCCAACAGTACATCATGATTTACAATGAAAATGGTAAACTTCTTGATCTTGTGCTCTCTAATATCGACACTAAATTTGTTATGGAACGTGATAAGGTGCCACTTATAACTGAAGATTGGCATCACCCTGCTCGCTCTGTGTTCATGGATGTCGAGTTGCCTAGGAAAGCAACTTCATTTCCTAGTAATACTAATAGCCGCTATAACTTTAGAAAAGCCAACTATTTCATTTTATATGATAAACTTTCGTGTGCTGATTGGTCTTTTCTAGAGACTAGTACTGACGTTAATGAAGCTGTTCAAGAAATATATAATGTCCTTTATAATATATTTGATGTGTATATTAAAGTTGTTGGTGAATGAAAGTTTACAATTGTAATCTTTCATTCACCTGAAGAAGCAATAAATTTTCAAAACAATTGTAGTAAAAATAATCATACATTTTGAAAATCTTAGTTATTTACAACTTTAATATACAAATGAATATGGATTTTCAACATCTCAATCCCTTATCTATCAACTAATATATTTGATGCTTCTGTACCCAAATGTGTTTCAAGAAATGCATCTTTTCCGTCATAGTTTACCAGTGATATTAAAAACAATATTAAAGTTAAGGAGCAGTATCGCCGTAAATGGTGAGCAACAAATTCTGCTTTTTTTCATTCTGAATTTAATAGTCTGCGAGTCATAATTAAGATAAAAATTTTTGATGCATATAAAACTGAGTGAGTCACACGGAATGTAAAATCATTACTGAACCCAAGGAAACTTGGAACTTCATGCGCAGTAAGTCTGGTAATACTAGGATTCCGCCTCAACTTCATGATGATGATGTTGTGTATAATGTACCGGAAGATATTGTTTCAGTATTTGCAAAGCTGTTTTCTTCTGACTCTCTACCACCATATGTTGATGAAAGAAGCGATGAATCAATCAATGCTGTTACATTTAAAACTTTTGTGATTAGTGAAAACGATGTGCTCAAAAGTATCAACAAGTTTAAAAACAATGTTAGTTCAAAGTCAAAGATTGTATGTTTTTATTTGTAAAACCGTTATTAATTATGTTTAATTTTGCAGTATGTACGAACTCATTTCCTAATATTTGGAAGCGGGCACGTATAACCCCTCTGTACAAAAAAGGTGATAGAAATAACATACACAATTATCGTCCTGTTTCTATACTTTGTAATTTTGTTAAAGTATTTGAACATATTATCTATTGTGATGTTTACTGTCAAGTTAAGGGCATGATATCTAAACATCAGCACGGTTTTTTGATTCGACGATTAACAGTTACGAACTTGGCAGTTATCACACAGCGTATCAGTGAAGTCTTAAACAGGTATGGTCGTCATTTACACGGATTTTTCCCGTTCATTTGATTCAATTGATCACAAAATTTTGTTGAGGAAACTGGAAGCATTTAGGTTATGTAATTCTATTATACAATTAATAACGTCCTATGTATGTAATCATAAGAGTTATGTACAGTACAATGGTTACAAGTCATTTGAATTTATTTCTACTTCCAAGGGTTCTCAGGGACCAAACTTAGGACCTCTATTATTCATATTATACATTAATGATTTAATTAATTCTTTAACCTGTAATGTGCTGGCTTATGCTGATGATTTGAAGATATTTGCCACTATTAATAATTTGAGTGACGCACTTTTACTTTAAGTTAATTTAGACACTATTACTAATTGTATGATAAGTATGTTAAAATTAAATATAGCGAAGTGCTCTGTTGTTACATATAGTCGTAATAGTTCTAATTTTAATTTTTGTTATATAAACATAGTGAGATGAGAGATCTTGGGGTATGGCTTGATAGCCAACTTACATTTATCTGCCATATAACTCGGTTGTGCTTGAGTGCATCTTAATTACTTAATTTGGTTTCATCATGCGTATTTGCGAACATTTTACTGATCCTTTTGTTATGAAATCTCTCTACTCTGCTTTTGTTTGAAGCAAACTTGTATTTTCGTCTGCTATTTGGTCGCCCCAGTATTTATACCTAATACTAACAGTTGAACGAATTCCGAGACGGTTTTTAAAATATTTGTCACTTTAAATGGAAGGAATATACCCGCAAAGGAATATTGACTACAACTTTTTATTGACGCGCCATGATTTTGAGGCATTTTCATAATTTTGAGACTGTTCTTTTCAGAGGAACCAAATATATGATTACCATAGACTATACACTACTTTGACACTAACCTACAATAGCTGACTTAGAAGATAAATTTAATTTAGAAATGGACGTCTTAAAAGCCAAAGATTTTTAAATGGACTAAAAGATTAAAAAGCACATTAGGTATTGACTTGGATATCTAAATTAGGAAACGCGCTGACCCGAATATTTGAGATTGAATCACAAAAGCATTAGTTAGGAGTTAAGGCTGTGTTCCGAAAATTGAAGACATTTAAAAAGAAATAAAAATAGAAAAGATATAAAGGAATCATTTGCAAAAAAGTATAACATAGAGAGAAAAATGATGTAAAAATAGCATTTTTTTGATAATATATGAACTGAAATTTTCTCTTCTGCTCGATTCTACGCGAGGTTTCATGTTTCATCAAAAGAGCCAAATGTTCCATCTACGACCATACATTACAAACTGTAATGGGGAAAAATGCTCTTGGTGAAAGTCATTTGATATGAGTACCATATACTCCAACCTATAGTACTTGGTATAGATGATGCATTCATTTTAGGAGTGTACATAATTAAAGGTTTCATACTAGATCTTAAGAATAGAATCTTGGAACAAGCAAGAAGGAAGGCATCATATGTTAAAGACTACCTTTTGGTAGGGTCCGGGAGACCCTAACATCAGGAATTTGGGCTCCATAGAGAGGAGTAAATCTAATAGAGAAAATATAAAAAAAAACTTTATTGGTACTGGCCACTGTTTCTCCCAACCACTCATTACACACCGCTTCACCCTCCTCTCCCAAATGACTGAATGTATACATCTCATTCGTGCACAGCACACACCTACCATACCTCTCTTCCATCCAAACCTTCCTTTCTCTCTCTACCGAACCGCATCTAACATGCGCAGGGGTTATCTTGCCTTTATTTGAGAAGACACTATTAGTCAAGTACCCTGGCACCTTCCCATACACATGACACCTTTTATATCTCGTATTGTAAATAATGTATCGGAAAGAGCCGATAAATCCTTGCCTCTTCTGCATCTCAACTTTGTTTTACTTTTCCTTTATCTGTGCCTGCACATTTACCCTATTATAAATATTAGAAAAGATTGTTCTGATAAGTTTTGATGATATAATAGTAAGTGAAAACTCGACCAAACAAAATATAATATAGTATTTAAATGTTTAGGAGATTTCGCATTTTGATTAAAATCCAAAGTATTGTTTCCTTGTTTTTCTTAGTTTATGTACCTATTAGTCACATTACGTTTTTATAAAAGATTTTGCTGGTAAATTTTGATAATATAATATGTTAGAAATCAAAATAATCAACTTAGAATGGAACTTTAAACATTTAGAAGATTTTGGATTTCGATTAAAACTCAGCCAAATGTATTTTCTCTTGGTTTTTGCAGCTATTACCAAACGTTACGTAAAATTTCCTAATATAGTCGATGATTCTCCTCACTGAAGAGAAACAAAAGTTTTAATTAAATTAAATACGTCAGTACGTATTCAAAAAAAAACTAAAGAATACACTTAAGCTCAGCAACTTGAAAATAAAAATATATTGGTTTTCAAATAGAAAATTTGTGGTGGATGCTAATGTAAGTAATGTGGGAAAGTAGGAATTGGAGCTGTTTTATCATAAATCTAGGATGAACAAGTGATTGTAATCAGCAATTTTTGTAAACACAAAGAGATTTTACTTTACAATTAGGAAGGAGTTTCTTGCTAATTCAAGTAGTTAGGTCAGTGAAGCATTCTAATGAATAAAAATATTTATGTAACTTCAGGAATTTCACTTTGATAACGAAGACTTAATTGGAGAGATCTATAGAAATGCATATATTTAATTTAAACAAAATAGCGTGTAACGAACTATAAAAGTTATTTGTGATATTGAGGAGATTTAGAAAAATCAGGGAAGTGATTCTCTCTTGAAACTAATAATGCAATGGAAGATAAAAAATGTAAGCTAGTATGAAAAGAAAATGCAAAAAATGATCAAAGTTTATGTCGTATTAGGCTCAGTGCAATTCTATTTTATTAGATGACAGACTACCAAAAATATATTTAAATATTTAAAATTCTACAGTTTAATATATTAATGTTTCAAGTGAATAATTTAATTATTTATATATAATTTTATGGAAACAGAAATATAAATTTAATGATAAAAAAACCCAAGCAATTTTCTTAGTGTCTTGGCATCGTAATTTAATGTCCGCTTAGTGCAGATGTGCTAATGTTGCTTGTTGGATAATGTCAAAAGGTCGGGAGAGGGTAGTGAAGAGTATTGGTAGGGTGTATTGGCTCTTTTAGGGCATATTTTGTTGAGATTGTATTTGTTTGGTGGAAAGTGAGGTCTGATATGATTTATATGTACCGAGTTGGATGCCAGTAGCATGATCAGGGAGACTGAATTTTACGAAATTATTTTAAGGTGGCTGAAGGATTGAGATTCTGTTGGAATAGGATGCCTGGGAATTTGGTTTTTTTGGAAGAAGAGGGTAATTGTTGACTGAAAAGAAGAGAGAGGAGAAGGGAGGGAGTTTTCGGTGGAGGTAAGGGTGGTGGAAGATGTTGAATTGAGATTTGGAGGGATTCATTGTTAGATGCCTTGTAGGGGCCCAATTAGTAAACAAGTTATCATCTTTTTGGAGGTAAGAGACGTCTGTGGGAGACCCAGAAGGCTGTGTCATCTGCTATGTTTGGATTAGTGAGCGATTAGGGTGAGGGACATCGTACGTGAAGAAGGAATAGAGGGAGGGAGATAGCGAAGAATGGGAAATAATTAACGGAGATGTAGGAGACTGAGTGGGAGCGATTCTGAAGGAAAGATTTGAGTATGCAAATTAGTGGGAGAGGGATGTTTACATAGTGAAGTTTGAGTACGAGGCCTTTGTGCCAGACGGTATAAAATACCTTTTGGATAACGAAGAATACCACTGCAGTAAATTTGCCGCTATTGACAGAGTTAACAGTAGAGGATGTATTCGTTTTTAGCGGAAGCCGTTTTTGTGGTCGTGGATGTGGTATTCAGAGGAGTCAAGGAGTTGGGAGAGGATGATGTGTTCGAGTTGTCTGCTCATAATGTTTAACAGGGAGATTGGGGATAAGAGGGATCATTATATTTGTTTCTAAGCATTATAACCTTGGCAGCTTTCCAAGGGAAGAGAAAGTATCTTGCAGCAATGCATGAATGGAAAAAATCATCACCCGGTAAGTGGTTCGTTTAGGGGTAATGTCTTCATTATCTTTGCTATTAAGAGTGAATTCAGTCAAGGGGAGAAGTTGGGGAAGATTGAAGTAAAAATTCGCCTCATAGTTGATGTGACTTTTATTCTTGACGGAGGTCATGTCGGCTTTGATGAGTTAAGAGGCAAATCACTCGGCGATATCAGAAGGGTTGGTAGTGAGGGAATCGGAAGGGAATATTAGAGGACGATATCTATATGACAGCGGTGGAGCGGGAGGAGAGGTTACGAAAGATTTTCGAGAAAACAACGGAGAAGTCAAAATAACACCGTTGTTATATGCATGTGTTGCAATGAATGTATTTTTCCAAATAATTAATACATAGTTTTAGTTTTGCATTATTTCATAAAATGGGTCGAAGCAAGAAATAACAATTACAGAGTTATTGGTTGAGGAGTAGTTGCAGTTTTTCAGTATTCTCTTAGAATGATTGTACTCTTTTCCCTTCTTTTTGCCAAAGAGTCGACAAGACGTCGCCGAAAATTATAAAGCCTGGAGGCGCAGAGCTTTGAGAACCAAGTGGCTCAAGCCATTTGACTCCACTATTATTAATGCTGAAACAATTCCAAAAGATCTAGATGAGTTTAGTCCGTGAATTGGAAAAGAAATTCAGCGGAAAAATGTACTATTCGTTTGCGATAGGAAGATCATTCCAAAGCCCACACGTAAGATCCGCGCCAAGGACAAACAGAAGCCACTCGCTCTCATACCCTCACCTCTGTGTACGATACCATCTTGGAAGATTAGCTGTATCCAGCAGAAATCGCTTAAACTTAAATGATTTCCAACTCATATCTGCCATAAACCAAAAAGGTCTCTCATAAAGGGGAGAAAAAAAGTAAATAGAAGCATTTATAAATGAAACCAAAAGTGCAAGAGGATATATGCTCCCTCGGCATCATGAAAAATGAAGGGTTTGAGTGAAAGAAAACTTTGTGAAATGAATATTGAACATTTACGTCGATTCATAAGAAACTGACTGGTAGAAAAGTCACTTTTTAGTTCCTAGAAAAATATTTGTAATAATCTGTAACTATTCTCAGATTAAAGAATACATTTTAATGAAGAAAGAGACATGGTAACTCCGTGTAGTGTCTCCTTCTTAATTATATTCAGGATGTACCGCAAAGTAAACGTATTCATAATTAAACATTTATTAAATTTTAAATCTAATTTGTTCCAATAGGTATTGTAATTAACAACGCGAAGACCGAAGTTTTATATCTGCAGTCAATTTGTAGAATTAATGATTAGAACTATCAATCACTTTTTATCAAAATCATCAAGAGACTTAAAATTAATATTAATTCATTTTTTTTCTTACTTGTGAAAAAGCATAAAATAATCTGGAAAAGTACAGCGAACATAATCTTCGGCTAAGAATTTAAAAGCAAAGCTAAGTAAAAAAAAAATTCTAAATTCAATGGGCTAGCGATCGAATCAAGAAAAATAATAACGTAATGACAGGCAAAAGCGATTTAAAAAAAAACAATGTTGGGTGAACAATGAATTGTATATTTGAAGCTTCAAAAACTCTATGCTAGAAATTGATAAAGTACAGTAGTTTATTCCAGGATGGAGTAGAACGTTAAAGTATCATATGCATAGAGCACTTTCTTGGATAGAAAAATCGGTATGTTATAACTCGAGAAGTAAGTAAGATGACTTTGATTATTGCCTAACATCATCATTTTTACTACTTTACAAATCACAAATAAAAAACTTTTTAACTTTGTTTGTATAACACTGACTTTATTATAGCTTATGCTTAAAATTTAAAATAAATTTTTAAGTATATATATATATGTAATTTGTTAGTTTTAAGTACTTCTAGTTTGATAATGACAAGCTAAAATTGTCGAAACTATAGTCACTTAATAAAGTCAGTGTTATACAAACAAAGTTAAAAAGTTTTTTATTTGTGAAGAATAATGTATAACGAAGTAGAAGCCTTTACCGTTAATACTTTACAAATATTTATCCCAAAATTAAAACATATCTAAATACCGTTTTATATAATCATCCTTCGTTTTGTAATGAAACCCTCTAAAATCGTTTCCTGCGAATAACCGTTAAAACTAATATAGCTACCCTCGAAAAGGCACTCGTTTAAAACTGTTTAACACTATTGTAAACTGAATCATAATCCCCACCTAAAAAGCCACGATAAACATAACTCTTTCCCCAACCACACATTTTAATCAATACAACTATTATTAACTCTAAACGTTATAAGGTGTCATAGCTAACTATAATCTTTAAGGTTTGATTGGATAATGAGATAATATAGTTTGATTTTAATATAATTAGAATTTACTACCATATTTTGTGTAAAATAATACTGTTACTGCTAAAAGTAGAAATTTAAGGAAAAATATTTAAATATTCGGCGGATGGACCACATGGTCGATATCCAAACACTACTACTACTATTTAAATATATAGCTTAAATTAACTTCAATAATTTGCAATGAGATTTAATTTATGATCTTCATATATGAAATTATATTTAATATGGTGAGATTGGAGTTGTTTTAACTAACACTTATTCCATGCAGATTTTTTATATATTTAAAATTAAAATTTGATGCTGTGAAACTTTCAGGAAAAATAATTTTATGAAAAATAAAAATTTTGCATATATTTAATATTAATTTATTTTTAAAGCTACAGAAACATTATGAAAATTGCTGCGAACGATGATTTATTACACTTTTTTACGAACATTGTCAATGTTTATAAATTACACATTGTGTCTAGTATCTGGATAAATTTCTCATTTGCATGTAAAGCCAAAATGTTCTTTTTTATTTTATGACCACCCAGGCAATACCCTAGAGGATTTAAAAATGCACATTAAATTTTTACTGCCGCACACACTACTAATAGTAATCTTCCGTGTCATATTTCTCAAATAAAATTAAACATTCGCGAATAAACAAGTACAAATATTTGTTGCCTGTGCAAATACGTCCGCAAACAAATCATAATGAGGAAAAGCGTCGTGCGGCAACGCAGTTTATTAACAAACTTTCCGAAATTTTCTTAATTATACAACAATCTCAGTTTACAGGCAAGATTTATTCTCTATAATGAGACCGGAACGGGACGAGAATTATTGGAGAAAACAGGCACGAGATCTTTATTATGATGGCATTGGTGTATTCCAAACAACATTAATTACTTTACCATTTTATAATTATGTTCAATATAATCCATTATTGTTATTAAATATTTTACGGGGGGGAAACTTTTACTTTACAACATAAACAGTAATTAGAAATAATTACTTGCAATAACAAGTATTAAATACACGTACAGCTTTTATTCATTTAAGATTATGCAAATTTATTAATTTAAAAAGTTTTTGAATTATAAGTAAAAATTAGCAAAATATAATAGCTTATACCAATGAATATTAAATGAATTCTATATATAAATTTGTATTTGAAAATTTTATTGTTTTAATTCTAAAGCTATTATTTATTATTTATATTAAATAGCGAGAAATGCAGTGAATTTATTTATGCCCACAATGAAATATTTTGTATATTTATTGACAAACTGAATAGGTATATATTATTTCTAAATGTTTTGTGTTATTTATTTTACCTCCAGAGCGAATATGAATATAATAATTGCTAATAGAAGTATTTCCATTTATTTTATTTTAATGTATTTGCTGCATCAGTGTAATTTTAATCATTTTAATAAATAGATTTTAAAATACTGACACAGTATAGGCTTAAGTATCATTATTTTATTAAGTGATATGGAGTTACAACAAGTAACAGCCTCATCAATCCAGTAAATAAATAGTTGTTCTTCTATGGTGGTGGCATTTACTTGGGGACATTATAACTTTTACCATTACATTTTCAACTGTGACTATAGTTTTGATTTGATTTTTTATTCAAGTATATAGATACTTGGCTTCGTCAAGAAGAAACTCGCCGTTCTCATGGTAGAACAACGTCGTTATAGTTTTGTCCGAACTTAACCTAACATAAATACCCACCTATATCATCAGTCCCTACCTAATATCCCTGAAAACCCTTATATTTTTCCTCTACCCGGCGGTGGCCCTTTTAGAACAAGTGTTTTTGAACGAAGAATGATGTAAAGATAAGGATTCTCCTATACGTAGAAACGAATTGCGACCCCCGGACATTTTAATTATAGGAAAATGCACGACTAATTTTTGTGCAGCTGGAAAGCACAATCCTAAATCAAGAAAGTGTAAAAGCGACTTACATTGGTATCTTAATATTTCACTTCTGAAATCCTGCGATCCTAGTGGTTGAGTTGAAATATACGCATAATACACCCGCGGCGAAATCACACGTTTTCTGTTCATAGTTTAATGTTCAAATAATTCCGTTTTACACAAGTAATTAAAAAAACCCGCATACGCACACCACTCGACGACGAATTTGTCACTGTTCTTGCCAATTTTAATAGCATAGGCACATCGTTGCAAAAAAAACATGATCGAAGTACGTGCGCATTTGTTAGGAGTTTTTTTTTTGGCTATTGGGTGACCAGTTTTATCATATCACCTTCCTGAAAGACGTTCTATAAAAGTGATTTAGTAACCTTTAAACGTTTCATTGAAACATGTAATAAAATACGGATTATAATAATGAAGAATTATTAGAATAATTACTATTAATTTCAAAAACGTATATTTATCTATCACCATCATTTCACCTGCTATTTTGGATAGGTAGAGGTTGATACGTAATATTCTCTAGCATGAAATTAGTAAAGCATTCATAATGTTTAAAGGATTCGAGGCACATCTGTTGTTTTAATATATAAACTATAATTCATGTTGATTTACAAAAGTATATAAATGCTAAAGACTCATTAGCCCTTACATTAACTTTTTTTAGGACACAATTAAAAATTAACAAAAACTTTTAATAACTGGCAAAAAAAAATTTAATTAAATTTGGCAACGAAATATAATGTAATATTAATAAACATTTAATAATTTAGTTTTTAATTAATTTTTGTTGATATTATCTTTAGCAATATGTATAAGGGTAGTGTATACTTCATAAAGAAAAAATCGGAGTGGTGTTTTTTAATTGGTGGTATAATAACAAAACTGATATAACACTTAAATATACTTTTTCAATGCGCATTTTGGTTGTATATTAATCAATTTTCTGAAATTCTTTTTGACTATTTACTATTATTGCACATAATGCACATTATTGTATTTCTACTTTGTTCATGGTTTGTATACAATTTGTTTTATTATTATTTGGTATTTCTATATTATTAATAATTGTTACTGTATAACTCCTTCTTTTTTACTTGTAAATTTCTCAGTTTTTGGCCTATTATCAAATTTGTTTCATGTATAAACTTTGTGTAACTCTTATCAGTTTTATTTATTTATTTATTTGCTTGCTATAATTCTGTGCTAATAAGAAAAAACCTAATACAAAATTTAGACTGCACGAGAATTTCGTACCCTGAATTAGTAAATTCTTCTGCTGATGTTGCTGTCGAACAGAAACGCACCAGAAAGCAACGAACTATATCTAGGGTTTTTTGCCATATATTCAGGTATTTTTATCCCTAATGTGGAAATTATATGTCAACTTGTCAGATTGTCGTTGAATTCCGATTTTCTTAAGTTTTCCTAGATTTTACCTCTTGGCACATTGTTGAACGCCTTTTCCACGTCCATGATTTCTATGTTTCCAATGACCGATTGATTATTGTATTCCGTGTAAATATGTATATGGTCATGAGTAGCTATCCTGGGGTTAAAGCCGCTCTGTGCTTCTACGTTTGTCTTGTCCTATTTTTGCTATAATTATCCAAAATATTGTTTGATTTCTCTATAATTCTTGCATCCCGCCTTGTCCCCAGCTTTGTAAATGGGAACAATCATTCTTACTTCCCACTATTTGGTATTTTTTCATCGTTTCATTCTCTATTGATCAGTCTCCATAACTTTTTATATCCCTTTATTTCCACGTTTTTAGTCATACTTTCTGCTTTGTCTGCTCCAAATACTTTTCACTTTTAATTGCCACTTCTTATTCTAATATGTTATATTGCGGGAATTCGTTGTCTTTTCTTATTGTTTCTTCGTTTTCTTCACTTCGCTTATAGTCTTGATTTAGTAGTTCTTGAAGGTATTTTTTAATCTTTCATCTTTCCATTGTTTTTTCTCCGCCATTAGTAGTTTTCCTGCTTCATTTTTAATTCTTATATGCTCATTTTTTCGGTCATCTCTTAAATTCTTTATTGTCTTATAGATTTTCTTCTATTTTTTCTCCCATTTGTTTCCAAATTCTTCCCATGTGCTTTTTTACTCTGTATCATTTTCTTTGTTTAATTCTTAGTAATTTTTACATTTTGTACTTGCTTTGGTACTCACTCCCACATTCTCGTTTTGCTGTGTTTACTAATATTGTCTTAATTATTCCCATTTTAGGACTATACTTTGTCCTTTTACTTCTATTTCCTCTATTTTTACTTTCCCTATATAGAATGTATAGGGAAAGTATTGTTTTCATGCATGAGAACTTATGATTTACTGATTAAAGGGTGGGAAAAGGGCCACCTACCCTCGATACATATACATGATAACTTTAAATACTAATCGTTGATGATTTTACTGCAAAAAAACAATCCATAATCATAATCCAAATTTATGTATAAATATAAATTAGATTCTATGGTTAATCTTGTCTAATTTAGATTTAAAGTCTGCCTACTCATCGTGCATAAAAATTTTATTAATATCCTTACTCAAAATTTTACCTTTGGAATTTCTTTTTTATTCAAAAATTTTGTATTGTTTTTACTCCAAACCGCGAGACAATCAGTAACTGTAATTTTTAGGTATATGTAGGGTGGGTGGGTGGCCTCTATTCCACCTTCCAATCAGTAAAACATCATCAAAAAACTATTTGAAAAATTTGTATGAATAATTCTCTAAAAGTGCAATTATCTTGTGTTTATTTATATTTTACAACTTTTAATTAAAACCCTCGTTTATGTTTTATTAATTAGAGAGTGGAAATGATTAACAATAATCGTTAGTCTGATCTTTGGTCTTTCTCTCCTTTTAAATAGAATTTAATCTGTTTTAATAAATTTTGTTGTGAATTTTGCAATTTTGTAAGAAACTTTTATTTAAACTGGTTTCTCGTCAAATTTTAAATTGTTTATTTCTCTTTAACAGATATTTCAGGGCAAATATTAGCTTAGTGTTTTTTAATTAAGAAAGTTCCAATATTATTTTTAATTTTTGTTATTTATGAGAATGTTTTAAAGCAATTCTCAGAAATATTTCATTGCTTAAAAAATTATTATTTTCCAGGTAATATCTAGCAAACTTTAGTCTGTTTGCAAAAAGTGTTTCTTGGCAATTTTTTTAATAACTACAAAAAAAATTAACTAAATAATTATTTTCTGTTGAAATTTCAACTATTTTTAATTAAATTTTAATCTGTTTTCATAATTTTATCTTGTCATTTTTGTTACTGGAGTTTTCTACATTTTATAAGCTCTATTATTATATTTTTTAATTTTTTCTTTCTTTAGGAAATTTTATACTGATTTGAAAAATGTATAATTTTTGACAGTATTTCTTAGCAAATTTTATTCTATGTTGAAATAACTTTAAAGAAAATGTTAAACTATGAAAAATATATTCCAAATTATTACTTATATGCGTAGGTGTCCTAGCACAATATAGATCAAGAGTACCTTAATAATAAATAAATTATTTTAGAACAATTAATAATTAATTAGCATATGCAAGAATACATTAGGACACTATACGCTTATCTTGGATAGGTCAAGGATACATTGGAGCAATTAATAATTTATTGAGATAGGTTAAGGTTACGCTAGAACAATAAATAATGTGATGGGATAAGTCAAAAGTACGCTCGGGCAAGGAATATTTTATTAGCCTAGGTCAAGATTACGCTAGAATAATGATAATTAAGTGGGATAGGTCAATAGTAGGTTTGGGCAATTAAAAATTTCGGTGTAGAGTGTTAATTGCGGTCTTAATCGATTGTACATTCTGATTAAAAATCAAAAATGTATTAGTCTCCATAATTATCTTGTTTGTTTTATAGTTATGTTGTCTTTTATCCTTTTCATTGGTAGATGTTATAAAAAAAACGATTGCATACTACACCCTTTATCAATAGACTTTCGTTTTGAATTTCACCAATTCTACTTAAGGGTAATGAGATTTTGAAAGTGTTCAGTCGAATTTAATTGTTCACATGTGAAATCAATCATATTATTTGAATTCAGGAACTTTGTTAGAGTAGTTGTTGTAACATCAGGGTTTAATCTATATATATGAAGATGTCCTTGTCTCTCAACTTTTCATATTTAATCAGTTGAGTTATAATCCCTAGATCTCTTGGTTTAATTCCTCGATCTTCTTTTCCTCTTTACAACAGTACCCCATCCTTCGGTGTCAGGCTGCTCTGTGTCACTAATTTCTATGGTGTCATTTTGTTTATTCGGTTGCTTACTAAGTTGTATCGGAACAGGTTCACTGGTAAGATTATTATCATCATACACTAAGTCATTTGAATAATACTTTATTGGTTCAATTACAGATTTCTTTAAATTTATTTTATTTGCAGATTCAATTCTTATTTGTTCTCCGTTATAGTTTTGACTAGCTTCTAATCTACTTAACATATTGAGAAAATAGGTATTTGTGTTAATGAGGCCTTCATTATTTTGTGCCAATATTTTGGTTTTCCATTCTAATTCTTCTATTAATTTCAGAAAGTGTATAATTCTTTGGGAGTCACTTGCTTTACTAATATCTGTTGTTATCGTACATACGTAATCCAGAAATGCGTCCTTTTTCCCCTTTGAATAGCAGCTGGGATGAAATTTTGTACCACAAATCACACACTCTACCTTCTCACGAGCTATGTGCTAGCCACATGAGTTATAAGTACGGTAAGTTTTATCACTTTTCGAAAACTTTTGCGAACGAACGTCTTGAGATGTCGCCATCTTAATATGTATTATGTATTATAATTTGTTATACTCTAATGGCTTTAGCAATTGATGTCACAAACAGTATTTTTAGGATAGGGTAAATGTACGTTAGTAGAGTAATTAATATTTTATTAGAATAGGCTTGTACAGTGATTAGTTTATTAAGGTAGATTGTTAATACGCTAAGGCACTAAATAACTTATTATCTTATTTAATTCGATAATGTCATTTGTAAAATATCTTATTAAATTGTAAGTAGAAAATAGGAAATTGAGAAAAAAACATGAAATATTTGGTTACGGATGGGGTTAAAAAATAATGACATTCATAATATTATTAAACAATGAATTTATCCTTTATTACAATATCTGACTTAAAAACTATATGTCTTCATCTACTCTCATTCACTCTTTCACGCTTCTACATCCATCCACCTAATCATCTTCTACTCCCTTATATTTCTCTGCCAGCTGAAGCCACATAGCTTTTCTGTCCTCGCACAGAATGCCCTTTCCAAGGACATTTTCTTCCCTCGATTTTCCTCCAAGTGCGTTGGCCTTCTTCCTTATCTTCTTCTTCTTCTTCATATATTCGTACCTCTCTTGATTCTCCATCTTCTTCGCCTTCTCGTGCACCAATTCCTTTATATTCACCCTAGCTCCAGCCACTCCTTTACGATCTCCTCTGAAAAATCTACCCACTTATACATTATCCTTCTTTCCGGTCTCTATCTACCCACTCCTGTATCAACCTTTCTCTTTCTGAAGGAGGTATCGTTTAAGTGGTATGTATTCAGGCGACGTTTTCATAATATTATCAATGATTTGCTGAAATTAGAAGCGTTATTCACAGTAGAAGAAGTCTCGACTGGGGACTTGAACCTTAAAAATAAAAAAAGCCCCATAACCGGGACAAATACCAAATTAAGTTTTAAAATTAATGTAATGAAGCTGACGCAGGTCCATTGATAGAGAGAGAGACAATATTAATTCAAAGATTAATTAAAACAAAACCATGTGTTTTAATTAATCTTCTTATTAACATAAGAATGTTTCACCACAGGTTAAGTGAGAATTTGATTCATCGGGAGAAAATATTGTTTAAGAATTCCAATTGATTTTAAAAATTTATTCAATTCACTCTCATGGCCAATGAGAACTAAAGAGAAAAGGAATTCTAAATAACTTACTAAGGATGCATAAAATTGATTAATAAGTGTAGGGAGGAAGAACTAGAAGAGTTATGATTAAACATTTAGTATGGATTTACACTAAGGTATGAAACTAGTTGGATATGCTGAAGACTAATTAATTATAACGAAAATGAGGGAAATTGAAATCAAAATTAGCAGCAGAATTGATTATTGGAAAGTTAGGTAATCTGGATCTGGAGGTATTAATAAAACAATTGCATCTTGGTTATCAAAATCAAGAGCTGGAAGAATAATGGGCGAAATAATTAACAATTTTGGACAAGGAATTGAAATTAAATTGAAGATGAAATATTTAGGTTTTATAATTATAAGTAAATCCAAATTTTAGTTTGCACCAAGTGACGCAGCAAAATGCATTAAAATAGTTGTTAGACTAATGACCTTGTGAAACATTGAAATTGCTGTATGCATGGGTGAGATTAAAAAATATCTACAGCAGCGGCGGAAATTTTAACATAAGCCGACTTACTTGTTAATATGAGGGTCAAAGTTTTTATCGACATAAGAAGTATTAAGAAATTATTTATAAATGGCAAAATTTTTAGAACTTACAGGAAGATGGACATATAAATTAATAACAACATAACATAGGCGAGAAGAAAAAAGAAGGGAGATATAACTTGTTACTTCTGTCAATTTCTTTTAAACCATAGATAATTTGAGTAATGTTGACCCCGAAACAATAATTTACTAAAACAAACATCTGTAGGTATTTTAAATAATACATACTGCTTCAGGAATCAAATAGAGTGAAACAATAAAGAAAGTGACCGAGTATGAAATAAAACTGTGAGAATTGGACGAAGTAACATTAGTTAAGGAAGTATGGAAGGGAAGAGTGGACACATGAGTAGATAGATAGAGGATAATCTAGGAGAGGGTGAGTTTATCAGAGTGGATCGTGAATGAATGGCTGGAATAAGTATGTGGAGTATATGATGTATGAATTGGAGTGGCTATAGGGAGTGGTAGTTATACAGAAGTAGCCTAAATTACCTGGATGGTAAACGTTTTAGAAGAGAGGAGAGTGTGACCTTTGCAAGAACTAGATGCGGGACGTAAGCTAGAGGGAGAAGGAAATGAATGGACTAGGGGTAGGGATAATTCGTTCTGTTTAAGGATGTGCAGGATAAGTAGAATCATCTGGAGTAAAAGAGAATTAGGTGGATGGATGTAGAAGCGTGAAAGTGTAAGGACGTGAAGGATAAGTGAAATCATCTAGAGTAGAAGAGGGTAAGGTCGATGGATATAGAAGCTTTAAAGTGAATGAAAAAGACGGGACAATATGAGATTGGGGCGGGAAAGAAGAGGGAGAAGGAATGAAGAAGAGAGAAGTCACAAAGTATAGTTTTAAGTCATCTGTTGCAATAAAGGAAAGCACCAAATAAAGGTTTCGTATGTATTAATCTTAAAAATACGAGAAATAAACTAAATATATGCGTGTAATATAATTTCCATTGGTCATTACTAACGTTAATGTACTTTTAATATATACAGATTATTTGAATAAAACGCATTAACTAGTAAACATATAAGAATAGTTTTGCCAGTAATGGTGGGATTAAATTAGATAACATCAACATGTTGAAATGTCAGCGGCTCGGGCGATCACAAAGCATGCCCAACGTCTGAGCACAATAATCGTCACCAGGAATTAGAGAGCCTCTTAATACCTGTTAACACGACTTCGGACCATCACATATTCCACCACTTGTTATACCCGGAGCGCCGACTGGAATTTAAATTATCTCCACTTCTCTGTTTCCCGCAATGCATATTGTATAATTTTACCATAAATTGCCGTACTACTCACCATAGTTTTATTTCACGTTGCACGTATCCACGATAAAATAGCACACCGTGCCCCTTTTTCTCCTCGTGATATGTTTAATACTTGAAACAATTACTACCTTTTATCACCACCGCCGGTCATTGCATTTATTTAAACTAAGCAAATAATATATTAAAAATAAATGCACTAACATATATTCGTAAACTAATAGTACGTGCTAAAATAAAATATTCCTAATGAATGTAAAATATTTTGGTATCTATTAATTAACCTAACTCATAGGTAAATATTATTAATTAACATTATTTCTATATAATTTTAAATAAACAAACACCAATTCATAAATGTAAATTACACATGCATGTCATTATAATTAATATTTATTATTTACATGAATCAGAATCTTTAATAATTCGAATATTTGCAAATATTAATTTAACTATGTATTTACGTTTTATTATCTTTTTTTATAATTAAAAATATATTATTAATCATACTATTTGTATAATTTCGTGCAAATACCTTGATATCGATTTTACATAATTATTACGAAACATCGGTTCAAATTATGTAGCGCAAATAAAGTTTGCGCGGAAAGTTTTAAATCCCCCCGTCCTGTTTCCTGGTAAACCAATTTATACCGCATTTCACGGCTTATTGCCCATAACACAAATGTCAATTTAATAAATTACATGTGTGGATTTAAGAGTTGTAAAATATTTGCAAGGATCATCCGGGCCGTCGTATAAAAATTCCATAATAAAATATAGGTGGTCGTAAAAGAACGAATAAGAATCTATTTATCATATTTATCAGTGGACGGAAAAAGTGGTTTTTCAAATAATCGACGCAATGAGATTAATCAAATTCCTGATGAAGCCGAGGACATGTTCGATGAGTCGACTGAATGGCTTATAACAATATCGTTATCGTGATAAATTTTAGTGTTGCGGTCAATTTTATGGTGCTAGTAAAAGACTTATCTTTACGGCACTCGATATGAATGGTTTCAAATAGACGATGCATTCCGTGTTTGTTAAAAAAAAGGACGCTTCAATTGTTAGTCGGGAGGATATTATTGTCGTGTAGTTACGATGGAATGGTGGAATTTTATTTTAATTAAATTGGATGGAGGCGCGTTTAAATAATTTATCGTCAGATTATTCAAATAGACAGAATGTCAACATCCGTTGATTCTTATTTTCTCATTATTATTACAACAATAATAAAACTGAACTAAAAGAAAAGAAATCTATGGAATATAACGCCTTCATTTTCATAACGTGTATACGTTATATATATAAATATTTACCATGAACACACACATTTATTTTTGAAATGGCCCATACCGTAAACTAATAACAATAAAGGTTAATACAATTTTGATGAGGTAATAAAAGTAAATGTGGGGAAAAATAGGCACTAAAGTAAATAAATCACATCAGACTCGATATTCGTTTAATAACTCGTTAGAAATATCGCCGCAGTAATGGACGGGGTCGAAGCAAAAATTTTCACTTACTCGGTTAGTTTACGTCCTAGAGAGTCATTTTAAACAGCGTCATTTTGATCGTAAATAACTAAGCGCGATTCAGCAAACGAAGCGGAAATGAACGTCCGTAGTTTCAACGCCGTGAGTTAAAATGCGCGACTGAATTAGCATGAGGAAAACGAAAAGATGAATGAATGCGAAAATTGAATTTATCAAGAATATTCACAGCAGTCGCCAACTATTAAAATTTATTGGAAGTTAGAAATACGTGTTTAAAGTCAACCATACGTTAAGGGAACATTTTAAAAACTAATTATATTTAGGTTGAACTGTACAAATTAATAAAATCTATAAACTTTTTACTTTAAGTATTGATATCCTGATTTTTTAAATAGTCAATTTCATTGCTTTGGGGTACTCCGATTTGGCATTTTTTGAAATATATGTGTGTGTCTATCCATTGGGACTTATCTTAAGCTTACACTGTATCCTTTGATGCAAGAGCTGACAAATTAAATCAGCTACTTTTCTATGTAAATTATTAACTGCGGAAGCATCTACTTCATTATACATCATAATTCAAATTTTTAGTTTGAACATGACAAGTGAACATTGTCGAAACTATAGTCACTAAATAAATTCTCAGTTATACAAACAAATGTAGTTTTTTATTTTAGAAAAATTTTAAAGTTCTTAAGACAATTTTTCAAATATAATAGATACTTGTTCTGCTACTCTCTTGATGGAACCAAATTTTCAAATTGGGAGAAGTAAAACTCTTGTTACGTTCCATTTACTTATTTTCCGGTAATTGACATTTATTTCAGAAATGGAACATAACAAGAGTTTTACTTTTTTCAATTTTAATTTTTTAATAATATTTTAACCTTTCTTGCTTACTTCCTAATGACATTTAAAAATTATTTTGGTCATCAACTGTATTTTAAATTTATTTTTCAAAGTGAAATTTGAAAGGAAAGGGATTTTACGATATTCTTGACATCCAACGAAACGTAATGAGGTTTTAAAGAAGAGTTCTTGAAAAGTTTCCAGGACATGTATAGCAGATCTCAGCGATAGTTATGGGAGATGACTATTTCGAAGGACAGTAAGGTAACTTTCGTTAATATTTCATCTATTTTAATGTTATAGAACCATTCACCGAACTTTATTTCTAGAGGTTGTAGATTGCAATATAATGAGGCCGTTAGAGGAGCCAGAATCATAGCAAATGTTGAATATATAGAGCGGTCAAAAAACATCCCAAAGTCTATGTGAGCATTAAGTAAATAAAAACATCAATAATGATTTAAGTAGTACGCTCAATTGCACAAAGTCTTACAAGGACTTGAATATATATTGTAGTAGTAGTAGTGCGGAATCACTGGCATCTAACTTACCAAAATGTAACTTGGTTCCCATTGAGATAATGTGCTGCAATCTCCTCCATACAGATTTATATTTTGAATTTTCGGAATTGATGCAAGGAATATAATATATCCCAAGAATCCCTCTCTTGCTGCAGTCCTTGCGTTTGCAAATTCTTTGTTTTGGCTTGACCGTAGCAAGGAATGAGGACTCGGATGGGAAGACACACAAAGGGCGTGCAGTGGAACTCTCTGCCCTCCCATCGAATAAAACCAGAACCAGAACCAAGTGAAATTCAACACACGCCTAGTCATGATGTATATGGAGTGACATCCAATAAAAAAATACGTTCTTTTGCAACTTATCCTTAAATTTTGTGGCCAATTCCTACGTTGAGTATTCTTTTATAATTAATATAATCGTTGAAAACAATTCAAATCAATACACCTTATGTATGCATTGTTGCCATTTTGTTTCTAGTAAGGAAATAGCAATTAATTGTATATGAAATATTAAAAAATCCTTTTACAACATACTATTCTATACTTATTCTTAGGCCTTTTGTTTTTATTGTATACAAATGACCTTCCATTACTATTCACATTACTAACTTATTAATCTATGCTGATGACACTATATCTGTAATCCAGTTTCATGACATTAACGCAGCCTTTAATAACAGTGATGTCGCGTTTGTTATGATACGTAATGTAAATAAACAAACTTTAAATGCAGATAAAACTTTCAAGAACGTATTGACTCTAAAATCTGGTGAATTCATTGACGTACCTTCTTAATTCTTAGGAGTCAATCCGGATCGAAAAATGGATTGTCATTGTCATTGTAGTATGATATCTACTAATCTATGTAGTGAAACGTACTTGTTAAGGAATTCCTTGCCTCAATCGGCCCTTAAAACAGCATACTATGCACTATGTATTACATTCCCATATATCAAACGGAATCTTGTCATGGGATCATATTCCAATTGTAGGTCGTTTATTTACCCTTGAACGTCGTGTTAATTACAGAGAAATATATATAACAACACTAATTTTAACTCTGTCCTGCATCTATATATTAGATTATTTGATGTATGTTAAAAAATACAGCACTAGCAACGATGAAGTCCATCAGCACGATACCCGTAACAAGGAGAATGTCTATTAACCTTACAATGTAGCCAAATGATAGAACGTTCTTTCTCAATCTGTTTAAAACCTCTTACAATTTAAAAATATAATCAAATATTACTTAATTCAAAAGGATTTTTATTCTTTAGAAGAATGCTTGTCTAAAAAATTTCTTGATTTTATAGTTTAGTTCTGTTCTATATATTATACACATGTAATTTTATTATCATTATTGTGTTAAAAAACTTCAAAATGTACTTAGACAATTTGTAAAATTATCCAAACCTTTTAAAACTGAATTTTCTAAAATTCAATGGAAATATAAACATGATTTGCTCTTCTTTTAGCTTCAAGCCAAGTTATCAATTGGGCTTTAGAATTTAAATTGATTTAAAAAATTTAAACGTTATACAGGAAGTTTTTAAACTGTCTTTTTACCGAAAGAAAGTTTGAAGCGATTGGAAAAAGATTATATTTTTAAATATTTCTTTGGGTTGAAAAATTTACAATATTGCAGTGATTGCTGAGGAGGAAATAGAAAAGGCGTTTGACGAGATGAAGACTGACGGGTCAAAGGCAGAAATGTGGATACCGATAGGAAAGGAGGGTAGATAGAAGTTTAGAGAGTTGCTGAACTAAATGTGGAGAGGTGGAGGAGATTTCACAAAGGCGTGTCGTGTGGGAAATGGGTGCCCAGTACACAAAGGAGGAGATATGTTAAATGTTGAAAATCATAGAGGGATATCAATTATGTGTACCGGGTACAAAACTGCCATGGCAGTGGTAAACAATAGGCTGGAGAAGGTGGAGGCCTAAAGAATACTGCCTAAGACTCAAAAAAGAAGGTGCTGGCGTATTCGGATGATATGGTGCTTTTGGTGAGAAGCTAGGGAGAGATAAATGAGTTGATACAGAGCCAACAGAGGTATATGGTCCTATTTTGACTGCAAGTGAATGCAAGGAAGAAAGTAGATGCGATTTAGGAATAGTATAAGGGAAGGAAGAGTGGGTAAATTAGAATGGAAGGGGGAGGTGATTGAAAGAATAAAGGAATAACGTCAAATGAAAGAAAAAGTGGGAAAAATGGTTCTCATGCAACATACAATTAGAGTGCAAGTTGTGAGATGCGTGTTTAGAGCCTATTTTTTGTATTGTGGTAGAAACTTGTGTAATAAGAAAGTATGAGTGCATTGTGAGAGAAAGAGCAGTCGTTGTTCCTGAAGCAGATTCTGGAAGTTGAAAGATCAACGCCTTTGTATATTCTGCTTCAGGAAACAAATAAAATGACTGTCCATGGGGTGGTAATAGAGAGAGTGGCGAAGTATGAGATGAAGTTGGATGGAATAGATAATGAGAGATTAGTAAATGAAGTATGGAGAACGTGAAATAAAGTGGAGTTAGTGAGAATAAAACGCAGAAAGATATATGAAAGGGCAGGAGTATCCGAGAATATTATGAATGCATGGTTGGAGAATGGGGTAAATTTATAGGCATGGGTGAAAGAAAAGTGGAAAGAGGTGGAGATGCACGAGAGGCGAGGTTATATCGAGATGAGCTCATACAATCCAAGGTACGAAAGGTGGAAGGTGTATGGGAGTGTGCCAGGGTACTTGACTAATAGTGTCTTTTCATATGAAGAAAAGATCACCGTGGCGCAAGCTAGATGCATATTAACAGAGAGAGAAGGAAGTTTTGGATAGGGGAAAGGTATGGTAGGTGTACACTGGGCGTGAATGGGATAGATACATAGAGCCTTTTGGGTGAATGTGCGTGAGCAGTGGTTAGGGATAAACATCAAGGTAACAGCATGGATGAGAGAAGATGCGGCTGGTGTAAAGGTTTTGACCAGACTGAGGTGGGAGAGAAATATAAAGAGAAAAGTATATTAAAGCTTTTAGAAAAGTTTTATAATAATCATAATAACAGGAATAATTTCCCAAACCTGACAATGATCCTATACCAGTATCCAGTTACTGCCCCATTACACTCCTTCCAGTAAGAGATAAACTCCTTAAATCCCTCATTAAACAAAAACTCATCGGCCAAAATCCTTATACCTGAATACTAGTTTAATTTCCTAATTCAAAAATTAACCATTCTCCCTCTATCCACTTTAACCTTCAATATACAACCCAATCATCTTAAAGGACATAAAACTATTCTTTTTCTTGGCATACAAAAGGCATTTGAGTCGATTTGGCATATTGGCCTTATCATTCCTTCACAACATTCCACGTCATTTAATTATCCCCATCCACAGCGTTATCTCTGACAGAACCTGTTAGGTTAGAATTAAACAAATATCTTAATGTCTAACAAGAAGTACCACAAAGATCCACTTTCTTATGTCAAATTGACATACTATTTAAAATACTGTCTACAGAAATTGGGACTTAAATATGCCAGACATGGACAAAATATTGCCTCGATAGCCAAAATTATTTGATGATTATCATCACCACTTACCAACAACTATGATGAACTCCTTCAAATTTTATGTTTCAAATTTTTAAGCTACTGTATGTTTATATATTTTTTAATAGAACTTGTAAAGTAAGTAAAATAAATCTTTTGGTATGACTGGTACGATCCCAATCCGTCAAACTTTTATCTTTCAAGATATGCCCTTCTCTTTGCTAATAAGACTCATAATTCGATGCGAACCAATTCTGAGAATCCAAATGGCGTTTGAAAGCAAACCCTTCCAAATCCAATCCATCATTCACCCCTCCAAAATTTGTAACTACCGAGACGTCTTTTTTGATTCGAAACATTCCTTTACAGCCCACAGACCATTAAAAAAAGCAAAATTAGAACTAGAGCTGTTTACGTTCGTTCACCAGCTTACAAAAGTCAAGCCATTTAGACCAAAACAACCATAAATACATATACCTCGATTTAACGACCTCTTATCAATTACTGTGAGATCCTCTATAACCAAATCCGTCCTTCCACTCTCCAATAATTCAACGTAGCCAAAATCAGCCATATAAATAGCGCAAGTGTTGAATTTGCTGATAACTAACTTAAAGAAATGTTTGTATTTATTTCATTAATTTAACTTCAACTCTCTATTTCTTTCTGTGTCGATAGATATTTAAAAAAATCAACAAGTCTATTTAAGCAAATACTACAATAAAACTTAATAGTCAGTTTATTGTGTTAAGTTTTAATTTGCTCATTTTAGTTTTCAACTGTCTTTTTGGAAAGGTAGAACTTCTTTTTAAATAATTCCAAATGGTTTTACACAAATTTTAAAATATTCATTAGTGTTCATAATTCAAATATACGAAAACATGTTTTCGTATTTATAAGTTATTAGTTAATTTTCTAAAACGAACTAAAAGACTTCAAAACATTTAATTATTTCATTATTCAATTAATTACTAATACCTTAAGGATTTATATTTTAATTTTGAATTTGCTTGTTTAGAAGAAAACACTAATTGACTCATGCCTGCTCGAATAAAGAAATGTTAACACTTTTTAACCTTTCAAAGAAAATTTCCAACTTTTTAAGATTAGAAATAAAATTTATACAGATGGGTTTTAGTAGTACTTTATTTGCTTTTAGTTAAAAAAATATAATCTTTCTAAAGCAAACAAAATGTTTTTTCTTTCTGATTTAAAAGCTACTGATTCACTGTCATTTTGAGGCTATTTTCATCATCGTGGCCCTTACATCTGGGATGCTTCTTCAAATTCAGAAACAGGTGGTAGTCACTGGGTGCTATAACTGTGCTGTATTCTAATGGTTAAGTTGTTCCTGGCCCAAACGATGAGACCTTGAATTCAATTGGCTCTGTGTGGTATTTTCTTGAAACAAAAGGCTTCCTCTAATCAACATGTCTTGTTTTTTGTTGCTCGACGGAGTTTTCTTAATGCCTCGCAGTAATTTTCAGAATTTATTGTTTCAGCTCGAGGCAAAATATCGACAAGAACACACCCTTTCTATCTCAAAATACGGTGAACATGATTTTCCTGGCTGAAATTGACTGTTTGAATATCACCTTCTTGTATGATGTTGGATGTCACCATTCCATAAAAGCGTTCGGTCATAATTTCATACAGAACACTTCTTGAAACTTTAGAATATTTCTGATATAACGAAAAGATCATCAAGCTCCTATTTGTTTTTGCATCAAAACGTCAGTATAGACGCTTTTCTGTTAAGCCCGTCCCTTCGCATGAATATTATTGCAGGTAACTTTAAAAGCTCTAACCTAATTCCTTATCAATCAAATCATAATGTTTTCTTTATAAACTTAACAGATCTGACAATGAATTTCAGATCGTTTCATGTATTTAACAATAAGAAAGCAAAAAACCGCGCGTACCTTACAGTCGGCACAGTTTAAATTCGCAAAAAAAAAACAGTTCAAACAAAGCCAATGCTTGCCGTAATATCTCTGTGAGTTTGCCGTTAATTTTTTTAAAAACTTCACTTTTTTTCATTTATTTGTTAATATAATATTGTCTAGATATATGCCATTGTCTTTAAATGTTTGTCCTTGTATTTCTCTCGCTTCTGTAAGCTCACACAGTTTTGACTTATTTTCTATACATTTCACTGTTTAAATATGTTGAATTTTACGATTATTGCCAGTTTCATCAAATCTCTGTTTATTCACATACATTTAGCTGAGGTAAGGTGAAGTGGTGTTTGTAATGCCGCACGTTATTTTCATAATTTGACTCCATATGTGATTGAGACTGTTTAAGGTTGGTACTATACCGAGTTTTGATTATTCTGTAAAGCGCCACCTTGTTGTGTTGTGCATCAGAATAATTTGTGTCGCCATATGACGAGTGTGATACATCCCTGAAAATCTTCATTATTAACGGTAATCATATCTTTAAACACAACAAGTTTTATTTTGAATTGTAGTTAGATAATAGAAAGATGGTATGATGAACCTACGTGTTGTTAAATTAATTGTTTAAACAATAGTTGTTACTACTTACACTTAATATGTGTAAATACACATATTAAGTAGTAACAACTATTGTTTAAACAATTGATTTAACAACACTTAGGTTCATCATACCATCTTTCTATCAGGGCATTCTTCCTCGCATTTAGCTTTTTACCATTTTCCACGATCAAGACCACTTGAAGTGAAAGCGCTGCAAAATGGTGCGGACGAACATAAATAAATCGATCTGTGCCACCAAATGCACATTAACAGCTCCTGCTTGGGCAATTGATCACATCTTCAATTCAATTCAATTCAATTTAAGTTTAATGGCAACATATATTGCGAGCTCACATTATATACTCATACAAAAGGCAGAAGAGGCAATAAAAGTGACACACCTGAGAGAGCAATAGCTCTACCAATAGATGAAGAAAAAGAACTGGCTAACTGCTCCGGAGTGATGGATGGGGTCTAACACGAATTGTAATATTCTTTTGGAAATTCTTTGAAAAATAAAATAAAAAAAGGCTATCCTGGTGAGGATTTTTTTTTGGGATTTGCCAAACGGAACAATCTCAGTAACAAAAATCGCCATCAGTTAAATTTTCTAGGAAGAAGTACCTAGATCTATTCATAATATATCAATACTTTGATATTTTAAAGAAGCAGATGGATGAATTGCAGCTTCATGATAAGCCTGAGCAAGTTTAGAACATAAATGAAACTATCTTTATTTTAATTCTGAATAAAACTGAAATTATCGGACGTAAATGTAGAGTTATTTTCAATTTAAAATGTAAAAACTATTCTAAATCAAGTTTACTTAAAAGTATAGCAACTTCCAGAAGTTCAGGAGGAAGTGATCGCGTATATATTTGTGTCTTAGTAACAGCTAATGCAGCGGAAAACACGGCACCACCGCTCATTATTTTTAAAGGAAAAAATATTTGGGAAAAAATTGGTTTCATCTCGGGAACGAAGAAGAGCCTGGTACTACTTACGCTGCTTCAGTGAATGGTTGTATGTAGTTCGATGTTCAATTATTTCTATAAATCCTTTTTGCCAGCTATAGGGCCCAATAGGCCAATTCTGTTGGTATATAATGGATATGTATCGAACATCGATAGAAGACTCATATTTTCCACTATTGAGAATATTGTAGTTATGCTAAATCTTCCTCCAATTGCTACAACCACTAGACTTATGTGTTTTTAAATGGGTTGCCGTACTTGTGAAGGAACATTAAGGCCATCGTATACCCAAAAATATATTTAGTACGATGATATGGAAGGATCTGAAACGAGAAATTATAATTAATGGTTTCCGAAAGGGAGGAATTCATACTTTCGGTTTATCAATTATTAATAACGAGCACTACAAACTATGAAAGGAACGAACGAAATCGAATAAAAATGGCCTTGAAAATAAAGGATCTGTTGTTGCGATGGTAGGAAACGAAGAACATAAGAATACAGGACAGAGCATTGGAAAGCCAGAGCAAGAAATGCATAGCTTCTGTTACGTCTTAATGAGAAATCGATAGAAAGGTCAAAAAGCTCAAGAAAAACGCAACAACACAAATCTATTGATTTAGAAAAAACACGAAAATATTTTCGTAAAATCTATAACAAATGAGTCTTATTAAGACTACAAGAACAAATCACTTTTGAAACAACTACTTCTCTAGCTTCAAAAGTGATTTGTTCTTGTAGTCTTAATAAGACTCATTTGTTGTAGATTTTACGAAAATATTTTCGTGTTTTTTCTATTTATTAGTGAATTTTCTACAACGTAAAGGACTTATATATTTTATCTATTGATTTAGATCAAGTTGAAGACGATGTGGAGTTGCCAAGAGATTTGATAGAAGACAGTGGTGACGATGAATTCAATTCTCACTTAACCCGTGGAGAAATGTTAATTAGAAAGTTAATTAAACAATTGGTTTTGTTTAACTATTTTATAATGCTTGTACATATCTGCTTGAGAATGACCAACGTTTGAAACTAGTTGGAGAAATATAAAACTAGTGAAACAAAATAGGGTTTAATTAACCTTCTAATTGACAGTGATGATGAAAATATTTGATTCTAAAAAAATTCTTCTTCAATATTCAATAGAAGAAGAATTTTTTTAGTATCAAATATTTTCTAATTTGTAAATGCAAAAGATTTGTTTCCAATCTGTATATAAAGCGTATTTCGATAAAGTATTAAACCATGTACAAGCTAAGCTTGTTGAAAAGTTAGATTTTTATCATGTGTTAAGAAAACGCTCGAAAAATAAATCTATAATTTATATTATTTTATCAGCACATCCCGTGGACGCCGAGAAGGGAAAGGGGCGGCACTAACTCACGCCCCGAAACAAATAATCCGATTTGCATTAAAAATCCAAACCCGAATAAAAACAAAACACAAAAAAAATACACGAAATCTATATAAATAAATTTTATTCCCTGCCCGTTTACGAACTCCCGGAACCACGGCCGCCTTCAATTCCCGTCCATGTTTATAGGATCTTGTGAATCCGTGATAGTGTTTTGTTTATAGTTACGGCCCCATAAATTGTCCCCTCATTTCGATTTATTCCAGAGGGCGCACGTAAGTCCCGCCGCCCTTTAAACAATGTGCACGGGAATAAGTGGGTTTTATAAACAAATATTTGCATTTCTTTAAAATCCCGCTGCCCGCACGGAAAAAGGGAACACGCAAAACAATACCTCGGACGTGCTCTCATCCCGAAGGGCTTTAATTAAAAAATACCGCGCCGAGTGCGTACTTATTAAATTACAATGAATGCTTGTACCGTATTTGTGAGGTTTGTTACTATTAAATTAAAAAAAGGCGAGCTTGATTCATTAACTATATCAAGTTAACACAGAGCATCCAATAATATTCATTTTAAAATTTAGCCTCACAAAACCTTTTCTAACTTTAAATATTTGTGTACATGTAATAAATAATAGTATATTTATTACCTATTATTACATAATCATAAATATTATGTTTTTCGGTTTAAATTAATGAATTATTGATATTATTTTTGTTTAAACTAAAATATGTATGTTTAATGTAGTATTAATATATTTATTGGGTTAGAAATATATATTTCTTTGTTATTAAATTCATTCATTTCTGACAATGAATTTGCAACTATAACATTAATTATTAACAAATATACATTTAGGCAAAAACGGCATATAATCGATAGCCATTTTGCAGATTAATAAACTAACCTCATCATTATTTATTTACCATTCAATCGAAACGGACTAAATAAATAATTAAACAAAACCCAGCGCTAATTTCGAAATCGCATCCATTTCTATTATGATGACCCAACCAATGAAGCAATATTATTTCTAGCTACTTTAATAACCGTCATAAAATCAATAGTGCAATTAAAATCAACACACAGACGCAATTTATTTTAAGAAAAAAGCCTCCCGCGTTCATACCCGAGTGTTCCATAATTGCAACATACGCATTTCTGCCCACATGTAATCATGTGGCGATTACCATTACAATAATTGGCGTTAGAAGGGTCAACCATGTATCATATATAATACAGGAAAATTACCACTTGTACGTGCAAATAGTTTATTTTTTCATTTCTTACGGTGTCCAATTTGTTTATACATCAGAGTTTAAGGACGGCGTAGATTTTCCGCACGCCATTCTCGAATAACAGCCGGCACGAACAAAGGGAAATTCATCATAGTTAGCTCAAATTATTTTCTCGAAACAGCGGAATTAAAAAAATCGGAATGAGTTTTAGGAAAATGCAAGTAAGTGCGAGGCGAACGGGCTAATCGAGTTTTAAATTTCTGGGATCGATTAGACTGTTCAGTTCTGGGTCAGCAGTGAAATGTATTCCTATAACACAGATTTACGTTTTTGATTAATCAGGAAAAACACGCTCAGTAAATTTATGTATGTAGAATAGTATGCAATCAAAAGCTAGCTATTTGTTTTGTCTTACGATATTTTAATAACTAAATTAAGGATGCTCCCTAATTATATAACAAACACAATTATTTATTAACGAATAAATTATTAACCAATATACGGTTTGTAAAAGTTTTCTGTTTATTCGTGAATAAAATATCGGACGGGCACTAATTAATATTGAAATATTTATTGGAGCGCGCATAGGGAATGACCATCGATTAATGTATTTACCAAAATTGTATTTAGATGGAATTTGCCCTTCATTGGCACACTCATATCATCAAATTTTCATTATGCGATTGAAATAAATTGCAGCAATTATTGCCGTGAATAAAATTAACAGAATATGGTATTCGTTGCGTGCCAGCAATTCGATTCAATACACGTCGTTCTATCTGTTTTAATTGCTAAATGAAATAATGTTACCGCCTGTTTGTTTTCAGGATGTTTATCGAAATTTATTTTTGTAGTACATTTTAATGGTATTGCTATTTAATCTGTTCATATATATATATACAACATCTTGAATGCAATAATTTTTACTTACACTCTCCGAGAACGCGTACCAGAAATGACCTCTTCTTGTTCACACACTCCTAGAACCAACGACAGAGAATATGTTTAAAACTTTTTCTTTAAAAACATCTTACATACATTACATCTTTAATACACCATGACTGTGACATATATAACATCGTTACGATGCTGGTTGCATTAAATATTTATCGGTTAATTGGTCGCTGATTTTGAATTTATCTTCATCTTTTTGAGCAGCCCCAAGTTTTGAAATACAACTTCTATGTACAATACATAAAAAATCATTAAACACAGCTTCAGTGACAACATAACAACGAAACTTAATTAGGCAAGAGTGGAAGATTATCTAAGCGTGAACACAAGCCTTTCCATTTGCGTTCAAAATTGTTCTGAATATTTATTGCTGTTATGTTTTATTTAGGAAGAATTTTATAAGCTTATTGGATACATAAATACTACTACCACTACTAACTTTACATCTCTCCAGGGTGAGGAGAACTATCCAGCAGCGATACAAGAGATGGGATTAGGTTGACTGGAAGGTGTTCTAGGATACAGAACGGGATACCGTCAGGGCCAGGTGCGGAATTTTTAGTAGATTTAATTGGGTTAGATTAAAGCGGTAGTTAGCCTGGATATCAATATAATGATTGATAGTGAGAGGTGCAGTGTATTTTAGGTAGATAGAGAGGATAAGCACGCAAAAATCCATAGGGTCCGTAGAGGGGGATGTGGTATGAAGGTAAGACGGGAGGAAAGGTTTAAAAGATTTTCCAGAAAAGAGCGGAGAATGAGATGTTTTTGTTTTTTGCGTTCGTTGATTCTTAATTTGATTGGGGCATTGAATCTATTTCACTCAGTTCGGTCTTGTGGCAGATTGAAGCGGCAAATTTGTCTGTAAAGCTGTCTTTTCTGGCAGATAAGGCAGGTATTGTAGGGGAGTGTATAACTGAGTATCGATGAAGTTATTGATTTAATTGCTCCGTTGATTTCGTCCGTTAGAGGGTGGGAGCGTCCCAGTTGATTCAGGAGAAGATCTTTTTCTGGAGCAACTGTGGGGTGAGAAAGGTGTAAAAAGGGAGTTGGAGCACAAGATAGAGAAGTGGTCAATATTGAAGGGGTTATCTAGAGAGCAAACGCCAACGTTATCGAAGATTTCCTCCATAACTAGAATGTGGTCGGCGATTGAGTGACCTCTGTAATTTATAGACGTATAAGTGGGGAGATTAGGAGGAGGTTTTCAAGTTCGCAATTGGTGACATTGTCTTCGAAAGAAGATCTTGCGTTAAAGTTGCCTAGTAACAGGTGCGACAAAAGTACCGCTACCTTTTAGATTGCGCCCCATCTTGGTTCTGTGACGTTTAGCTCAGTTTCGCTTTAACCATTGTGTTGCATAGACGTCCAAATTTTATTATGGATAAATATACGCCACAAATACGAGCATAAATAGTGACAATATTTATTGAAAATAATCGTTCTATTATTGCTACTCAGCGGAAATTGCGTCAAAAGCCCATATTCTTCTCAGTGGCCACGTCAATAAACAGAACAGTCGATTTTGGAGAACACACAATCCTCAAGTAATTCATGAAACATCATTGCATCCACTAAAAACAACTGTATCATGTGGTATTCATGCTGGAAACATCATTGGTCCCTATTTTTTTTTTGAAAATGGCCAAGCTGTTGGAGTTACTGTTAATGCTGAACGGTACCAAGACATGATTCGAAATTTTCTTGTGCCTGAAATGGAAGAGCAAGGACTAGAGGACATGTGATTTTCAGCAAGATGGGCACACAGCTCGTTCAACAATTCAATTATTGAATGACGTTTTTCCACGAAGACTAATTTCGCGAGGTGGCGATTTAGCATGGCCAGCCAGATATTCGGATTTAGCAGCAGCAGACTATTTCTTATGGGTTTTTTTAAATCAAAAGTTTATGTTAATAAGCCCCAAACGATTTAATATCTTAAAGACAATATCCGTCACGAAATTGAAGAAATTCAGCGCTATATTTTTCATGCCCCGAAAAGAGCCGAAAATTGCATAGCGAATCGCGGTCACCATTTAGCCGATATAATTTTCTAATCATAACGAAAAAAAAATGTAAAGACCAAATAAACTTTATATGAGAACCAATCTTACTTATCTTTCCTTTGACCAAAGTTATAAGCAATCAAAATAGTAGCGGAACTTCTGTTCCACCTTGTATAATGGTGCGGGGTTGCGAGGAGAGAATATTTAGAATTCTGGAGGGGAAGGGGAAGAGGAAGAGGGGCGGTATGTACATGGAGTGAACAGAGATTTGGGGAAATTTCGGGAAAGAAAAGACGACACTAGTTATGCAGATATTGTGGTCTAGGGGTGGATTGGAAAAGAATTGAATGGTGCAGAATTATGGCGCATTCGCTTCTCATATATCCATTGTCAGTACGATGGATGTTGAAGCCAGGTTTGTAGAGGCTGGTTGAAGAGGTGAGGAATGTTTCTTGTAGGCAAATGAGATGGTGAGGTTGAGTTCAGTCAGAAGGGAGCGAATTTAAAGGATTTAGCATCTGGCCCCTCTAATGTTGATTGATGCACGATTTAGATTATCACTCTTGGGGTAGTATTAGGTCATGGGGCGGAGGAGTATGCGGCAATGAGACTAGATAGACAGAAGAGGAGTACAGAAATATTACTCATAGGCCAAGATCTCCACCGATAACGGCCGATATAGTCTCCTGAATGACTGCAGATTGAGTGGGACGGAGTTTTGAGAGTGTGTCGGTGATAATTTGGGTGGCTTGGTTGCTGGGAGTGGTCAAAGTTTGGAGCGACAGCTGAGCCTGTTTGTTGGGGTTTTGACTATGTCTTTGAAAGTTTTTTTAAGAAGGCCGAGTGATTGTTGCATTTGGAGATGGTTGACGTGCAATTGTTGGAGGTGTGGGTGCTTGCGCAAATGTCACAGGTGGTGTGGTATTCCATGCAGGTAAAGCACTGGTTTTTGCGACGGGAAAGAGGAGCAGAGCAGAGGGTTTGACAAAATGCTTGAAGTTTCCGATCATTATACCGTCGCGGATGAGGCGGTCGATGTTTTCTTTGTTATATGAAAAAGCCTGTAAAGCCTAGTGACCATATTAATTACGCGGTGGAGGGTAAGAAAGACATTATGACAATGGCTACGCAAATGTTGTTATCAAAGGGTTAGAAAGGATTTGAATGGCGCAGGATTATGGCGTACTCGCTTTTCTTATATCCGTTGTCGGACGGATGGATGTTGGGGATTGAAGGGGCGAGGAATGTTACTTGTAGAAAAAGTATGGTCTGGTTGAGGTAAGTCAAAAGGGAACGAATTGAAAATATTTTGTTTCTGGTCCCTTCGATGTTAATTGATGCAAAATTTAGATTATCTCGGTAGGGGTTATATTTGGTCATGGGGTTAAAACATATTGAATTTCAATTTCAATTTAGGAAAGAAATTTTGTAAAAAGTCTATATTTCTAAACAATTTTTTTTAAATTTTAGAGCTTCCAATAAAATCTTCACAATTTATAAAGCGGGTTGAATTAAAAAATCTTGAAACCTAGAAAAGAAATTAGTGGAAATTTCTTGAATTCTTGAAATAGTGAGTCTAGATTTTAGAAAATAAATTCCTAAAAATCTAGGGCCTGAACCCTCAAGAAAAATCTAGATTTCTGCAACCAAATTTTCTAAAAAGTTCTAGAGTCTCCAATAAAATCTTTATAATTTAGAAGACAAGAAGATAACCTTCAAATCTGGAGGAGAAATTTCTGGAAATTTCCTGAACCCTAGGAAAAATAGTCTAGATTTCTAAATGAAAATTTTCTAAATATTTTAGAGCCTCCTAAAAATTTAGAAGACCAGTTGAAAAAATATCTTGAAATCGGGAAGAGAAATTAGTGAAAACTCTTTTAAACTTTCTCGAAAATAAGAAAAGATTTCTAGGGGAAATTTTTCTAAAAACATCTAGACCCTCCAAGAAAATTTCCCCAATTTACAACTTCCTAAATAAGTTTATAGCCTCTAGTTGAAACAAAATGTTGAATTTTAGAGAAGAAATTGCTGAAATTCAACTAAATTCACGAAAAGAAAACGAATAAAAAAACATTTAGAGCCTGAAAAAAATCTTGGCAATTTATAAGAAAAGTTGAAAACAAAATTTAATTTTGGGAAGGACTTGTTGGCCATTTTCTAAACTCTAAATTTTTAGAAAAAAAATTCTAGAAAATCCTAATGTCTCATAGAAAATCTTTGCAATTTAAAAGACGACTTCAAAAAACTCATGAACTTTCCTAAACACTCGAGAAAATAATCTAGATTTCTAAAAAAAAATCTTTGCGATTTAGAAGATAAGTTGAAAAAAACCTGAAATGTGGAGAAGAAATAACTACAAATTTCCTGAACTTTCGAAAAAAAGTCTAGATTTTTAAAAACAAATTTTCAGAAAAAGCCTTCATATAAATTTAAAGATAAAGCCTTTATTTACTGGAAATTTTCTGAATTCTACAAAAATCTACATTTCATGATTTTTTTTTTTTTAAATTCTTAAAACTTCGCAATTTAAAAGACAGCTTGAAAAATACAATCTTGATATCTGGAGAAATGAATGAAAAGAGTCTAGATTTCTAGGAACAGATTTTCTATAGCCCCCAAATCTGAATAAAAGTTACTGGAAATGTCTGAACTCTCAAAAAACGTCTAAAGTTCTGGAAAAGATTTTTTTTTAAATTTTTGAGCCCTGAAGGAAATCTTTGCAATTTATAAGACAATATTAAAATCTGGAAGAGAAATTACTGGAAACAGCCACAAAGAAAATTCTATAAATATTGAAACGAACTTTCTAAAAACTCCCGAATAACACGTTTGCTAAAAATTCTAGAAATATGAAGAAGAAATTACTGTACACTTTTAGAATCCTCCAAAAAAGTTCTAGAAATCTACAAGGAAAACTTCTAGAATCCTCGATCAAAATTCTTTCGAAAGGAATATGAAAAAAACTGAAAATATGGAGAAGAAATTCCTGAAACTTCCAGAAGCCTCTAACTAACTTCTAGAAATTTAGAAAAAAAATCCTAATAAATTGTAAAGTTAAACAAAATCTTGAAAGAACTTTCTGAAAAATCTAGAACTCTGCAATAAAATGTTTGCTAAAAATTCTGTAAATATCTATTTATTTATTAGATAAGAAAAAGAAATTACTGTACACTTCTAGGATCCTCAAAACAAGTTTTATAAATCTAAAATGAAATCTTGTGAAAAATTCTAGAAACCTCACTGTAAAAAAAAACTAAAAGTATGGATTATCTGAGAAAATTAGAGAAAAAGTTTAACAAAATATTCTACAAAAACCACGAAGAAATGTCTATAAATAAAAATAAATAATGACTTTCTGAAAAATTTTGAAACTCTTGAATAAAACCTTTGCAAAACTTGTTAAAAATTTGTAGAATTCTCGATGAAAATTCTTTGAAAAGGAAGTTACAAAAAAACTAAAAGTGTGGAGGAGAAATTTCTGAAATTTCAAGAATCTTTAAAGAAAAATTTAAAATGTTTTCTGAAAAATTATAAATTAAAATTTTTTTCTCACAAATTAAAAATTTTACGAAAAACATGTTTTAATGAAACTTCTTCAGTTTCTCATTTCCTTTAACCTTTGTTTGAAAAGTTATGAAATATATTTCAAATTTGGAAAAATATCGAGAAAAATCAAAAAACCGCCTCGAGTAAACATCCGCTTCCGGTTAATGAATGTTTACCAAAAGCTTTTCAGTTCGAGTTTTGAACGATAAAACCTTAAGTTTAAAGTTTACAGCGCCCACAGACATTTTCATGCACGAAAACAATACTTCCCCTATATATACTATATAGGGAAAGTAAAAATTATAGACAGTTTCCCATCTTATTTCAAATCTGTGTACTCTGCTCAATCCGATCAATCACTTGTGGATGGTGGTCAGAATAGTCTCAATTTTGCGTTCCAGATGATTGAGGAAGACGACATATACGATGCAGCCAAACAACTAAAGAATAACTTTACTTTTGGTCCAGATGGTATAAAACCAAGTTTTATTGTTAAGGATTGTATTCAATGCTTCATATTTTTAACTTTTCCTTAACATCTAATACTTTTCCTTAGCTTTGGAAAGTATCCAGGAACACGCCTGTAAGGTAATTCGGGTATGATTAAGATCTACAGACCCATTTTTGTTATAAACAACTTCGCTATTGCTTGAGATTATATTATGTTCGCAGATAAATAGACATGTGAGTAAGCGTTTATCATCTTGAGAGCATGATTTTTTTAAGAATAGATATACAGTTTTGTACCTTTTAATTAAGTTCTGGGTAGTAGAGGTCACGTTGATGTCATCTACATAGACCTGCATAAAGCGTTTGAATCCATTAATCACAATTTACTGAATTCGATACTTGTTTTGCTATATTCTTGATGGAACCAAATTTTCATATTGGGAGAAGTAATACACTTGTTATGTTCCATTTGTTTATTATCAGGTAACTGACACGTGTTTCGGTCCTTACGGATCATTCTCAAAGTTATCAGTTACCTGATAATAAACAAATACAACATAACAAGTGTATTACTTCTCCCAATATGACAATTTACTGATCTTAAAATTGTCTACAATTGGATTTTCTAAAAACCCATACTATCATACGGAGTTTTGAGAGTGTGGCGGTGACAATTTGGACGATTTTCTTTTCGAGGGTGACTTGGTTGCTAGGGAGGGCGGCTGTGTCGTTTGTTACGGTTTTGACTGCGTCCTATCTCTTTGGACATTTGTTTGAGACAACGGGCTAGTTGCCTCTAGACTGAGAGCATTTAGAGGTGGTTGACGTGGCTTTATTGACAGCTGTATCGTTTCTTAGGGTTTTAACTGCGTCTTGGCTCTTTGAAAGAAAAATTGTGGTATTCTATGTAGGTGAAGCACTGAATAGGGCGTTCTCCGAAATGCCTGAAGGGCCCGACCATTATGCGGTGGTCGATTTCTTTTTTGTTGTGTGAGAAAAGGTGAGAGGAGTGCTGAGTGGCCCTGGAGATGACATTAATTGCGCGTTAGAGGATGAAGTTCGCGATATCAGTGTCATTGTAGTAATCTGGGACATCACAGATGATGCAGGATATTTATTGTGGTCAACGGGGACAGCGGTTGGTGGAGGATTTATTGGGGACATGGATAACTATTATTAGGGGTTTGCCGACGAGTTTCGGTAGGTAGTATTTTAGTAGAACCCATGAGTTGGTTGTAGGACCTTAACGGAGGCAAATGGGTTGGAGGAAGAGGAAGGGAAGGAAATAATTACTATATCAAGGTTGGCGTGGATCATGAGCAAATATTTAGTGAGTTGAGCGTTGTTAGGAAGATGGGAGGGAACCACGAATATTAATTTGGCAAACGTACTTTGCGATGGCTGCGGGGTATAATCGAGGTAGTTTGGAGGGTTTAGTAGACGTAGTTTAGTAGAACGCTGGTCCATCCTGGTTCCTCTGAAGATGGTGTTTCAGAAAGTTCTCCAGATACAGTTGGTAGATGGTGTATATGCGATTGGGGTCGAGTTCTCCTGAGGATAATCGACAAGGATGGTGCCCATGATAGTGTTAGCCTATAGTTGGCCTGGTGCTCCTGGTGCAGCAGACATTGAAAGGGGCTTTGGAGGTGACGTGAAATTCATGGACTTCTTTGGGGAGGCGGCTTTGGTCAATTCAGAAGAATATAAGAATAATACTACAGTGATGGATGTCGAGGCTGAAGATGGCGGTTTCGATTAGGGGAGGGCGCGATATTGAAACTAGGCAGGTGAGGTTTTCGTTTAGGTACGGTAATGCGTTTTGACCATCAATTGCGAGGTATCGACTGCTACGGGCCATTTGATATCTGTCTGCTAGTCTTTTGTCGCCTATCTTCTAGCTTCTATTTTGTTTCCTACCTCTTATCAGAGGCACTTTGAAGCTACTACCTACTGTGTGAACCAAAACCAACCATTTCATTCGAATGAGGCAATACAGAAATAATCATTTAGATTAATTATATCCAAAATAGTGAATTTTCGTTGGTAATGTAATGTAATATTAATGTGAAAAAGTTAATCATTTAAAAATAGCATTTAAATGTAATAGTGCTGGTAATTACATCTGATATAAACAGCTCCCCGTGGCTTTTAGGTACCACAATAAACACACGTTGTATATTTTCGTTTCGGCAGGCGCCGATGTTTATTAGCTCCCTATGAGTGTGATTAAATCCATACGCACCAGATGGTTTTCGTAAATGGCCAATTAATGAACCATTTTACGGCGGTTTCATTACTCAGACCTGTGCATTCGGCTCCGAGTAAATACATAAATCGATATTCCTGGAAGATTCTTGGTTATTTTCGACGGCCTCTCGAGCCATCAATCATTTTTGTGTGTGCGTTACGTTGCCTGCGGGATTATAATTAAAACTAATTTTAGTTCGCTGGGAGACATGAATACGCTCAAGACATAGTTTCGCAATAACAACGATGATCGCAACAACCTATGACGTCCCGCCGGATTATAATTTGCGAGCAGAAACGGTTTGAAAAAAAAATGGAACAAAACCCGGAGCTGCATTATTATTGGAGTAAATATAATTTCAGAATGTAATTTTCCGTTATAAATTACACACTGTGTAATTGGTTTTCGGTGTAGTTTACTTTCGAGGAAATTTTATTGAAAACTTTTGCAAACATAATGTAACTTTTCGCATCGATTACTTATAAGCTTTATCTGAGGCATGATTTTCCTCAAACATCATCTTTTATCTTTTTCGGCGTGACTGACGCCCGTTATTAATGTCGCTCCTAATAATACCATGGAGCAGTGTGACACTATGTAACTTAAATATATATGTTATAATTAACGATGCATTATTAATGTGGCAAGCCATCTAGTTCTATTATGTTTTCAATTTATCTACTGGGGCGTCTATTAATTAAAAGTGAATTTTTAATAAACGTATTTAGTTTAGAGACATAGAACCTACATTTCTATTGAAGTTATTAATTATGGTTTAAGTAATTACGGAATATTAAAATAAGAGAGATATTAAGGGACTGTGAGACTAATACAGAGAGAGAGAGAAAAGGAAAGTGAAAAGAATTATAGAGAGAGATAACATAATTATTTAAACATTCACATTATATAATAACTTTTGATTACTTATTTTTATTGATAGGGTAATAGGTTAGTTAAATAAAATTAATTTTCGGTTTATAATATGATTGACTTAGTCCGACTGGGCCATCGAAATGAGGTCGGTCCGTCAACAGAATAATATCCGACTACGTTTAATCAGAATTATAACGGCATAGACATATTGCAATAATCTTCAAAGACCCTTTAATTTATGATATTAGTTAGTAATATTGAGTTTAATGATGTGAGCTTTAATAAAGGCATATTGAATCAATAGTCACAACAAATAATTCTATTGATACTTGAAACTTCTATTTCATTATACATTCTGAAAATAAAATGAAACGCGTATTACTTTAAATAAACAAGTAATTATAGGGAACAATATAATCAAAAAGAAGTCGGACCGGTTTCGATTAACTTTAGATCTCACCAGCTTATGGCAGTTGAAGACAGGGAAACAGAATATTACTTTGGAGTTTTTAACTCTCCAGCTAAACCGTCTTAAAATAAACAAAAACGATAAGGTAAATTTCCGTTTTACTTGTTTCAGAATTCAAAAATTGCAAAACAAATAAAACCAATTAATTTATCCCACCGTTAAATTATGAAGTAATAAATGTGCAAAAAGAACGCAACTTATATAATTAAAATTACACTTTTAAATATTAGTTTCGAAACAACTCTCAATTATAATGAATAAAGCTTGTATTTAAAATTAAATAAATATTATCGTAAAATTAAATGGAAGTCGGAAACTCGGTCTATTCAAATGAGTTATAATGATATTCAAAGTTTCAAGCGTGGAGATTAGAATAAATCAAGCGCAGGATAAGAAGTGACAAAGGAATGCACCGTCGCTGCGGGACGTCGGCCAACATTTTTGACATCTACAAGGGTTTTACAATGGACAAACCCCCGGTCACATCGACCGTTTTTATTTAGGTAACTCCCCATTGTTATAAATAGTGTGAACGGTATCATAAATTCAAGACAATTGTTTCTGTTCGGGAAAAAAAACCGGAATATATTACGAGGGCGCCATTTGTCCATGCACTCGATTCCACTACAGAATCATTAAATACGCTAAGGATTTAGTGTGCAGTATTTACAAATAGCAAATAAATGTTTGATTCATGGTAGCGTCGATATTTTAAATTTATTTAATGATCTGTTTCACACAATGTGAAAGAGTTTATTGCAACTTTTTATCGAAGTTAAAATATAATATTTGTTTATTTTATAGTTATTATGAAAACTTAAATCTGATACCTATTCAGAATAAGATATAATTATTAAAAATAAGTAATTACAGTGAAATTGGAAGGACTACTAGGAATAACCATTATATATAGTGTTATCAAAAAGTGTTAACTCTAAATGTGCAGCTGTAAAAATATTAATCAGTTTTCTAAACTAACATACATAAAAAGCCGATTCATATTTCTACAACCGGTGATGAATGCACATTTATAGTTAGCACTTTTTGATTACACCTCGTATATTGGTTATTTCTCACAGAAATATCATAAATGAGCATTTTGATAAAAGTGCTTCTTGGTTACGAAATAATCCTCCTTAATTAATGGGTGAAAAAGTTTAATTGAATAACACTTCATGAACAAAACACTCTATGCACAAAGGAAGTTTTCAAGATGTTTCAAAAATTAGTATTCTGTGGGAAAGATGTCGAAATATTTCATTGTTGAGGTAGGATATCTTAGTATTGATTTAAATTAAGCATGGACTTTACAAAGTGATGCCAAAACTTATGTGCGTTAAATGATCACATACAAAAGTTCATTTATATAATTATTAAACTCCTCTAATCTCAAATTCATTTCAATTTGTAGACAAACGAAACAACTGATTATTTATTTTTGCCTTTGTCAAAGAGTTTCAATGAATTTGAGAAATCTAATAAAAGATTAGAGGAGTACAATAATCATATGAATGAACTCAAGTAGAAAGAGAGAGAAAGGTAAAAATCGAAAATTGATAATATTACAACGTTAGAAAATGCGGAGGAATCCAAAGAGATCGAATAAGAAAAAAATTTTAGAGTAAAAGAATTTTTAAAATTAATGGTATATAATTTAGCAGAGGATATAAAAACCACGTTTCACTTTTTGACAAATAAGAAGGTATAAGAAGGGTTGACTAAGTTTAGCTACATCTGTTTAAGTCGGAGGTAAGAAATAATAAACGAATAATATCAATACAAGGCAGCAAGATAACTTAAAAGATGCAAAGTATAATATATAAATTAATAATGGTTTTATATAGAATGAGAACGAGATACAGATGGATATTAAAGGAGTAGACAGACCATAAAGAAAAAAAATGAAGAAAATATCGAATCGAACATGTTTTGATGATGTGTAATATTGAGCTGGGGCTTTGGAAAATTATTGGAACTAAAAAATACATGACAGAAGAGATATTTTAAGATTTGCATTTTGAACATACCGGTTGTGGCCAGATTACCGAAATCGAAAGGACTTTCCCTGAAATATACGTGAAGATATAGATGTAAGAGAGTGAGTTTACGAAATTAAAAATAAAAATATCGGTAGATTTATATTTTAGGCACAGCTTTTCTTGAAATTAATTATATCTTCATTAAATTCTCTACTGTTATTATTAATTGTTTTTATACTTCAACTATATTTAGTTGCCATTTTTTTCATAGCAATGTTTTCTGCTCAAATTTAACTGTTTAATGTCAATGCACATCTTTGTTTACAAGATCTTTTTCCTACAAAATTTTTAACAATGTTAAAGTTTTTATAATCTTTAAAACAAATAAATGTATCTTTTTAATAAAGTTCCTATTCTTTTGTTTGTAAAATTTTAACTGCTTTCTATACATTTTCTTTTATTTGAACTGTTTTTAATATTCTCTATTGTTCAATTGATTCATTAATAAAACTGTAACAACTTATTTTTTTTCTATCAAAGTTTTGAACAGTTTCTTTGCTGTAGATTTCAATTTTTTAAATATTTATTCAAAATTTTTAACTGATTCTTCTTTAAATAATATTCCAACTTCTAAACTTATTTTCAATGTTGTTTTATCAATCAATTACCTATTTGTGAACTTTTTGATTCGATTGTTAATTGTTTCATTTATTCAATATCGTTTTTTTTTGACCAACAAAACTGTTCAACACAAATTTTTAAGTTTATTATATTAACAAATTTACATTTTCAATTTTAGCTCTTTTAAACACACAAATAAAACTGTATACAGTTTTAAGCAAATTTATTTTTCTTTAATCTATTTTTTCTTAATATTAATGCAATTACTAATTTTTATTGTAAATTTTAAAAGAAATTTTGATTTTATAATTGTAACTGACGTTTTTTACTGCTAAAATTTTAACTGTTAAAAACGAATTTTCAAACCATTTTTTTTACAAATTCATATTTACCTTGTAATATTTTTATTATAAATTAAACTATTATCAGACTTATTTAAAAGATTGGAACCCTACTTTTAAACAAATTTTTAAATGTATTTTTTTTGTAAAATAATTATAAAATTATAACAGTTTTTATGCATTCACAAAATTTTAACATTTCTTTATTTTAAATCTAAACAGTTTTATAGTTTTATTTGATTTATTAATGAAAGGGTAACTTCTTTTAAACATTTTGTTAATCAAAGTTTTTTATGCAGATTGTAATTGATTTATATGTAAATTATTAAACATTTTTTATTACAACTTTTTTTATATGTAAATTAATAATTTTTGATATTTTTTGTTGGAAAAATGTTCGACTCTTATTATCATTTATTTTTTCAATTTTAGCCATAAGTTTTGAATTGTATATTTTACGTAGCAAATTTCAAATGTTTTCTTACTACCTTTCAAAATTGACAAATTTTGTTTTTTTTGCAAAATATCAACTATATTTAAAGTTGTCTGCAGAGAAAGTTATCTCTGAATTTTCAATTACATTTGTTTGCAAAACTTTAACTGTTTTTATGTATTTTCTTTTATTTAAACTGTATTAAATATTCTTAATTGTTTACAATTGTTTTATTCAAAACTCTAAGATTTCTTTCAAAATCATAGTATTAAGTGTAAGAAGATCATCTACAAGTGTGAACTCCGCCCTTCGGCATTCTGTTAAAATTATATGTATGTTTTTCCTTCAATTTTGTATATTTCAGTTTATTTGTATTTTATATAATCATGACCGATAAAGCTTAAATAAATAAATAAATTATTTTAAATTTTTGGATATTTTTGTTTAAAAGTAAATAGTTTTTAATCTGTTAATTCTCTGAGAATTTTTCGACTGACTTTTATTTGCTTTTTTAAATTCAAGTGATTTTATACTGATAAACTTTCAACCGTTTTAAACAGATTTAATTTTATAGACAAATTTACATTTTTAAAATGATATTTTAATTATTTAAAAGTTTTCAACTGTGTTTTAAGGAAATTATCTGTTCCGTTTTTATATTTTTTTATCTAAATTTGTTTTAATAAAAAAATCAATTTTAAATAATTAAATTATAAAAATGAAATTATTTGATCTTTTCTTCGAAAAACATATTTTTTTTCTTTAGAAAATTTTCCCTGTTTTTCTTTAATTCTTTTAAAGTTTCCGTTCAACTTCTAAACACTTTTTTTTCCTTTTTACTAGATGTTAACGGTTTTTTTACATAAATTTCGTAGGGTTTTCAAAAATTCGTAATCAATTCATAATTTACAACACTTTTATAAAATGAAACCTTTTCTTACGCATATTTCATTTTTTTGTAAAAGTCGAACTTTTTTACGCATTGTTTTTAATTTGAACTGGTTTAGTTGTTTTACTATATTCAATTGTTTTTTTTTTTGTTAAAACTTCAAATTCTTTAAACGAATTTTTCATTATTTCGATTTAGTTTTGAACTGTTTCTTTGATGCAGATTACATAAAAAAATTGAATATTTTTTTAAATTTTAACAAATTCTTCTTTGAAAAATTCTTCAGGTTCTAAGTAATTTTTTGCCGTCGTGTAACAATCGATTATTTAAGATTATTTTCATTTGTTTCTGTTTCATTCTATATCAATGTTTTTAGTGTATTGTTATATATGCAGTTTTGGATATTTCTCTTTGAAAAATTTAAGCAAACTTCCACTAGTTTTCATCGGTCGATTCTTTGAGAATTTCTACTGTCATTTTTAGTTGAGTTTTTTATTTCAAATGATTTTATACTAATAACATTTGAAAGGTTTAAAACATATTTTAAAGCTTAAATTTCAATTATTTTGAAGTTTTCAACTGTGATTTAAGAAAGTTATCTGTTTTCTTTTCTTAATATTTTTTTTAATCTAAATTTGTTTTAGTAAAAATTTTATAATTTGAAAATTACAAAAACATATTCATAAAGAAAGAAAGAATTTTTATCGATTTTTTCACGGTTTTCCAATAATTCTTTCAAAGTATGCTGCTCAACTTTTAAACAGTTTTTCTTTTTTAATTTATAATAGATGTCAACGATATTTCACGTAACAGATTTTGTACCTTTTCAAAAATTCAAAATTCAAAACACTTTTTTAAATAAATTTTCATTTTTTTTTTTGTAAAATTCTAACTGATTCTACGCATTCTTTTTAATTTGAACGTTTTTAGTTGTTACTATATTCAATTGATTTTTGGTTAAAACTTCCTTAAAAGAATTTATAATTTTTTTTATTTGATTTTTAATTTTTGGACTTTTACTTTGGTATAGATTTCAATTAATTTGTTTTATTTGTTTTAATTTCATTTCAAATGTTTTTTTTACTGGTAAAATTTTACAAATTTTAAAGCTTATTTTTATAAATTAACAAATCTCTATTTCTAATGAAATTTAAATTATTATAAAGTTTTAACCTCTATTTTAAATAAATAATGTTAAGAACTGCCTGTTTTTTTGTAATCTTTATTTTTACCTATTACCTTTTATTCAAACAATTTTAAATATTCAGAACTGCTTTTTTTCAAACAAAGTTTTGAATTGTTTCTGTGGTACAGATTTTGATTATTTTATATCAATTTTTTTCAATATATATTTTTTAAATTCTATTTTTTAAGTACTTTTTCACTTTCTTTTATCAATCGATTGTTTGGCATTTTTTCAACTGCTCTTTTTATCTATTTTTTTCTTAAATTTCAATTGTTTGTTACTGATAAAATTTCAAATGCTTGAAAGAAATTTTAAAGCTAAATTTTGTGAACGAAAAAATTCACATTTTTTATGAAATTTCAGTCTTTGCCTTTTAAGCACATCTTCAGACTTTTAAACAAAATTAACAACTGTCTTTGAATAAATGTTCTATTAGAATTATTTCATTAACGAACTATCACTGTCTTCAACTGTGCTATTTAGATGAAATCCAAAATAGATCGAAACCGGTTTGTGGTTCTTTTTGACAGAGAAAAAATAATTCATAGTTAATAATTACGCAATACTCCTGCCCATATCAATACCTTTCCAGTGAATGGAACAAAGGTATCATCAGTTGTATCCCTAAATTCAAAACTGATCCTTCCTATCTCACAAGTTATCGCCCGATTATCCATTTTTTAACAGGTAAACTATTTGAATCCCTCCTAAAAGAAAAAAAAAATAGAATCCTCTAATGTATTCCCGCCTACCAATTCAGCTTTATTCCCCAAAATTCACTAAACTTCCTCTTGCCATCGTAAATTCCTATGTAAAAACAAAGCACCTCGAAGGTTACATATCCACTGTATTTTTTGTTGACATAAAAAGGGGTTTGACTCGGGATGGCATCGACGTCTGCTTTATAAATGTTTTTCCTAAAAATCACTAATCACCTTATCAATTTAATCTATTAATTCCATAATAATCTATTCTGCCAAATAAAAATCCGACCATCATTATTATTTCATCTCAGATCATTTTTCTTACAGCAAGGTGTACCTTAAGGATCCCCAGTCTCGCCTATGCTTTATAATCTTTAATTCCACGATATATTTAATCCTGATCGTACACACTTCGATCCCTCCATATATCCTAGGCTATTTGTGGATGGGACCTGACTAATGGTACAAGCCTTCTCTACTACCCTCAAGTCGCTACAAATAGTATTAAACTCCCTAGAATACTTATTCCGTAAATGGCCAATTGACCATACAAAATCAAAACTATTAATTCACCTCATCATCTTCCAAAATTAAAATCCATCAAAATAAAAAATTGGACACACAAATAATCTTCTTAATAACCCATCCAATGAACTACTGTATGATACCACCCAAATAATACCCATCGTCCAACATGGATTAGCCATAAGTAAAAAAAAATCGCCTAAACCTTTCAACCTAATCCTCCTGGATAAATACTGTATTCTCCGCATATTAGGAAAGATCCCTTCAAAATTCAAACACAAACACTCTTACCAAATTATTAGATCACATCATCGGGACGGTTCAATTTAACTAACTTTAATCTCTTCCTATTTTTGCATTTAAGACAGGACAGAAAGACCTACGGTCGATAGTCCAAATAGTGACGTATTAACGCAAAGTATACTAAATAAATGTATTATGTAAAATATATGTAATAGCTACTCCAATACAGCTGTTGTATATATAATTACGCATAAGGTGTTTAATAAACTATTTTTTGGATAAGTCAACACTATCTAAAAAGCGGCGATTCTAAACTGATGGCAAAGGTACATAGGTATTATTGCGAATTAATCAAAATTGCAGCGGCGAAATTAATTAACACTGCGCCATGTAGTCTGTCGTACGTAAATAACAGTTGTTAATTGGAAACGTCGATAAATGATTTTACTCTCAATAAAAGTAGATGCAGTTGATAAATAGTTAACGGAGTTAAAATGTTTAACACTGTTTGAATTTGGACGGTGTAATTATATTTATTTTCGAAGCTGAAACTTTCCCTTCGTATAAATCAACTTATTACTTAATTTCCCTTCGAGTGAAATTATACAAACTACTCTTTACAAATGGTAATAAAACTTTCATTAAAGAATTTATTTATGAACAGATACTTGTAACTTTTGATATCCTTTGAAATTTATATAGAAAACTAAACAAGTGTTTTAATTCATCGATCAAGATAATAGGTAAAAATTGTTAAGAACACTTAATTTCTTTTATTGATTTAAACGTGAAAAAAGTTCTTTGTCTATTATTTACCAAGAGATAAGTGAGTACAGAAATAATAAAGATAATAAAAAAATATTTACCGATTATTCAACATTGTGTAAATTATTATTTTGTTAATAATGTAAAACTAAACCTTGATTGAGTTGTAATTAAATTACAATAACTTTGTTTTACCACTGTATTTTAAAAATTACAACTCATTTAAGATGTACCACGAAGTAAACACCACTGCCATCAAATATTTAAACCTTGTTTATAAAAATAAAACAAATTAAGTGTCTTTATTTGAATTAAATAATTAGTAATTTCAAATAATATTAAAACTATTAATTTTACCCTCAAGTTATTCACGAAATGAATGTTTGGATCGTTAGTAACGAACATGTATTGGTAAATATATGTGTAAATGATTGTTTTCAGTTCTTGGTGAAATGTGCTTTTTGAAGTTGCGAACGATTTCTTTCTGAAGTATAAAATATCGGTTTCCAGAAAAAGGAATACAAAATTAGGTCAAAGTATTATAATAGATGTATGTTGGCAAGATTTTCGCGTAGGAAATAATTTTACCATAAATCTCAATAAAATGTGAAAAAGTGTGTTATTTTTCTTGCATGGTGGAAAGTTTGCCTAGACTAATTACCCGCGTAATTTATAAAAAAAAAATAATTAAATTAATTTAGCTTTCAACAAGTTGTTATTAAAATGTTTAAAATTAAGTTGCATACAAACATGTAATTGTAAACTGATTAAATAATAAAATTTATTAATCAGTGTTTAAGTATAAGTATAACATTGAATCCTTTTTGCCTTTTTTCAAATACGGATACTGATAAAAGGGCGGGCGGTAAAGTCACAGTATACAGGACCCTGATTGGGCCCATTTACACCTTTAGTCACAGGAGCACTAGCTCTCCAGCCACCTTACCCCTTTAACAAAGTTGAGGATTTTGCTGGGAAACAGGCCTCTCAGATCGATCGGTTTTGGCCATGATGTCTATAGCTAGGATCATCAGCAACTTCTAATTCATAGAGGTATTTCTTTAACTGATAGTGTCATTAGGATAGCAGTCAGATATTTTAGGTTTTACATGGATAGATTGGGCAATTTTAGCTGAGTGTTCGTATTGTGTTTCTGGAGGGAGCATAAGTGGAGAAATTTTTCTATCCTGCTCTGTATTTTGCTAAAGTCATGTATTGAAGTATGTTTAAAAGATTGTTTTTGTATAGGGGACAGGCCTGTTATCGATTTTCAAAATATAACCTAAAACCTATATTAATACAATGTTTCACCAAGTAATTAATGAGAAACAAGTACATGATATCTCCTTCTTTTTGCATCCACCCTAATACCCCTCGTCTTTGAGCGTGCCTTGGCCTAGGATTAAGGAATTCTGTTATCTACAGACGCGGTCTCCTGTGTCATAAAACATTAATTGATTGATGAGACCTTGGGATGGTTTTACTGTTTGTGTGGATTCATATGTGTTCTCCTTTTATTATTTATTATTATTTATTTATTTAACGGTAGCACCTTTTATACAATTAACTTACATTTTTAAATCTATTATAACCTAAATCTAATAATTAATATAAACTAAATCAAACATTCAATGACATAAATCACTTAAATTAACTCTAACTAGATTTCTTTTAAACCTATTTAAAGACTGTACAAATAAATCAAAATTAGGATTAGCATTGAGGATGTTTGCACATCTCATTAGTCTTTGAATAGGATTATTGAAACTATAATTATTAGTTGCAGCGTTCAATCTGAAAAGTGGTTTCGACCGTAGAGATCTGAATGATGTAGAAATATGAAAATTAATAAATCGAATTATTTCACAAGTAACTAAACCTGATACAATTTTAAATAACATAAATAAGTCTAATTTAATTCTACGGACTTCTAATGACTCAACATTAAGTGTGCAACAAACAAAATCATAATTAAAAGAACTGAAATTAAGCTGGTAATTCAATTTAAAAACTACATAAGAAATAAATCGCTTTTGTACGCACTCTATTTGTTCTTTGTATACTTTATAATATGGCGACCAAATAACCGATGCATACTCGACATTAGACCTGACTAGATTATAATACAAAATTTTTATAGTAGCAAAACTAAACGTAGTACAATTACGAAATAAAAAACCCATTAATTTGAAAGCCTTTTTAGTAATGCTTTTAATATGGTCAGAAAATGTTAGTTTATTATCAAAATAGATGCCTAGATCTTTAATGCATTCAACTCTTTCCAATATTATGTTGTTAATCTTATAATTATGCATAATCAAATTGTGACGTCTACTGAAGGTAATAACTTTTGTTGATATTTAGATCAAGACAATTTTTTCTACACCAAGAGGACAGATTATCTAAATCGGATTGGATTTTATGGCAATCTGAAATATCATCAACAGCATGAAACAGCTTTAAATCATCCGCGAATAATAAACATTTTGAATAATTCAAGTTCTCACTAATATCATTAATAAAAATAATGAACAATATCGGACCAATATGTGAGCCTTGTGGAACCCCAGAAAACACCTTAATAACACACGATAGGTAATTTTTTATCTTAACAACTTGAAATCGGTTTGATAAGAAACTAGTAACCCAATTCACTATTTGTTCAGAGAATCCCAAGCATTCAAGTTTTCTAGATAAGATATTATGTTGAACACGATCGAAGGCTTTAGCAAAGTCTGTATAAATAGTGTCAACTTGTCTGTGTCCATTAAAAGCATCCAATAAGAAGGTTTCAAATTCTAACAAATTAGTTATTGTAGATTTACCCTCCATAAAACCATGTTGCTGAATATTAATTACATTTTTGGACATCCATGCTAGCAGACGAGACACTAAGTTATCCAAAACTTTAGGTAAAATCGACTGCAAAGAAACGCCCCGATAATTTTCAATGTCTTTACGATCACCGCTTTTAAATATAGGTTTACTATAGCTTGTATATCCCCAGTCCAGTTATTTTTGGGTACTAACAAGTATCATTTTGAGTTCCGCCTGGATGATTGTAGTGTTTCTGGAAGGGCAACTTTAGTTCAAGATTCAATTTGACATAATTTATACCTGTAGCTAAAGGAGCCTCAGAGTTTTGTGACGTGTAGTGTCTCTAAAAAGGGTAGAATTCGCATGGTGCTGACATTTCCCAGAAAAGCGTCCTTCTGAATCGCTCTTCTAAGGATTAATTCTTATACATGCTGGACGTTGAATGTGCTGTAGCCTACTTGTTGCAGTTTAACCCTAGATCACCATATGCATATGCTGTTGCATATGTTTAGGCCAGACAAACAACGTCAGTGGTGATTCTGGATGATAGTCGCAACGATCCCCCAAAGACTTTCCGATACTGCTAGAACGCTAAGCTCGCCTTCTGTACCTTAGTTTGTAGATGATTACTCCAGTTAAACTTAGGATCTAAAATAACCCCCAGATACTTTACCTGTGGCACCTGACCAACGGTATTGAATTTCCTGAACAGCTTCGTTCTGTCCGCTTTTTTTTTGTTGGCGAACGGCATCAGCTCCTTCTTAATTGGATTTACCTAGAGGATGTTTTCTGTACACCATTTTTTCACTATATTTAAGACATACTGCATTAGTTTAATGAGTGAACCTTCATAGCGGCCTTTAAACAGAACTGTTATGCCATTTGCGTATCCTATGACTGGCTAGCCAGATTCATTTAGTTTCCTTATCAATTAATCTATTACGATGTCTCATTGGAACGGGGGTAGCACTTTTTATATATAAGGTAAATAAAACACTTGTTTTGTAATTAAAACACTTGTTTTGTAATTTCACTAGTTTAGGTAGCACTTTTCTCTGTGGATAGCCACGGTTCACCCTTGCTTTGAAGACTTCGTTTCCTATGGATAATTGCATTTTCTGCATTTCTTTCAATTTCTGTTATTTTTAATTCAATATTTTATTTACTAGAAATTTTCTAAATAAATCTCTTCTTTGTTTTATAGAAATTTGATATTCGAAGACTTTCAATTCTATTAATAAAATTCTTGTTTTCTTTAAAAAATGTGTTTTTAAAGATATGTATCTATACTTTTGTCTATTACAGTTTTTGATACCTTCAACCGTTTGTATAGACTTGTTTAGATAATATTTAACTGCAACTTTGTGTGTTTCAAATCGATTTTGAAAGCATGCAATCAAGTTTCCCAACATTTATAGTTTTTGATACTATTACACTACTTTAGACAGCAATTATTGTACCAATATTAGTGGGCATATTCTTTTAATATCAGTTTTTTTTAAATTTTGGACCCTTTCTTTCTTTGGAATTATACAATATTTGTTCTTGGATCTTAACGGCGTTCACTTGGTGGTACATTTCAATATTAAGAATAAAGAAAACACTTTTACTTTTTTATACCACTTTAAGTTTTATTTGCAGTGACTAGTTTCGACTATACAGTAATCATTATCAAACTAAGTACTTAAATTACGAATAACAACTGTTTATATACCTATTACAACGCATCGAACAGTGGGGTGTACATTAGGTAAACCTGGTCGTAATCCACATCTTCTAGATAAATAAAACAACTAATTAGCAAATATCAAGTTCCGCAGAGCACTGGCTTACATCGAGTACTCGCTAACCTTAAGCGACTTGATATTCCCTGTCTCAAATTAGCGACATAATATTGCAAAAGAGAGTCAAGGGTCTTGATAAAAACCAAAAAATAAGAATAAGTGAGTCAATTTAGTAGCTTTCTGTTTAATAAAAGTATGTCTACAAGAAAATGAATTAGGCAAAAAAACAAAATTCATAAGCTCCTAAAAATGTATATAAATTATAAAAACTTCACTACAAATTAAAAGTCTTCCAAATTTCTTATTAGCTCCTGCAAATTTAAAAATTATTTACAATATTATTAGGATGTTGTTTATAAGAAATTAATCAAATTTAAAATTCTTTAATTATTTTCTTCCAGATAGCTAACTTAACTCTACAATTTTTCGTAAATGTTTGAAGAAATTTTCAGCAATTTTTCTTTTTGATTTTTACAAGTTTCCATCAGTTATTATTTAATATTCAATACATTTTTGATGGAACCAGATATGTAAATTTGATGAAGTAAGACACTTGTTATGTTCCATAGATTTAATATCACCAAATTTAATTATTTATTCTAACCTCTTCCAGACATATATCGGGTTTCTTTAAATCATCCATACGATTTGATGGAACGCCAGCCTTAAAAGACGAATATTCCTCAGGACGTCTAGAATTCAGTACTTCTTTAATTATTTTCTTCCAGATAACTAACTTAACTCTACCATTTTTCGTAAATTTTTGAAGAAATTTTCAGAAATTTTTCTTCTTAATTTTTACAATTTTCCATCAGTTATTATTTAATATTGAATACATTTTTCATTAAATTTTTAATTTATTGTAATTTTCTATCAAAATGTAATGTGAAAATTCTATGAAGACAAGAGGCATGACCCCATGCTAAGAGTCCATACCTGTTAATAAGCTGGTTTGGTGATGTTGGCAGATATTCTACCTATCAACTTTCTCAAGCAGTAGATATTTTTAGCTAAAGATCCTGCGAGATGAGATTCATGATGTTCCCAACTCAGGTGAGAAAATATGTGTAGCCCAAGAAAGCAATGACTGGTCTGATTTGAATTGATTTGTATAAACTAAACAACACTTATTAGTTTTGCTTTCGTTTAATATTAGTCTATTTTGTGATAAGTCTTCGTTAGACATACACCTGAGGGAGAACGGTATACACATATGTCGTAGCAATTTAAGTCATCAACAAAAATGCATGATATTTCACATACTTTATCAATCGATAGTGTTGAAATTATATCGTTGTATTCTTTGTGTGAAAAGATTTGGTCTGCGTAGATTATAGATCCACATGGTTACCACCTCTGCGAGAATAATAGGCAGCTGAAACTAAATTCACGACTGTAGAAACCTGGCGTTCCTTTTTAGACAACCAGTGTTCGGTTGCACGTACAAAGTTGTAATTTTTGTTAGCTAAAAACGCATTTAATTCATCGTATTTGTTATGAATGGATATTATATTAATAAATAATAATTTCACAGTGGTACTTCCTTCCTAGGGGATCTTACTAAAAAATTTATTTTTTATTATATAATTGATACTTGTTGCACTACACTCTTGATGAAACCAGATATGTAAATTTGGTGAAGTAAGACACTTGTTATGTTCCATAGATTTATTATCACCAAATTAAATTATTTATTCTAACCTCTTCCGGCCATATATCGGGTTTCTTTAAATCATCCATACGATTTGATCGAACGCCAGCCTTAAACGACGAATATTCCTAAGGACGTCTGGAATTCAATGCTTCGCAGGTTAGATCAGTAAAACCGCAATTATGTAAGTACGATGAGAGCTCGCACTTATTTAATTTAGGCTCAAGCATAAATACATGCAAATATTTGTATTGGCAAACACCTTTAATCGTTGCGCTCTTAGATGTTCCATAAATTGTATGCTGTTTTCTCCTGCGGCTTTTGACCAACTCCCATTTGTTGTTTGCTTCTTCATTAGAGACTTCGATATTTTCATCATCAATAAGTTGTGTAAATTCCTCACTTTTTCTTGTTGTCACTTTCAGATTGGGTTCTTGTGTTGCATTTTAGAATATCTTCTTATTAGGCATTGTGTTCTTCGCAGATTTTAAATTAGTTTCTAGTGTAATGTTGCAGTTATTGGCTTTATTTACTATAATCGTAGGAGTCTGAAAATCATTTCAGTTATCTTTAATTTTATAGGTTTTCGACGTGGGTTGATTCGTTTTATTGGAATTTTTCTTTATACTATCTGCCGTTGAATGGAGGTAAGAGTTCCGACATTTATCCTCCAGCGATGAAATATTAATTTTTATGATGTTTACTTTGTCTTTTAATTCCTCAATTAAGGCATCTTTAACGTTCATTATCTCCCTCAAATGAACAAGCTTTTGGTTTATGTACAGCACAGATATGGATAAGTTGTTACCTTCAGCCTAGTTTGTTACATTAACCTTACTAATGCTGGGACTAGTAGAACCACTAATTAGTAAGTGATAGTTCAAGCATGAAAGATGATAGCACTTAAGACACTTATCAGAACTTCTCTTATCGACCACAGATTTCTTACACCTAACTACACTTTGAATCAACAGTTGGATTTGAAATTGTTGTTGATGTTGAGGCCATGTTTAATTCAATATCATTTTCTTCGAAATGGCTAAAAATATTTTTCATTTTTCTTCTTATTTTTGCACAATTTCACCAATATCTCTTTCTATTTCCGGATTTTTACAGCAAATCCGTCTGTTTTTAATAATTGTTTTGCTTTATTCCATTAAAATTTCCCAAAAATGTCATTTAACTGAAATTTTAAAGATAGTTTTCTTTTAAAATGGGAGAATTTATTGAATCAGAATTTTCCAGTATTTTTTTTTAGAATTGGAATAATTTTCAATTATACTAGAATTTTCCGTAATTTTTTTTCCACATTTTAGAATCTACCAAATCTTGCTTTAATAATAATAATACATATTTTTATTGACAAACTTTACACATATTTACATTTAAATAATAAATAATGAATGGGGTGTTAGTTAATTAGTTCGTCAAAAGGCTATCGACCAGAGGTCTTTCTGCCTTGTGCTGTCCAGTCATATGGCATCAGTCGTTAATGCGTAAAAAGATGAAATGATGAAATCAATGAAAAGTTAAATATGGTTGAATTAAGATTTTTAAATTTAGGGTTTCTATTGGGATAATATATGGAAGTTGAAAGGATTTTTGGAGAATTTTTCTGATAGGAATCGAAGGCGTACTAGGATAGGGATAACTAAAATGGTGTCATAGAGGAGCTGATTACATGGATTGTGTAGAGGATTTAAAGGATGTCGGAATTTGGTTAGAGTACGGAGGGATGCTCGCTCGCTAACTACAATATTACGGGAGGTTGGGTTGCTGGAATTGGTATAGAGGGCACAACCATAGTCAAGTAGTGGGCGGCAAATCATTTTATAAATTCTAACAGCTGTGCTAGTATTAATCCCATTGTTCTTGTAGGTTAAGCTTCTAAAGCATTTTGCCTTAGAAGTTATTTTATTTTTTATTACAGCAGTGTGTTTTTTGAAATTGATCATTTGATCTATGGTTATGCCCAGGTATTTAACGGAAACTGAAACTGAGGGATGATAGTTTAGGAAATAAAGACTTTATGGGGTGAATTATTGGTGCGATGATAAGGAATTAAGAGTTGTGATTTGTGGGGATTGATTTTAATGCGCCATTTTGCAAACCAGTGTTGAAGGGAGGATCTTGCTTTATTATATTGCTTTAATAGTTATTTTCATTTTAATTTTAAAAAATGCCTCAAATGTTTAATTTAATTTCCAGGTATTGTTCTTATAGATAGATATATTAGATCAAAATTGCAAGAATATTCTTCGAAGAGTAAGTAAGTAATAATAATAATATTTTATCATAATTTGTTTACCTAGTATAATAACCTATTATTTCGTCTATTAATACATAGCATCATCAGGAAGTACCATATTTTTACCCCACATAAAATATTCTTCGAAGGTATACGCATATCATATAAATTACACAAATAAAAATTTAATTTTCTAAATATATTGGTTCTAAATATTTCATTTTGTTGGAGCTTTTCTTCTAAATTAGAAGATCCTTTTCTTGGTTTTTCCACTATGTTTTCAGATATTTAGGTAGCGTAGACTTGACCTACTCGAATAATTTTTATACAAACCTAGCCTGCAATTGATATGTCTGAATAAATTGCATATTATTTAGGTATTTATTTACAAGAAGCGGAGGCAGTGTTTACAATTACAAATTGGGTTCTTCCAATCAAATCCATCTACATTCGGAAACATTCATATTTTTTTTAATGTCGCATTTTGTCCACTTTTAGGAGGAAATTTTTGGTAGTTTATGTGAGCATGACAGATATATAACATATATATTACTATAATAATATAGCGTGCTTCAACTTCACCCAATAACACATAAAAGAACTCATCTTATTAACTTATCGCATTCAAGACCAAACACAATTTATAATAAATCAAAATAGCGTTTTCTTAACCTACTCTCATTAATATTATATTATCTAACGTATTGGAAACCTATATATAACCAATAAAATTTCTAGTATTCTAGCGCCTACTCTTCTTAATTCTATGGGACCCTAGATACTGGGTGTTTCCAAATGAATTTCGGAGTTTGCTTTGTACGTATTACTTAAAACTAATCATAATTAATACATGAAATGAAAGAGCAACTCACAATCAGTTCTATTTATTGCGCATCCGCTAGAGGACACTAGTAGCAGAAAAGCGAACAGAAAAAGATATGTGAACGCTCATTAGGTGCGCATTTGGGGCTCAAAATGGTGCAGTGGTAACGAGAGTCCCCAAAACGTAATGTTTTTGTGCCATTTCTCGGCAGAAAGTTGATGGGCCTGTTTTATTTGGAGAAACAAATGTAACTAGTACTTCCTATATTGATGATTTATATTACCGATATTCATTTAAAAACACCTAGTATAATAACCCATTATTTCGTAAATTAATTATTACCTGCCTTTTTAGCATACTCTTAACCTAGCCCAATTAATTCTTTATTGATAAAATATATATAAGTCCTTAAGTTGTAGAAAATTCACTAATGATTAGGAAAGACACAATATTGAATCATTTTTTTGTTTAGTGAATTTTGAACCTACCCCAAAAAATTACGAAATAAAGTAACGTACCCTTATACTGCACTAATTTATTCAATATAAACAAACTAGTATCTATTACTTTTATTCTATCTCTATTGACTTATCTCAATAAAATTAATACTGAAAGAGGGATAATACTGCAGGTTGTCTCAAAAGAAAGTTTACATTTCTTTAGCTTCCTGCGCGAACGCGACGAATCTGAAGGGTATGTCATTTGGTAGTCTGGCTCTTGGGAATTTAGTCGCTATAGAGAGTTTCTCGTGAGCAGGCCGCACGTCTGCGGCAGAGGATTTCGGTACCTAAATAAGCCGCCAAGCTCATTCGTGAATGAAGAGTTTGAAGAGACTGGTACAACATTGGGAAAACAATTAGTAGGTCGACCAAGATCATCTAGGATAGCAGAGAACGTGAATAGTGGTAACCAATTTATTCGTGATGATCTGAACCTTTCAAATTGGAAGCGAGCAAGGGTGTCTATATCATTAAAATGTATTATGCTTCATTTGCATTGCACTGATCAGATTTTTCTTTCCTAGAAGCATTAGAACAACATCTACCAATTAATTTAATTCCTATCTATTATCATTTGCTGATTTTCGGTCACTATCTCATGTATCGCAAATGTGGACATGTCTAGGCTGCGATCAAAAACAGGAATCTCCTTGAACGCATTGTGCTATCTTCCGGACAATGACCTTGAAGTGTAGCCATCCTTGAACGCCTCTAGAATGTTTCGGTTGCATTCTTTCCAAGCCGCACACAAAACTTGATTGCGTATCGCTGTTTAAGCGAACGCTCCATCAGGCAGTATTACAGAGTCGAAAAACACACACCAATCAGTCTGCTCAGGGCAAACAGGAGATCCTCTGCATTGAAAGGCCTCATTACTTTCATAATAGACTCTGTATTATATAAAAGTTTTAATAATTTTCCTTATTTAGTTCAAAATGGTCGAAAAAAAACCGACGAATATTTTTTTAATACAACTTCTTTAGAAATATTGTCATAGTTATGTAAACGTATAATGAATAAATCTGTTTATTCATAAAATTATTTAATTTAACCCATTTCAAAAAATACTAAACAAAAATATAATATAAGGTAAATTTTGTTCCATTTTAATGTAATATCCATAATACAGTTTCTATGCTAATGTTTAACATCAAATAAACTTTACATCCATAATGCACAAAGCAGAATGAAATATGGAATGCAAAGGAAAATAAGATGCGCTCAGTTTGAGCAAAGCAACGTGTTATCGATACGATATAAAGTAAATATTTTGCAAGAACTTTACGGCTCAATTTACATTAAAGTTATATGTAATATCAATAAATTGTATACAGGTTTATTTTAAAAACGATTAAAACATAATTTACGTGGACGTGTTCTTATTTTTCGTTATACCTAGAAGTTCAGCCTCTTCTAGCGTACCCGGAAGATTAGTGTTTAAAGTCTCTGGAAAGCCGACGGATAATAATCCGGCTAGTACGGCGATGACGCCAAATATTATTGTGGGTAGCAATTTCCATACCTGAGCCTGTAAAAACAACACGTATATTAAATAGCAGCTTGGTGTAAACTCCGGGCTTACCAAGAGAAGCACTTGGGGCGCGATCATCGAGCCTATTCTCGAAAATCCCGAACAGAGCGAAGTAATTGAGTGCCGGAAACTGGTGGGAAACATTTCCGTCGTGTGTAAGTATATGCCCGTGAAGGCGACGGTGACGGAAAACTTCCCCAGGAGGAATAAAATCAGTCTTAGTGTTCTGTCATCTAAAAATTGATTATAAAAATGTAAGCCCGGGCGTTATTAAATGTCCCTACCTTACCCTCGGGCGTGAAGACAAATCCAATACACGCCATTCCACTTAATAAGAGGGAGATGGAGAGTGAATATTTCCTCCCCAGTCTGCTGAGCGAAAAATTCGATGCGATATAGGCCGGAATTTCAATCAGCGCGACCGCTATATAATTGATGTACATATTTCCAGATATTCCGACCGAATGCATCGTCAAGCCGTAATACACAAAAGCACAACAAATCCATACGAACGAACAATTTAAAAGCCGAGCAAATAAAATGGACGATTGAAAAACGCCAACGAAAGAATCAATCCGTTTCTCTTCCTTCGTCCTGTCTTCCTTGACGATTTTTAATACTTTTATTGTGCTGTTGTGCAGCTCGCAATTATTTTCCTTGGCCATACGCTTGAGCACTTTTTTCGCCCTTATCTTTTCGTCGTTCGCCATGAGCCATCTAACCGATTCGTCCATCAACCAGTAATACGAAATGAAAATAATACCCGGCGAATATATTAACCGCAAGAATGTTCGCCAGGAGAAAGTATGCCACGCCACCAAGCCCATTAGGGCCTCGCCGACCGCGTAAGCACATGACATAATGGTGCTTCCGATTACTCTGTACTCAGACGTTAATAATTCCATCCCTGCAATAGTCTAAATGAATTGTTCGCTCTCCACGTGTGATATATTAATACCTAAAATATACGCAGACCCATAAACGCCGCCGCCTAAAAAGGTTTCCAGAAACTCGGCTATTACGTACGAAATGTAGCTGGTGCTGAAGGATTTCGCCAGTCCGAAGGCGACGCATGCGCATATCGAGAAGGTCAACAATTTCAGTCTACCGTACCTGAAACATAATGGGATGCAAATTTAAAGTTGTGCTTTTCATGTAGAAATATATATTATATATCATCAATAAATACATAAATACATAAGAACTGGGCGTTAGTAGAAACTATAGTCACGTTTAATGGCGGTAAAACAAAGTCATCGTGTCTCCTTCTTTATTGAAATTAAATACGTTGTAATTATTCAAACGAGCGATTTATACACTGAATAGTTAAATGAAACTTGTTCAAATTACGATTTACATTTATAGCTTGTAATTAAACACTATAAAATTACAGATACGAATAATTAATTAGTAATTAATTCATATAGTAGCAATGTAATGAACTACAGGTGTTTTATTTTCAACAGTTTCACTTACATTATACCAATTTTTATTCAATGTACATTTCGTCGACTTTCAAGGATATCGACCAGAAAGATAGTAAAAGTATTTCGTATTTATAGTCAGAGCCAACAACTCTGAATAGAATAATAAAAACTTATGTAATGAATATCCTGAGATCCTCCACATATGAGTGCATTCGTCGGATTCAATACTAATAAAACAATCGTTGACAAGAGAGTCGACGAAACGAGGTTTCTTTTTATTACTATCGTGTTCCGTAGTCATTATTAGCCGGAAATATCTAATAAACCGGAATCAAACGTTCCTAAATGACGAAAATAAGACAAAAAAGGTAAATATATTATTCAAAGTCAATTTACAAGATCAATACATTATTTTTTATACTTTTCTCTATAGATACTTAGTTAAAATCAACGACCTTTAATATTGCTATCAAATATTTATAAACGATAAAAGTATATAAAATAAATATTAAATTGTAAATAATATTTGATTATTTTAAACCAAGGAAATTAAATATTAAGTAGATTAATGACTGCAACAAATAAGGAGAAAATAAATTTAAAACAATTAAAAATTCCTTTCTTTGTAAGAAACTGCTGATTTAGTAAACAACAGACTGACGAGAGAAATTAAGGATTTCACATCAAAAGTTTTTGAGAACTGTTCAACAAATAAAAACACAGTTAGTAAAAGTATGTCCACCAAGCAGCAAGAATTTAATCATCTGTGTAATTTCTAAATAAGAGACCTTACAAGTATTTCATCCATTAAACATTCAGTCAATTTGAGCTAAAAGTATAGCAAATGTTTCATCTGCGATAAAATATACATTACCACGAAGTAATTAATATTTTATGAAATATGAAACTGTGCGGAATAATCATATATTTTATAAAGAAGCGTTTTCTAAAGAAATGTTGTTAATGGAATGCTGGTACAAAATTATATTAGTAATTTCGGACATCCACCCACGAGCGATTCCTATTGCCACGAACGAGATTAAATATCAAAAGCCCTTTCAGGAAAAAAAAAACCCGACCCCATTCACCGTATTTATCATTTCTGCACAAAGAAAAGATAATATCTGTGCCCGAACGTCGAAAAAACATCTCTGTTTTAATTTACATACCTATCAGAGAGAAGTCCGGATAATGGCAGCCCTAGAAGAAATCCTAAGTTATTGATTGTGCCGACGAGGGTGAGCTTCCAGAGGTCCTCTTCGCAGTGTATCCCGAACTACAGGTGCAATTTTAATTAAAAATTCAGTACCGCCAGTTTGTCAAATCCTTACATCATTAGCCAGCGTGAGCTTCGTGCCGTTCTCGAAAACGAAATCGTCGCAACGCACCGTCTCGGCTTTATTAAAAAATGTGTCGCTGCAATTCGGCGTCGGATGCGGATTCGCATACCGAAGACACTTGCTGGGCTCGTCCTCTTTAAACGGAATTGCCCTCTTCACCCAGTCGGCATGGAAATTGGGCCTCGGGTCATCGCATTCATTCACGAAACACCTGCAAAGTAAAATTACGTTTGTTTAGGTTATATATTGCCCATTACCGTAGGGTATCGCGTGGAAATATTAATTTTCAGCACGGTGTTCCTGCCATAAATTATTTTATTAAATTTTCCAATAAATTGGCATTTTTCATACAGAAATTGTTCGACATTAACATGCATCTCTTCAAGTAAATTATATTTTTGCACAAAAATAATAGATAAATGTAGATAAATGGATTAGGTTTTCCAAACACCATAGAATTATTATCTAAGAATAATTACAACATTTTGAGACACACTTCTTTGATATAAAACATCGTATGCCACCCTCTATTAAAAATTTAACTTCAATATCATTAAAGATATGACTAGAGCAACCCAAACAATTACAACCGGATAAAGACAGCTCTAGAGATCTTACGATAAGCGACCATCGTAAGAACTTGCTTTCATCAAACCTTTATCACTTTATACTCCGTAGTAATATTACAAAGACCAGGTTAAGTTCAGGTAAAGGATATTATCTCTGTGTCATGTCTTCTAATAAGACCTCATGAGGATGATTTATCATCTTCTACTATTATCGGGAATTAAGTCTGAAATATCGCCGCTAAGAATCATTCTACCTATTTATTCTATTCGTTAACAAATTCGGAGAGGATTGGCAGGTCACAAGAAATTGGCCTCTTTAACCCAAGCTACCCCTTAACCACATGAACAGATGCAGAAGTCTTGGCTGGATTTAAGACGCTACCACCACTGAAGCCTCCAGAACCATCAACTATACCATCTTATGGTTTGCTCGCCAGAATAAAATCGAAATACCTTAAGTGGCATGTCATCTATTTAAATTAAACTGAATAACTCTCATAACATAATTATTCGTGTAGCAGTTTCCCTAGAGCTAGGTCTGGGATATCTATTATAGATTCTTGTTCCAATATTATTTTAGCACTAATAGCTATTCTAAATAAAAATCTTGTTAGAGATCGAGTGTAGAAGAAATAGTTAACTTCCAGACTAAAGCATAACATGCAAAGATAGATAGATAGCTAATTATCATAAAGTTACTTGATGCCCTACTCACTATATTGTTCGTCATCATGTCTTTTTGTTTAGCTAGAACGCTTCATCGCCCAAAGTCCCTAGCGCACCAGTAACACTCCTAAATAAAAAGCTTGTCAAGTATTCGATGTGATGTGTAGCACAGATTAGAGCATGACGTGAAAACCTGCTGGTCATTTCATGAAGTGATTGATGCCCTATTTACAGTACTCATCATGTTTTTTTTTTTTTAAGTTTTAATCCCCTAATTTCCTTGGAGCACCAAGAGTTACCCTAAATAAAAGCATGTCAAAGTTTTGATGTAATGGAAAGCATTATCTTTCAGATTATATAATGGCATGCAGTGATGCTTTACACACGATATCTTCAGAGATTTTTCTCTCTTGTCAATTTTGATGGTTCAAGTTGTGGACTATCGAAAATGCCACTTTTAATCCTAAACTATGCTTAAGTCACACATTGACGCGTCAAAAATGGACGCCAATGACAACAGCGAGGTTAGTTTCAGTGTGGTGCAATTAGATTAAATGTTACTCATTTTCGTTAATGGTAAATCGGTAATTTGAACCATCAGTTTTACCTTTCTTTCTACTTCAAATCAGTCTTTAATGAAAGGTTTGTCGAGCTGGTGGAATAATCTCAACCATGGCTGCCTTCACATCATCAATTTTAATTTTCCTTCTGGCTCTGAAGGCGGTTTTAAATAAATAAATAAATAAATATTTATTACCCTACAGGAAAAAAACCCAATTACGTGGCAACATATATAAAGAAGAAAGTAATTACTTACTAGCATAACTTAAATTCAAAACAATAAATGGTTACATACTAACTAAAAGTGAATGATTACATTAAGCAATGACATAACTGAGGGAGTCATTAAACAACAATTGGTTTTATGAGGTAAAATCTTAGAAGTTGGCTTTTGTCTACTACTAAAGGGTGGAATATGCAACCTAATATTATGTAAAATCTCAGCTGATTTAATAGAACCATGAAGTATTTTGTATCCAAAAACAATGCTCGATATGTCTCGTCGGTATTAAAGTAACGTTGCATGATCGAACCCTCTATTAGGGTAATAACTTTCCGACTTAAAATATAAACATTTTCAAAATTTACGTTGAATGCACTCAAACATGTATTTCTGCTGTTGGGTCTGGGGAAATCAAATAAAGAAAAGTATTATATAAAGTAATTAAGGTATTTATATTTTTAAAACTTTTAGTATTATGATATATGAAACCTAGAGCTCTAAATGAACCCTTAATTACTTCACCAATGTGACAGTTAAAAGTTAATTTCGAGTCAAAATGAACACCTAAATCTTTAAATGTTGAAACATTTTTAATTATAGTGGCATTGATTAAATAAATGAACCTTACAGGAATAGTTTTTCTAGTAAATAACATGAACTAATGCACTAATAATAATATTATTTAATTCCAGTCCATTTACTTCACACCATGTAACGACCTTACCAAGATCGTCCTGCAAATACAAACAATAATTGTGATTGTCGCATATATCTTGAGATCATCCGCATATAAAAGATGTTGACAGGTCAATGTTGTGGAAATGTCGTTAATAAATATGTTAAAAAGCAAGGGGCCTAAAATTGATCCTTGAGGAACACCAGACGTAAGGAAATAAGAACTAGAATTAAAATGATTGAAAGTGACTTCAGCAATGTTATGAGTAAGAGCAAGTAGATTAGTCAAGCGATTAGGAATGATTCCATGCTGATTATCAGAGGGATATGGTTTAATATGAATGTAAATCTGGTCATAAAGCACACATTCAAAAACTTGTGATAAAACTGCTATAGGTCGATAGTTAATATTGATGAGAATATTGACAGTTCATTTGGGTATTGGACAGACTGATGTTATTTTCAATTTATTTGGAAAGGTAGAAGTTTGAATAGATAAGTTGAAAATAATTGTAAGAGGATAACAAAGAATAGAAGCACAATCTTTTAAAATAAAAGCAGGTATATTGTCATCACCGAAAGAAAATTTATTAGGAAGTTTCTTACGAATATTATTATTATAAACAACTTTTTTAGAAACAGGAGAAAAGGCAAAACTGGGAATATAACATAAATGAATGAATTAATGAAATAAATGAACATTTTTAGATGGGGAAACATGAACAGATTAAAAAATATATATGAAAACCCTTAACAAACTCCTCAGGGTTGTCCAGTTTATTATCATTATTTATCAATGTCGAAGGGTACTTTCTTTTATTTTTATTATTTATTTATTTATTAAGAGCAGAGTTCAAAATATTATAAAATTCAGAAAGAGCGTGATTAACGTCAGAGAAACTTAATAGTATATCCCAATCAATGCCACATAAATGTTCATATAATTCTGGATAATTTCCTTTTTTCAAGTTTATTTTAATCACATCACGATTAATTGAACACATAGTCGGTGAGCACTGCAAAGTAAATATTGTAAACCATACAATTCTTTAACCTATTTTCCCTGTCTTCAATTTCCCGAATAATATTTTCAGTAGTTTTGGTAGCAGCATTGTGTAGCTGGTTAAATAACTTGTAATAACAATGTGGCTACTGTTACATTGAATGTGAAGAGCGGCTGTAGGATTGCTACGTCATTGGATAATTCCGTTTTAACCGGTCTTTCTTTCTACCTTCAAAAGATGTCTTAAGGAAGCTGGCGGAATAAATTTGAAAATGGCTACCATCACATCTCATAAAAAGGCGTATATCGGATTGGCTCAAGGTCCAGAAGCCCTTTTATTTTCGGGTAGATTAATAAGTCAATACCTTCTTCTCTTCGCGTCTTGAAATCATAGTTTCTCCACAAGTTTGTAATGGCACTATTGATGGTTGTATATTGGCCAAAATTAATGTAATAATACCAGATATTGAAGAAGAATGAAGCAATTAAGTATACATATATAGTGGAATGTGCCAATACCGAAATTGTTGCTTTACAATTACGTGGATTGGGTTTCTAACGTTTTTTTAAATTCAAACCCAAACCCGAAGAGGGCGAAGGCCGCTCCGAAAACCGTCGCAAAGAAACCGTCTCCAAAAAAGAAGTAGTTGACAACCACCACTATTATTTTTAATGTGTGAACATGTTACCACGATAGACCCTGGGGACTATGAGGTTTACGCAAAAGGGCTATACTTACCAATTTGTTCAATTTTGGATTCTTTGCAATTACTTTTTGTATAAATTTCATGTTTATGAATGTTCACCAAAAGCTTTTCACTTTTTTTTCCAATATTTCTTGCCTGAATTTGAAAAATATTAAATAACTTTTCAAACAAAGTTTAAGGGAACAAGTTTTTTTATTTTATTAAAATCCATCAACAACTAACAATTAAAGTTATCAGGTATGTGTAGATAGGTGGGTGGCCGAAAAGACATCCTCCAATCAGTAAAACACAAGCGAGGGTTTTAATTAAAAGTTATAAAACGTAAATAAACATAACATCACTACAAATTTTAATAGATTTATTCAAACAAATTTTTCAAATAATTTTTAATAATGTTTTACTGATTGGAGGGTGGGATAGAGGCCACCCACCCACCCTACATACACAAATAAACATTCACTCCTTATCGTCTCGCAGTTTCCAATAAAATTAATTACAAACCTTTTTGGGTAAAAAAATGGTAAAATTTTTGAGTGAGTAAATTAGTGAAAATTTGATGCATGATGGGTGGGTAGTCTGTAAATCTAAATTAGATAAGATTCGCTATAGAAAGTTATTTATATTTAAACTTAAATTTGTATTATGTTTTACTTTTTTATTACACACAAAGTTTTATTGTTTTTTAAGCAGCCAAATCATCAACAATTAGTACTTGAACTTATCCTGTATATGTAGGGTGGGTGGGTGGCTTCTATCATATCCTCCGATCAGTAAAATACAAGCGAGTGTTTTTATTAAAAGTTGCAAATTATAAATAAACACAAAATAAGTGCAATTTTATTCACACAAATTTTTAAATAATTTTTGATGATGTTTTACTGATTGGAGGGTAAGATAGAGTCCACCCACCCACCCTACATATACATATTAATTTCAATTACTAATAGACTCGCGGTTTGTGATAAAATTAATTACAAAACTTTTAGAATAAAAAAGAAATTCAAAATTTAAATTTTTGAGTAAGTAAATTATTAAAAATTTTATGCAGGTTAAGTGGGTAGACTCTAAATCTAAATTAGACAAGATTAGGTATAGAAGGTCATTTGCATTTAAACTAAAATTCGGATTATGCATTATTTTTTATTATATTCAAGAATTATTGTTTTTTGCAGCAAAATTATCAATGGTTATTATTTAAAATTATTATTAGGTTGTCAAGTATGAAATGGAGTAAAAATGCACATAATTGAAGTCAATTTTTTCCAATAAAAACTTTCTATTTTTAATCAAAGTATGCATATTATCGATATACTTTTTCCATTTTAGGGGTAACTCATTTATCCCTTTAGTGCAGAAGCCTGGATTACGTGAGTCGATGAACTCTTGAAATGCCATTTTTATAGCTTTTGCGGAATTGAATTTTTTTCCCAATATAAAATTGCTTAAATTTTTAAAGAAGTGATAATTAGTGGGGGGGCAAGGTCTGGCAAGTACGGTGGATGACGGATAATTTCCAGCTCCAACTCCTGTAGCTTTGACACGGTTATTCGTGCGCCATGGTGGAACGTTGTCGTTCAGGAGGATTGGAGTCATCCGATTAACAAATTTTAGCTATTTAATTGCAAGAATTCTCATTATTTTGTCTAGTTGGTAACAGTACACACCCACCATGATTGATTGCCCAGGTTCTATAAAGCTGTGGTGGACATCTGAGCCATACCACCAAACAGTGACCATCAGCTACTTCTGGTGGATATCTTGTTTCGGGCAGTGTTTTGGTAATTTATCTTTGTTGAACCATTGCGATGAAGGCTTATGATTATCGTACTTAATCTATTTTTCATCAGACATTACGTAACAATTCGATTGAGAAATGGTTCGGCTTTCTTGCGAGAAAGAAGAGGAAGGCATGCGTCAAATCTTCGTTCCTTCTGTGCATTGGTCAATTCATGTGGTATCCACTTGTCCAGCTTGAAATGAGATTGTTTCACCTGCACTTTGGCTGAAATTCGCTTCCACAATGGCTTTCAGGACGTCATTATTCACCTGAGTCTTGGGTCGACCATATGGTTCATTAGGCAGGTCGAAATCTCCTGAACGAAATTTTTTAAACCAACGAGCTACAGTCATGTTTGTAGCCACTTGAAAGCCGAATACACTATTAATATTGTCTACCGTATTGTGGCTCCATGGTGGAACTCATTCTTCATCAACACGCGAATTTTGCTGATTTCCATGGTCTCACTTAATCGCCTATACAAAAAAACTATTGCAATTTTTTTAAACCATAATATGCGCTAGTACAAGGAAAAGATGTACCTTTCTCAGGAAAAATAAATTATGTCACAATAAGGAGACTAAATGAGGTTGTGTGAGATTAAAAAAATAACATGAAGTTTGCTCATTTCATACTTCATAACCTAATATATATATATATATATATATATATATATATATATGTAGGGTTGGTGGGTGGCCACTATCCCACCCTTCAATCAGTAAATCATAGCAAGGGCCATCATAGTATTTTCCTTATATTTCTGTCGAAAACTATGGTGTTTATTCAAAATTATTCTTAATAATTTGCTCATTTTGGATTTTTTACAATTACTTGTTATATAAATTTCATATAACTCCTATAGTTACAGGTAGGCAAGAAATATCAAAATATTTAATTTTTAATTTTTTCCTCGCAAGTTAAGAATTTTATGAAAAATATGTTTTAATAAAACTTATTCAGTTTCTCATTATCTTTAATCATATTTAGAGAAATATCGACAAAACAAAAATTGTCTTGATTAAACATCCACTTTCGATTTATGAATGTTCCCAAAAGTTTTTCGGTTTCAGTTTTTAGCGATAAAATCTTAAGTTTAAAGTTTCATCAAAAACATGCTCATTCACGAAAAAAATACTTTCCATAGGGAATATATAGATATTCTATATAGGGAAAATAAAAACTACTGTTAGGAGATCTTATGTATATTTATGCGCATCAAGTTTACTTTTTAAGTAACTTTCAGTCTTATATATTTAAATTTTTGAAAGACTTCTAACAGATGATAAGTTTTCAAAAATATTTTTTTATTACTTAACAACTTGTTTGTTACAGATTTCTCATTAAAACGTGATAAATAATCCTTTCAGTATTCAGAAAATGATTTTAATGGTCTACCCGCATGTGGTATTAATTTCGAGATTTTAATTATTTCATTTTATTTCAATTAATTATTGAACTTTATAAATTTAACTCAACGCATTAAATATATAGTTATAGTTAGTAATACATATAAGAACAATAAACAAGACAGTTGTAGTACCTTGTTAAGATAAGAGACAAAAGAAAATAAATATCACAATGGTGCTGATAATATAATGAATAGCAACAATGTTAAGGAATTCAATTAAACAAATCTATCTTATAATTATCAGTAAAATGTAATATTACAGATATATAGAACTGATATATCGATGTATCATTATAACTATAAATTTTAGAAAATGGAATTATATAAGCAAAGCAAAAGAGAAATAATAATATGCAGTATTAATTACCACATAGAAAACAGCATTTGATAAAATATATTTTTACTCTATTATTAAGAGTAAATAATAATTTCTTGAATAATTTTTCTCTCGATAAACATTATGGATTAATGAAATATTAATAATATCAATTTTTTACCCAGTTAATAATAAATATTTTAAAAACCAAGCTGCTAAACATAAAACAGGTAAGATAACATTAAGGTTAATGGTTGTAGATGGAACTTTTTTAAACAAAAAAGAGTAGAAGAAATTAGGAGAGAAGTAGGTGAAAGATTATAATACAATGAGTAGTACGAGTGGGCCGAGTGGAAGAACACGAGGACACGTGAACTCCGCCTTCATGTTCTATGTATCAAATTTTTAAGTTAGTGTATCTGTTTGTGTACTTGTATGTATTTTTTTAATAGAACTTGTAAAGTAAGTAAAATAAATAAATAAATAAGAAAAATATGTCAAAGCAAATTTCTCTACGCTGAAGATTTGCACAACTTAAATATTAAGAAGAATAGAGTGTATTCTTTCAAAAGCGAGAGATTCTAATTACTTATATAAATTTAATATAAAAATTAAATATCCAGAAAATTATATAAATAATTTATTTAACGCGTAACAAATATAATATATTTATTGGTTATACAGCTTTGTGAGTATACGGTGTTTTATTACAACCGTAAAAATAATACATGTGAGGGATACCTGACCAAACTGCCGCACAGTAAAATATATTTATAAGGATTTTATCGTGCTTATTTATTGTTATTTGTTTTTATTGGCTACACGCAGGCCGTATTCTATAAATATTTATTATAACTCATCTAAAATATAATTACTTAAATTGATGCTTGATAATAATACTAATAATTATTTAAATGTTATTAATCAATAGGAGTAGAATTTTAACACATGTCGGATAAGAGTAATAACGTTTCGCCCTTACCTATGTCTCACGCTGAGGGTAGTGAATATGAAGCTAAACGCTGGAAACGCCGTGAATGCTAATACCAGGAACACCAGGATGAATCGCTTAATTTGGTAATAACTGAAACCGCCTATATCTCGCAGTATTTGATCCAAGTCAAGTGAATCCATAATGTGTTAAATCGGTGACACGATTATCCGCATTCTCAAGCTACCATTTATACCCTCACTTGCTCCTGCAAAATCCCAAACTACATCTGCAGATATGCCGTTAGCTTCAAATTACAAATTCCAAACTCGCACGTTTCCAACTCAAAACACAACGTCTACTACTTACTGTTGAACTGCAATTGCACATTAACCGGCGCTGTCACTACATATTAGATCTGTCAATGTGATGACAATCACAATTGAAATACCCGATAGTGTAATATTTTATTAAATAGATTGCATTATCAAATACATAATTTTTCTAGATAAACCTCGCGTTCGAGTCGACATGGACAGCCTCGTGGATCGTATCTGGTAACTTGGTGTTGAGCGTCTCCGGAAATAAAAGAGATAATAAACCAGAAGATGAAGCCATCGCACCGAATAAAATTAATGGCAGCGATCTTGAAATTCTCGCCTGCAAATTAAAAAATTCAATTAAACTATGACCTCTTATCGGTTTCCGCCGATCTCACCAGTAAGGGTATTTGCGGGGCGACCATTGATCCTAATCTGCCGAACATTGAACACACCGCCAACAATGAATGTCTTAAATTTGTTGGGAACATTTCGGTGGTGTAAATGTACAGGGTCGTATAAGCTATTGTAACGCTGAATTTTCCGATAAGGAATAAAATCAGGTGGATTGTCGCGTTTCCTGAAAACGGTCTTATTATACTCAACAAGAAGGTCAGAGGGCGGCACAATAGGGAAACTGCCGATGGCGGTATAAAAGTTAACCAAGTGTATAACACGTGTGAAATAAGGGGCGAGGCGACCCTTACTATTTAATAAAACCTACTTAAATAAACGTGGGGAAATAATAAATCGACTCATTTAATGTTTTATTTATGGAGGTAAAGGTAAAAGAATCTGGTTCGTGCATTCAATTCTTTATATTTAGACTCCATTAGAAGTCGTGGAAAATTACCTTTTCATATAATTTTATAATTATAGTGCCACTGGTGTAAGGCTGCGTTTAAAAGGTAAATTGACGCAAATTAAATTCAATATTTAAAAATCTATTATATCATAGTTTAGTTTTCATCGACGGAGAAAACTGTAAAAATATTTTCTTCAGAACAGGAAACTTAAATTAATAATGACTAATTACGAAAAAACTTGATAAAAAAATTAAAATTGTTCAGTATATATTAATATAATTAATATAGAATAATGTGAGGCACTTAAGAAACACCAGCTAATACAATAAAATATTTAGAACTTTAGCAAATTGTATTTTCGCTTGGTTTAAAATGCAAATGAAATTTTAAAATTCATCATCTATTAAGGTTAATAATTGTATACAATTTACACCTCTAATTTCCTGTATATAATATAGAAAGGATTAATGACGTATACAACTTCTTTGTTTCATAATGATCTTACCTTCAGGAATGAAGACGAATGCTATACAAGCCGCACCGCTGACCATCAAAGACACAGATAGGGACATCTTTCGGCCAACCCTATCTAGGGTGCAATAAGATACCAAATAGGCCGGCATTTCAATAAGGGCGACGGTGATAAAATTAACATATAAATTTCCGGTGATGGACACTGAATGCATCGTAAGTCCGTAGTATACGAACGTACAACAGACCCACCCGAAGGAGCAATTTATTAGACGTGTTACCAATACGCCGGAATTTAATATGTCACGAAGAGATTCCTCCGGCTCCACCGAAGCCTCTTCGTTTGTATTCAATTTTTCTATTAGATCGTCGGAAATGCTCGTCCCGTTGGCCCTGGCCACTTTCTTTAATATTTCGTTGGCTTCATCGCGTTTGCCTTTTGAGAGCAGCCACCTCACCGATTCGTTAGTGTATTTGAAGTAGAGTAGGAAAAGGACTCCAGGTGTGTACAGTATCCTCAGCATCGTTCTCCACGATGGTGATATCCACGCGACTACCCCTAATAATGCTTCCCCCATGGCGAATGCACATGCTAATAGGGTATTTCCAAGCACACGTTTTTCTGGCACCACGAGCTCAATTGCTGCAAATAAATACACGTAATAATAATATATGATTATATACGTTTCCTTTCTTATATAAGCTGTATTATTATTTATTCAACCCGTCCCCATTCGTCTCAATTCACCAGCTGCTTGTATTTTTTATAGCGCCGTACCTTGAAGAAGGTTGATGCCATGTTGTGTTAGCACGCAGCGACGCCCTGTTTGTATTAGGCTTTATTTCCATGTACAAATTTGAAGACATTTTACGAATGGCAAGCTGTAAACTTGTGTCATGGGTTTGACCTGACTAGACTAAATAAAATAAAATTGAATGTAGACACATTCCTGTATATATTAAATAAATATTTTATAAATTGAAACAAGTACTTCACATTATCTATGGAAACTTTCTTATAAATTCAAATATTAAATTCAATAAAAGTAAAGCATTTTGTTGATTATGGATAAAACTATAATAATAATAATAAGTATACATGATGTAATTGATTTATATGATCAATGTGAATGGTTCAAATCATTACTGAAGCAATTCGACCAACTTGTAAATGAAATAGCTAACTACATTGGACATCAACAGTACAAGAAACAGAGAAATTAAGACAACTAAGAATTATGGCAACACTGACAAAATCCGAAGACATATCTCCTTGCGAATGACTTATAGTCGAAACTAGTGGGAGTAAAATAAATAACAAGTAAAATCATGCCAAGTGTTTTAATTCAACAATCATATTAATACAAAAATGTTGCACCACTGGTTAAGTGAGAAATTAATTCAACCCCAGATCTATGATTAGTTTCTAATTAGTCAAACACACGCTATTTAGATGTCGATTATATTATATGAGCTGTTAAGGCTTAAAATCAGATCCACCTTTATTACGATCTTTGATTTGAAAATACGTATTGTTCCAGAACCAGTTATTCCCATTATAGTAGGTACAAGTATTTTACTAAAAGAGTCTCCATAACGAATTCATCTCTTTTTATAAAAAATGATATGTTTAGCTGCAATTCATTTTAAACCAGCACTCTTAAAGAAGGCAAATCTTCTGTTTTTCATCAAGCCATCATCCGGCACATTTAGCGTTCTAGACAAATTGGCTAAGAAGAATTTTCTGTGACTTACTTGAGAACCTTTAATGTAGATTTTCATATTGGCGAATTTAGCTAATAACTACTTATACACATCTTAAATTCCCTTTCTTCAAAGGGGTAAAAATGATATCAATTTAAAAAATGTTCTCAAAGCCTCTGTAAAATCCTAAAAGACGTACAAAAATTGAAATAATTGGCTTTAAGATACCCTTATTCATTCATCATTCATCTTAGTACACCAAATATTTCAGAATAATTTCGATTAGATGATGGCCAAAAAATATTCAACATCTTTGTGTATACAAATCGACTTTTGAATATTAATAAAAGGCATAAAATGATAATTTTTCATCATAACAATTTTCTCTCTCTCTCTTCCTGAGTCTACACAGCCCTCGGAACTTGTTAGTTTTTAGCCAAACACTTATTAATTATTCTTCTTCATTCTTCACTAATTTCAACTTGCTTGACGTTTCTTAATTTCCAAACTCAAAAAAACATATTAAGGAAGAAGTTTATGAGTTTATAGATGAATTTGTATATGGACAAGATTTTTATTTTTGTGATTCTAGGCATCGATACTTATATGTACACTCCTTTCTTTTATCTTCCTCTAAGTATTCCAGTTATTTTACTTCTTAAACTATATCCGTAAGTTGTTGAAGCTAAGGAGTTAAACTCGGAGTATAGATACTGATATATTTGTTGAATTTACGATAAATCTAATGGCTATTCATTTCTATTACCATCTAATTTCCCTTCTACGAAGATTATAATTAGAATTTTGATATCTCTGTTTCTTCTTTTGATTAATTTGTCGAGAATAGCATTAATGCTACATTATTGCAGTGTTATACTGTCATATAATACCATAGCGTAAAATATTTCTTTTAATAATAGTAAGGCACATTTTTAGACTGGTTTTAATTTTAGTCTATCTGCTTACAATATCTTGAACAACAATATGAATCCTTCAACTACGTCAGTGAATAAATCGAAATTTGGAATATCACTGACTGGCTTCTGTGGAATGTACTAAACCTGCTGATTTCATCTATAAGGTCTTAATGCGTTGAGAATTCAGTATATCATTTATCAAATATTCTTCTAATGCAACTTTGATTGTATTTGTTATAGTGGATAGGAATTAGGAATGATACACTCAAAAAAGTTTTAATTTTTATACTCCTTTGAAAATCACGAGTAATCGCCGGAACACGTGTCAGGAAACTGATAGTAAATATATGAAAGAGAACAAGTGTATCATTCCTAATTCCTATCCAGTGAAGCAAAGTGAAGCAAAGCAAAGAGATAGGATCGTTGTAGAATGCAACGATAAACTTTTAAAAACTGCAATTTGGCGACTTTTTTCTTTAATTAAGATTGTACTTCTTTTTTTAGTGTACAGCTTTTATTTATTCAATATAGTATATCTTCAATTTGAAGTATAATTTTGAGGGTAGTAATGATCTTCTTTGGATCTTCATCATTCATTCATTCTAATTTCGTTCGCATAAGCGGCCAAAATGGGTAAGGTAAAGTGCTCCGAGTTGCGACTGAAGGACAAGAAGGAGCTGGAGAAACAGCTCATTGACCTTAAAACTGAATTGAAAAATTTGAGGGTGGCTAAAGTGACCGGAGGAGCACCATCAAAACTGTCGAAAATTCGTGTGGTCCGTAAAGGCATCGCTTGTGTGTACATTGTTATGCACCAAAAGCAAAAGAAGAATCTCTGTAAGCTTTTTAAGAGCAAGAAGTACAAGCCAATTGACCTGAGACCGAAGAAGACTCGTGCAATCCGGAGGGCACTCACCAAACACCATAGCAAAATCAAGACGGCCAAGGAGATCCGCAAGAGGTCAATCTTCCCACCTAGGAAGTTCGCCGTCATGGCTTGATTTGTTGTATAATAAGTACTTTTAATAGAACTGCGTAGTGCAGATTTCTTCAAATGAATTTAAGGGGCTGTAAGATCGATATGCCTAATTTGAAGGTATGAATGAACGATGTTCGGGCATAATCAGGCATCTTCAATATGGTTACCCATTCCATAATATTATCTGTAGTGGTTTCATCAAAAATCTTTCTGGTAGAGCTTTAGGTTTACTAGACATTTTAATAGTTGGAGATCTGTTTTGATTGCCAGCTGCGATTATTCTATGTTACTTCTAACTTAAGGACTCAAAAAATAGCTAAGGCTTTACGTTTGGTAGTATAGTAATATTATTCAACTGAATTGAGCAAACGTCTTACATATTCCACTGGTTATTCATATGGCCGCTTATTATTCGTTCATTGCGTAAAAGGCGTAATTAAACGATTAAATTTCATGTGACTGTTGTAACAGTGCTTCAACTTCTTGAACGTATGCTGTCAAAGCAAACCTATTTTGTTTTTAAAGACAGTTGTAAGTGGATGTAAAATTTGAGAAGTTTGCTATGATTCTTTCCAGAAATTGAAGTAAATTTTAACACTTCTTCAATAAATAGCATTTTGCAGTTTTCAATGGCTTCCAGCTTTACTTTTAGACCTTCTATCATATTTAATGTCCAAGGTAAGCGATTGATGTGTGTTTGATCTACCAGCATGATATTTGTGTAATTAAGTAAAAACATTTTTGATAATGTTTGTGACAAAATATTATTGTTTAAACAAATAAGTAACGTTTTGCAGTATAATAGTTTTCTTTTGAATCATAGTGGCTAAATCATGGCCTAAATAACTCTTTTGTTGTACACTTTTCTTCATGAGGTCATGCATATAACCAGAGCAAAGATTAACGATTAGAAACTATTGTGTATTAGCAGTGTATCGTAGAATATCCTAGTGGAATTGATTTTCTAAAGTGACTGCATTTAATCCGCAGTAGTCTTTACTATGCCAAATTCCCTCTCCTTCTTCGGATTAATGGAATTGGAGCTGAGCAGGTTTAAAAAAAATATATTTCATAGTTAACTTATTTGGGGCGGATGATTCTTTATTTATAGAATGTTCTTGTCCACTTTATTGCAAAAATCATCTAATTTCGATTAGCTGGTCAAAAAACATTCAATACCTTAGTTTGAATAAACCGACTTTTTACTTTGTTCTCATCATGACAATGCTTCCCTATACAACCCTCATAGCTTGTTAATTTTTACATATATAACCGAGTATTATTCTTTTTAACCCCATTACACATCTGACCATACTCCTTGTCTATTTTTTGTTCTCTGAACTCAAAACATTATTTTAAGGTAAAAAAAGAACCCATTAAATAAATAAATAAGTAAACATAATTGGGATCATAATGATTTTCATGGAGGTGAGTGTTTTGGAAAAGCTTTGACAATCACCTTCTAATTTACAAAAAAAGACATTTTAATTTATATTTTGTTGGAAAAATCTCGTATACTAAGAAGAGTTGTAAAAATATCAGCTTATTCTCTATAGAAAGAATTGCTTACTATTTTCAGATTTTGAGAATAAAGCACAAGCATTTACAACGCATTTCACAATAAGTTTATCTTAATATTCAAACAACGGATCTTGATTTATCTAAAAAACTAATCTATATAGTTATGCTGGTGGTTTGTTTATATTATTCAAAGTAAATTTTTCATCAATAAAATTAAATAACAGAATAAAGAGGCGAAAATAATGAATACACATTTTAAAGGTATTTTTCATAAATTTTTAAGTTTTAACGTAATGCATTCTGATAAAAAAATTGATTTATTATTTAAAACTACAACTGCTATTATTCCTAAATAATATAAATAGTGTCATTTTAAAATTATCATTCTTTTTAATTCTATTAATTCTACTACATGGAATTAATTATATAAACAGGTAAATAATTGCAATTAGACTCGATGTTTAAATTGCTATTAACAGCAATGGTTGAAATTAAATACCAAAACTACAACTATATGTACACACTTTATCCTATAACCTACAAAGAGAGAATAACAAATTGGCCTACATTATCCCACAAACAGATTTTCGATTATATTTATATTGTGGTAATTATTGTGTTGCAGATCTGAATGTATTTGCCATCCCAGTGTGGAATTGCTCTGGTAAATATTTAAATATATCAAATTTATTAAAATATTCTCTTCTTGTTTTTTCTCATAGCCATATTATAATAACAGTAGGATATATAAAGGATGTAGAACTAATAATGATATATATTATTATTACCGTCTTTGTAAATTCAGACATTATTATAATTACATTAATTAGATTTAAATCAAGCTGATATCATTTGAAATGTAAAATGAATCATTTATAATTATCACCGATCGGCATACTACCCCACTGACCTAAATCAACGAGAGTCGTCAACATTGAATCCGCTGCTGATAAACAATTATTCGTTTCAAGATCAAAACGTGTTTCCCTGATAAATTAATTATCGTTATCAAACGGAATAATTATTTCCTATTTTATCGGTTAATCTGTTTGTGATGTAACCGCCATATACGTGTTATTATTTCGTAATTGAGTAGTTATTAACCGTACACGCACATTTATTAGACGTATGCGTTCGTACACGTGCTGATTATTTAAGTCGTAACGTGCTGATGTGATGGCCTAAACTGATATTCGACAATAGTAGTTTTAAACTATTGTGTCTGCCGGAATACATTTCACTACAATTAATTGTGATTTTAGCTCGTCGGATTTGTGTGTATGGTGGTAATTCATGTTTATAGTCGCTCTATTTAGAATTTGATTCAATTGCATGTTATATGTGTGTGCGTGTGTAATAAATTTAATTCTAGGATATTTGATTATATAATTATTATTATCAATAAATATTTTTCTTAAAATAGGGTTATGATAACAATACTACAATAAATAAACGTAGGTTTATATAAGGGTTTATATTACCTAATTATATTGACTATTACTATAGCTTTACCCTCACACATTGAACAAAGCATTATTAATTATAAACATAATTACCTATTATTAAAATAATTCCAACGGCTTCATATTTCTGAATTAATCTTTCAACTAGTAATCAATTAAATAGCTAGATTATTCAAGATTTTACAAATTCGTTGGTCATAAAGATTAATTAGATCAAATTTCTACCTACGAAACTAATCGTTCTAGCTGTTCACTTTTGGGAACTATATTTGTTTTTTAAGTTTTATATAAAAATTTTAATATTAACATTTTTAATGCGCAAATTAATACATTTTGTGACTTTTTTAGTATTTGATGGATCTGCAAACTAAAAGTTCTATGTACTGCTTGAGTACCTAAAGGGTATAACAAAAAGTTTTAAGTGTCAGGGATCTACAAGATATTGCTCGAGTGTTTATCCTGGTTTAACTATGATTTTTAAGCTACAATTCCTTGTAAATAAATTTTCAAAGAAAAAATGTATAAGTCATAAACCAAACCAATTAGGAAAGTTGGCAATTGAACGGGAAACAAAAAATAATCTTACATAGAATGTTTCGTTAAAAAAAAACAAAATTGGAAGCCGGTATCAGTAAAACTAAGACTTGAAAAGTATTTGCAAATGTTTTCCGTTATTACAAACCTCATAAACATAATTGTTTGTCTTTTGAACGTATCCCCAAAGAAACAGAGATAAATATTTTAGATGCGTTCAACTTTAAAACGTTCACTTTTTTACTGAAATCTGAAACATTTTTGCATAGCAAATGTCATAACCCATCAGGTCCCTAAATACTGTTGACAAAGAAATTCTAATTAAAGTTTTTATATTTTTTTGTTGGTTTACGTAATTTGGATGAATTGAAGCGTTTTATAAATTTTAAAATATTAACGCGTTACAAATAATATTCTCTTAGAGTTGATTTAGTGATTATTCGCAATAACCTACCATAATTTATGTATAAATGCTATAGGAATATTTCGATTCTCTAGACATTTTTAAAGTAACATCTTTTAACATCAGTAAGTTGATGCCTTTTTTATAAAATCAAACTTATGTTACAAACTGAGACCTTAAAAAAGTAACTATAAATTATGATCATAAATACATGTCATGTCGCATTTTCTTATTGTTTTCACTTAATTTTTGTCTATGCTTTTTTATGTATTTTGTATTTATGGGTAGGTCTGGTGGAAGAACAGTATAGTTTTTAGCCATTTGGCTAATACTAATACTGATCCAGATCTCTTTGACTAGTATTACTATTTTTTTTTGTCTTTCTGTATAATATTTTGTATTCCAATTAAAATGGTCAATTATTGATTTAAATTAAAATAAAGTATATACTTTACTTTCGTACTAATTATACGTATGTTTTTGTTATTTAGTGTTATGTGCACTTTTGAAGATAGAAGACCAAAGATGTAAATAAAGAAATAAATAAGAGCTTATTAATAGATTCCCTAAGTTAAACTTATAGTTATAATATGATATTGACATTGATATTTATTTATTTATCCAGCGTGTGAATATAATTGTGTCGGAAAACTTACAAGTAATTCAAAAAAGTGTATACACAAATTTCGACTACACATGGAAAGGCTCAAGTTCACGTCCATATAATCTTCCCCCACTCTCGCCCGATTCTGCTTTCTTGGCTATACTACCAGTAAAGGATACTTTGATGATCTTCCATCAGTTTACTTGCCATATATGGCTTTTTTTAGAATGAAAACGTTGTTATTAAATATATTATATCACGTTGACATTTTGAAATGAATAGTGATTTAATTCGAAATAATTTCAAATCAAAAGGCACAGATCGATTGAATCAACGTATCTTCCATGTATTTACTATTATATGCCTTCTTCTATCAAGATTTTGGTTTCAGATGTTCAACACCAGTCACAAATTCTGCATCTTAAGCTGTACTTACTTCAAGTGATTTAAAGTACTATTTATTGCCTGCTTGTTTTTAATCAGATCATATGAGAGTCATTATAGTATTTTCCATATAATAGTTAAAAAATGAAAACTTTTTTCAAGTGTTTACTTACTCCAGTACCATCGTAGCGACCAAAAAACTAAATATTTCTCGACGTAAAGGTAAGCGTATTTTTCATCACGTCTTGAGAAACAGATTTACGCCCTTTATAAATATAAATCCACTCTAATGCCAACACTAATATTCTATGAGCCGTATCTATTTTACAGAGGTTCCTGTTTAGGTTGTTTTAACCTCCGACACAATCTATTCAAGTAAGTGTAAATACATTGTGTTCCTACTTGCAATAAAAACGGCCACTTTATAAGATAGACAGTTTACATTCATCTTAATGACTTAATTTAGTACCATTGCAAACGTGACAATAATAATCAGAATAATAAAGCCAAGTAATCTATAGAATCACCTAGGAATTGAAGGTTAAGACAAAGAAATATAATAAAATAATGAAATTACCGTAAATTCACTTTTTTAATTTTTTGTTACTTGTAATATTTCTAAAATAAATTCAAACTAGTATTACTTTGATAGCCATGCTAGTTATCATGCTTTTATATAATTTAATAGCTGTCGGGATATTAGCTAGAGAAGTAATTGTTCCAATATTTGATTTGTTTTGTAGGCTTTGTAACATTCATTCTACTTAATTTAACGAGGTGTTATCGTATTTTTAAATTATTATTGTTACTTTAAGTATTTCAAAAGATTTACTGTGATGCAGTAAATGAAGATAATTATGAGTTTGTCAGGATTTTTCTTCACTGTTAGTAGGATGGATGTTCTTTAGAAAATCAATTATAAACTATTAGAAAGTAAAATAATTTTCTGTTTATTAACCTCATCTGAGCATTTTTATGTAGTTAATGAGAAGAAAGTATACGTTTCAATTTATTTCCTATTAGGATCTGAAACTCAACCTAAATTTTTCCATTTTCAAGGCTAATTGTTACATACCAACAAGTTTTTCATCTCCGTTCGACAAAGTTCAAAAGATATAATAGCAGAGTAATCAAAAAAGATAAAAATAATTGTATATATGAAGAGAACTGTTTTTTTTAGAAATATTACAATATGGTTCATCACGAGTTACACGAGAAATTAATTAAACAAAGACAACTGTACTTTTTATTGACTCAATGTTTATGTCTAATCTAAACGAATGTCTTTATGTATAATACGATGTCCCTGTTTTCAAATTTCACATTTATTGCTTGCCAATAGACATAGTAAATGTATTCTTAGGACCACTGTGATTGGCAAAGGAAAAAAATGTATGAGTTTGTTTTTAGCGATTATCTTTAACAATGGAGTAAAACAATAATCGACTCTCCTTGACCAAATCAATAATATTTTTGTGTTAATCAGTGTAATCATACTATTTTTTCTGTGATTAATAAGAGAAAAAAACGTTTTCATCACTTGTCTATTAGAATCTACAATTCCATCACATTTTTCCGAGGGGTTAATAGTTTCGATACCTACGAGGTTTTCTATATTTTAATCACACAGAGTTTTTGATGTGGTTAGTGAGAAGGAAAATAGTGTAATTTCATCCCCTGTCTATTAAGATCTACAATTCAGTCAACATTTTCCGATTCCGAGAGCTTATAGTTGTAATACCTACAAGGTTTTCTTTACTGTAAAATCTATATACGGTATAGAAAGTATTCAAAAACTTCGTTAACAATTTCATAGCGATTTCTTCCTAAAACCTATTATTTAAGTTTTTTAAGTGAACAATTCAATTTTTTAATATTAAAAATTATGTATATGTTACATAGGGGGCATAATAATTGTATATATGAAGACAACTATTTTTTAGAAATATTACAATATGGTTCATCACGAGTTGATGAATAAACAAGGCTGCCAGTTATTTAATGGAATATTGAAACCTAATAAGAATTAAATCTATATATTAAAATATTTTGGATCGTTGTAGAGAGTTAACTAATAATTTGTTTTGTGGTCTTAGCAGGACTCATTGTTGTAAATTCCTTAAATTATAAGAAATAGATCAAAGACGCAATACTGGTAAAGCCCGGCTAATACTTCTCTCATAGATTTAGATTCCAGAGCGATAGTAGACAATAAGGTTAATCAAAAATATACCGTATATATTCGACTAATTAGACATCTAACAAAGGAATACTACTGATGGGAGAACGAACACAGGGCTTATGGAGGCACACAGTAGGCACAATCGTGCCCATAAAGAAAAAAGGATAAAACAAATGGTGTTGACTGCCGTCAAATTGAAAATTTTGTAACTGTTACCTACTTCTTATAATTAGCGTCACTTTAGATACATTGACTGGATCTACTACTTTCTTAACGTATAATCTTATTAACTAAAAAAATATTAGCAGGTAGGAGTAACCCTTATTGATCAGGTAATAGGGGAGAATGGTTGTGATTATGGCATTTCTATATCATAATAATTGATTTACGCAATGCACCTGTGATATTCAAAAGACTAATTGTGACAAAACTAAAAGGCTTATTTACAAGGGTTGATATTTATGTAATTGCCATAGAACGTTTTGACGTGCGAGCACTATTTGTGATGTTTACAGATGTAATTAATTCACAAAAATTTTCGAGTTATAATTAATTATGACTTTCTAAAGTCGTAAAGATCTAAACGTAGTCCTACGGACGAAGTTTAAAAGAGTCGTCCAAAATCGGTCGTTGTGTCGGAAAATATCGAAGCTGCGCAAAAACTAATTGAAAAAGATCGTCATGTGACATATGATGAAATCAAGAGATGTTTAAGCATTAGTATGACCAGCAAACATAAGATTTTGCACAAAGAGTTGAGTGTTCGAAAGTTGTGTGCGCGTTGGATTCTATATTTGTTGATATATGCTCAAAAAATTGCTCGTATCGATTGCTGCCGTAAAATGATTTGAAATTCAATTGTGGTGCTTCCAAAGCCTTATACATTATCATCACAAGTGACAAGTCATGGGTTTATGCGTATGAGCCAGGAAAGTTGAATAGACGAGGCCGTTACTTCTTGATTATAATGACTTAATACAACACTGGTACAGCGTGAGGTTTCAAAAATTTATTTATTGTACTACGACAATTGTTTCGCCACACTGTGGCATAATCAGGTAGATGTATGATTGTAATAAGAAACAAATTGTTTTTAACGAAGTGGGACTTTATGAGGGTGGATATTTGGGAGGAATTTTTGGAAATTTCAAAAAATATTTAATTATGGCAAATTATTGGTCTCAGATTGTTCGTTTGGAATCACTCCTCTTTTATTAAATTTATTTACTTCCATGGATTCCAATAAATTGGGCTCTCGTTTCTGGTTTCAAAGCTTCTACCTGTTTGACCGACATAAACTTTATTGCAATCCACACAAGGTAATAAATAGACGCCCGATTATTTATTTTTATTTCTTGGGTCTTTTGCATTATTAACATAGTTATGTAACGAAGTAATTTAAATGATTCTGTATTTCCTGGTCCTGAAGGTTTGCCTCCTTTTTTTTTTTAAAAAAAGATGGGTGTTTTCTGTTACATTACCTATTCTTACTTTATTTAAATGTTCTTTATCTAGTGGTACATTTCCGAACACATGGAAGGAATCTTTTATTAATCCTTTGTTTAAAGATGGGGTTAGAGATAATGTTTGAAATTAAAGTGCTATTACCCTATAGTCGACTATTCCTAAAATGCTGGACTATTTAGTTTCGAAGCAAGTGATGTGGACTTACAAACGCAGTATTTATGAAAAGCAGCATGGTTTTGTTGAAGGTAGATCTACTATAACTAATTTGTTATCATATCAGCATTTTATTCTACGTGCTTTCGAGAGTGGATATCAGGTTGATGCAATTTATACTGATTTCTCAAAAGCTTTTGATCGTGTTTACCATAGCGCGTTGTTATCTAGGTTTACTGCGTATGGCTTTAGTTATATAGTTGTACGTTAGTTTCGTAGTTTTTTATGTGATCGCAAACAATATGTAAAAATTGATAATTATATTTCTAGTTCAATAAATGTAACCTCTGTCGTCCCGCAAGGTTCTCATTGTGGACCTATTCTATTTATATTGTTCATAAATATGCATAGGGCATAGGCAAATGTTTTAATTCTTCTAAATTCCTGATGTTCGCCGAGGATTTAAAGTTATTTTCAATAATTCGCAATGAGAATGGTCGTAATGCTTTACAAGATGACATTAATAATCTTTCAAAGTGGTGCACAAATAATAAGTGCTGTTCTATTTCTTTTTCTCATGGTAATTTACAAAAAATATTCATACTTTATTAATGGTTCTAAATTTAAATCGGTAACAGAAGTTTAAGATTTATGTATTATTTTTGAAACTCGGCTAACTTTTATATCACATATCAATATTATTTTTAATAAAGCTCTTAAAGCTCTTAGTTGTATTAAACGGTTTTCCGCTGGTTTTAGTATTGACACATTGAAAATTTTATATCTTACATTAGTACGTTCTAAATTAGAATATTGTTCCATAATATGGAATCCTTATTATAAAAATTCATCTAATAAAATAGATATGGTCCAAAGTAAATTTTTAATAGATTGTCCATAATTGCTTTCCGTGCTAGATTTTAATTTTTCCCTGATAAGAATAACCCGTAATACTTTTCTGTTTAGAATTCCTCTCCATACTACAAACTATGGAAGTAATAATCCAATTAGTAGGATAATGATATTTTACAATAAATTATGCACCAATCCTAACTTTCTTATTTATAGTTCGTCTTTTGAATCGTTTAAATATAACCTTAAGTTTGTTGATTTGTCTATTTGTACTTAATTCTAGTTAAATTACTATTATTGTATGTGTGAATATATAGTATAGTTTATTTGAGTATAAGTATGTTATTACAACATGTTATTTTAGGATTCTCACCTCATTTGGATTATTGTTGATAATAATTTTTGCTTTTCTGTATCTTTAAGTATATATAATGTAAATTGTATTTTTAAAATTATATTTTGTAAACAGGTTTCATCCTTTAAATAAATAAATAAATTACTGGTCTTGAAGGAAGTTCTGATATTAAAATTATTTAGAATTATACCTATATTAACTGACATTTGGCCTAAATAAGTAATAGATACACACTTTTCACTAGTGATTTTTTGGGACATTGGAAAAAATAGCGGTATTATTTGTTGTTTTTGTTTTTTAATGAATATGTTTTTTATCATGGTTTCCGAAACCCCAATATTAACTGTAATAGTAAAAATGTGGACTGAATCTCAATTTATTGGAATCCATGGAAATAAATAAATTTAACAAAAGTCCCACTCTGTTAGTATATAGACATAATTTGTTTCTTGTGACCATCATCTACCTGATGATTCCAAAGTGTGGCGAAACAATTGTCTTAGTACAATCAATTAATTTTTAAAACCTTACGCTGTAACAGAGTTTTATTAAGCCAACAAAAGTTGGCAAATGGTGGCGTTTTTCTTCACGAAAACCGGTCATGTGGCAACTGTAATTCTCGAAAATCAAAAGACCGTTCTCTGTAAATTGAGAGAAACCAAAACAAAAATGCGAGCTCACACCCATCACATGCAAAAACGAGTATTTAGACGCAAAAGATCGAATTGATGGTGCATCCGCCTTACATGCCCGACTTGGCACATAGACTTTTTCTTGTTCCATTGCGTGGATATCGAATTTCATCGGACGAAGAAGCGGTTGAGTCCTTCAACACGTTACCATCATCTTCCCAGACATCGTGCTTTGAAGGGTGGTTTAATCCCCTCCAATATTGTATAGATCTTAAAGACGATTAATTTGAAAAGCATTGAAAATAGTTTTTTATTAAATTCATTCTTTCTATCATCAATACATAAATAGCAACCTTCGTAGAAGGGTTCTTTGAGGATATAACCCAGAAAGAAAATTCCTTGAAGGAACCTAAACAAAGTGTAATAATGTAAAAAGATTCCACTAAGCCCATAAAATTGTTCATTATATAGAGTGATAATGTTACTCAGTAATAAGAAAATAATTTTGTGCAAAAGAAATGTAGATAAGGTATTTCTAGGAATATCTATATGGAAAGAAGAAGATCTAGTCATATTCCTTTTTAATGGCTTCTAGAAATATTAAGTCAAGAAGAATAAATCGACACACTTCAGTGTTTAAGCATTTGGCAGAGTTTATTTTAAAGTCTGGCGGAGAATCAAAAGACAATTGAGTATGACGAATGAATGTAGAAAGTTATTTAAATATAGAGGAGAATAAAAGGAATCAAGATAATGATTCAATTTTAAAATTGCTTATAACAAAATAAAAAAACAGCCCAACGGAACCTACAAAAAAATCGTTTTCATGGAATCGAAAGCTTATTGTAGGAAAAAGAGCTAACTCTTAAGCGACAATTTTCTAATTATTGTATTATATCATCAATCATAACCAAGTACATATACCATAGTCTCGATATGAAAAATGCAAATTAATTATTTAGTTTAACGCTAAACATTATGATAAAATAAATCATAATTTACAAATTATATGCAAACATTCGCATGTAAGCTTTAGGTGGCGTTATTCCTCAAACAAGAATAAGACAAAAATTCATTTGCAAAAAAGTTCATGGATACACTGTTACTTCTGAGAATAACAATTTAATAAATAACGACAATTATCGAGCAACCACTTTTATCAGACAATTCTATTTAAAACAAGTAATTAAATAAATCACAGCAGGACAATAATTAATACTGGAGTTCAAAGTGGCCGCCATATTTTTCAATACATGCAGCTGCCCTTAGTCGAATGAAATTTTGAACATTGTGCAATAATTGAAGCGATATTTGCTAAATCATTTTATTCTATCTCTCCAATAGTTTGATAAAATATATTTTTACTTAATCAAACAGCAAAATCATGCAAAATATTTAAAAGTAGAGAAAGAAATTCATGAATAAAACATTAAAAACATGAACAATTCCTTGACAAATAATTTTAATTTTGAAGAAAGTGTTTTATTTCAAGTTTACTAGAACTAGAGATCATTGAGTCCATTCTAGAACAAGTCTTTCACGATCAATTCACTGCTGGTGGTATTTATCAATTAACCATCTTCTGACTTTATTACTGTACTGAGCTGCTGCATTATAATGCTGGTATTTTAAATTATATGTCCAGTTTTATATCCTCAAGCAAACCAGGAAGTATTTCAAAAGAAAATGCAAATAACTTTCGGCATTTAATATACTGAATAAGACATATCGTCTAACTATCATTTGTTCATATTATTCCTAGGCTAATATTCAGTGAAAAACAATGTTAATTGCTAAATAATCGTTTTCAATAATAATTTTCATCTGCTCATTTGTGTAAATTGTGACTATTAAATGCTCCATCTCTAGTGAATGTTGCTTCATCCACATACAGAATATTACTGTAGAAGTCGGATTGTTCTTGGATTCTAGCCAATACCCAATTGCAAAAATTTATTTTTTTCCAATTATTAGCAGTAACAAAGGTTTTATTTTACAGAACTTATAGGGATATTGAACAGCTATTAAAACTAGATTATTTTATTTTTGCAATTCCTCTCAGTAATTTATGTGTATCAAATAACCTAATTTAGAAAAAGCAGCCTTCTTTTTATCATCAGTTTCTAATTTTGCACTTTTCGATGCTCGTTTAAAAACGTTTTCCTTATAATAAGCTTTTTGTCTTATTTATGTATGAGGAACATTGTGACGTAAATCTTGCACGCTAGTTTGTATACACGAAGTATATTAGTTAATTCGTCTATGCGTTGCAAATACTCGACCTTATTTATTTGTTTAAATTTTAGATTTTTATTAATCTTTGTTACTTATTATAGTTTTTTTGTATGTGTGTTTGTATATATCTATCTCTCAGATTAGTAGTTAGTTGCCTGGTACTTTCATAAGGTCTATTGTGAAATCATAAAATATGAACGGCATTGAGAATAAAATTAGTAGAATTAGTAGAATTTCTCGACTAAACAAAAATTCTGTAATAGGTATACGCAAACAATATCGTCAGAAAGGTTATATTTGATGCATCAAAAAAGTTGGTGGATCCTTTAAAAAAATCAAGTTAATACTCGAAAATATTTTTAGGTTGTAGCCTTTAGGGTCCACCATCATGTTACGATAACGGATTATAAAAATGTGCGTTAATAAACCCACAATCTTCCATCCACACACCAATGGCTCATTCTTTATTGTGAAATATACCCATCAATTCGTTACCAGAATAAAAAAAAAACGCCTTAGTAGTTTCTAAATTAAAATGAGTAGTAGCATAATGATCAAATTAGATTAAATTTTTTCACAAGTTTTAACGAAAACAGAACAAAATTTAAAAGCGAATTCCTAAGAAATTGAACCTATTTTTAAATGGGCCTATTGCAAAATGTTTATCAATCAACTACATAATTAAAGTGTTTTTGCAATTATACTAATGTAATTTTAATTAATCAACGCCGTTTTTTGTCATTACTTTGTATTAATAGTTGTTAATAATTGTACCTAAAATATATGCAGCCGAGTAGGTTCCAGACCCAATTGAAGTTTCCAAAAATTCCATCGCCACGAAGAAGACGTAATTCGGCGAAAACGATTTGATCAATCCGCATAGTGCACTCAGCAGCACACTTATAATCATCATAGCGCGCCGACCATACCTAAAATCCTACGATTCTTATCTTGTGCCAATTAAACGATTAAAATTGTTTTATCGAAATATTCATTGCGAAATACCGACCTGTCCGATACTAATCCAGATATTGGAAGGCAGGCTAATTCCCCGATATTGTTAATCGTTCCGACGATAGTGAGTTTCCATAAATTTTCGTCACAGTGAATATTAAACTAAAATAAAATACAATTATTGAACAATTAAAATCAAAAATATAAATATTTTATTAGTAATTGAAAAGAGATTATTTTTTATGTTTTAAAAACATTATACATCAATAATTTCCATTTTTGCATTTATTACATTGTGAAAATGTAAAATTGCGGTGCAGAAACACTCAAAATAATTAAACCTAATAATTTTAATTTCCATTTGGTTGTAAGAAATCGTCCTGACATTGTTTTTGTTAATCACAATCAATAAACTTTGTTGTTAAACTGGTTTATAAAGTAATTAACAATTTATAAGTATTTATAAATTCTGCATTTTATAAACACCTTTAAGAATAAATAAAGAACTGCCTTAAAATTTAGAGATAAATACAAACATATACAAAAGTAGTTGCGCACACCCTCTTGTTTGATGTAGGCTGTATTTAATTGATTATGCTATTTTTTTTAAGCCGGGTCACAACTAATTAAGTAATAAAAATGCAAATTAAATATTTTTTGAAAGTAATATACGCTTAATTATATATTTTATGCAAATTATGGGATTTAAAAATATTACAATTGATTAAAATACGTAATTATAGTAAGGAATAATAAATTAATTGTTTCTATAAGATCAAGCGATTAAATAGTTATTTTCTAATAGTAAATAAAACCTGTAAACTTACATCACGTTCAATTGTGGAATCACCATTTTCGTAAACAAATTTATCACAGCGAATAACGTGATTCTCATTAAAATAATCTGCAGAACAAATATCACCATCACTACTATTAGCCCTTGTATATCGGTAGCATCTTTCAAACGAATTTTCTTTGTTTGGTATAGCGTATTTCATCCAGTCGACGTCATAAACTGGAACGAGGTCTTCGCATTCATCAACAAAACACCTAAAAACAAAATCTTAAAAATAATTTTTAATTAATTAACATACACACTCACCTATATTTTGAATTTCTCGTGGTGAAAATATATCCAAGAGGTAATACGGAAAATATCACAATTAGACATATCAAAATGTAATTCTTTTTTTGAAAATTACCGAAATCGCCCAAATCGTCCAGGACTTTATCGAGATCGACTGTCGCTTCCATTGTGCATGAAATTAATACCGCTATTTACGGAATGCATGAAACCATTGTTATCGTTTATATATAAACGAACGTGCAAGTGCTACTTTAAGCCGCATGGCTTTGAGATAAGTACATTCTGAAATAAGTGAATGAAAATTCTGGCATTGGCGGGGAGTGGGATTTGATGTGGATGCAGCAACCTCCAGCGTAGAATTATTTATGGATTTTTATACAGGGAATTTAATTATAGGAATCTTTTTGTTAACTATACAGATAGCTTTCATTATTTTACGCTATAATTTAATGGAATAAAAATATCTATTAACGTCTTTGCTAAAAAGAAAATTAATTGATTGAGGAAAGACTAAAAAATATGTTTTCTTATATAAAAAGTAAATTAAAGAAGGAAAACTGTAATATGCTAGATTCCTGTAATATTAAAATTATGTTTTATATTAATGTATGATTAGAGAAAAACTATAACGCTGAGTAATCGTATAAACTTTAGGTATAGTAAATTTAATAAGATATAAAAATTAATTTATTAGCTCGGATAACTACGTTTTATTTGTAGGTACAGATTACAAACTATAGAAGGTTGCTATCAATATTTACAGTTGTCTGTAATTGTCAAATAAAATATAATTATTGGATACTATTAATAAAAACCTTATTATTATCCAAATTCTAGATTTTATTGATTACATAAATAATTATATTTATTTTACTTTTATTAAAGTTTTACGCTTATACTCTACAAATGTCCCGAATCTGTAATATTACAGTTTTCTGTAACGGTCCTGCATATACTTTTAGATTTTCTGCAATTAATACACTGAAAATACTAAATAATATATTTTTTAATTACCTGTAACTGGTAATAATGTTATTGTTGAGTCTAAAAGGAAATTCTTATTGTAACTAAATATACTCGTTTAGTTTATAATTACAGATTCCTACTATTATTAAACGCTGAGAACTACAATTTACGTTTGATTTGGCTATAATGTGTAAGATGGCGCTAGTTATTTGAAACACGTAACGCGAAGGAAAGCAATAATAATAAAACGTAATTACAATTTTATTAGTTTCCATCGTTAAGAAAATATTTATTGTTATCAACATATTAGATATAATTCAGCAAAGTTTATTTTAAAATGAAAGGCATTTATAATTGTTAATGCTTTCACTTTGTCATACCTTTTATACATTAGAAATACGAATAATTTTTTTTAATATCACACACTTTAACTCGTATTTATGTTTATTTTACTGCAATATATTTCTATATATTTCAAATTATAATATTAACGGTATAATCTTCTCCTGCATATATATTTAGATTCTTCTGTAATCAATTACCTTTGTCTATTTCTTAATGATAAATTTATATAGAGTTGCATTTAATTATAAACTTGAAATAATTACACTAATTTAAAATTGTAAATTTTACGATTACAGATTCCTACTATCATTACCTGAACATTGAGGATCATGAATTATAATTATTTCGTGTATAAATTGTAAGATGGCGCTAGTTGTTTTAAATGAACAACGCCGAGAAAAGTTAAATTTGGTTGAATCATTAATAATATTAATTAAACATTATTATAGTTTTTAGTAATTTCAAACTGTAGTGTACAATATTTCTTATTTTTATTGGAGTATTCACATTTCTAATTTTAAAAGATAATTAAACAAAGCGTGAGTATTTTATAGATTAAATAATTTGGTCATATCACTTCTGGAAATACTCAGATTACAATTGTTCTTTGTTCTAGAGTGTTTTTGTTCCTAAAAATTTGAAAAGGTGAAGTTTGAATTGTTTCATGTTAAAATATTTCACACAAAGATTCTGTGTACCATTCATAGATTTGGACAAGCGAGCTGGAAGTGGTCTGAAGTTCTTTCTTCTTCTGGTAAGATGATCGTGGCTGAAGCAATTTCTTTCGTACTATTGTTCATGTTTCCTAAAGTAAACTAAACATTCTAAAACATAAATGGAAGGTGCCGTTAGTATATTAAGTTGTCTGTTGCTGTGCTGACAATCATCCCCATAATTGAATCCAGCCAATATCCTCACTACTCGTCGCTGGAGCCTAAAAGAATCTTTTAATACCGTTAATAGTGTCCCACACTATTATTTCCTAGCATATATGGCTATGTATGCAAAGTAGGCCGATTTTAACATATTTTTCAAAACTGACCGTACTAAGTTCCGAATGAGGTAAATATTTTTGGACAATTTATCTGACAGTTCTCTACCATGATGTTCCCATGTTAGTTTTTAGTCCAAGAAACTTTGCGAAATAAACTCCAATTCTAAGTTTCCGTTTTAAACTTTGAGTGAGTTCAATGGTTTCTGACGCGTTTAGTTTAAGTTTATTGGCAACAAACCAATCTTCCAATTCTTTTAGATTGCTGTCTAATGTTAACTTTGCGCTCATTGTTGTTTAGCCTTTTATTAGCAAGATATGCCATGGCTTAGTTCGATTATGTCCGATCTATTTCCGTCACTTGTTGCTACCAATTGGGTCCTATTGGAAAGATAGGAGAGTATCATTTTAACTGCCTGTGGACTGAAGGTGTAGAAGTACAAATTTTTGAGCAGTATACTGTGCTGTACATAATCAAATGCACGGCTCATATCCAGGAAATTACATACTACTATGTCCTCCTCTTCAAATGCATGTAGTGCATATTTAACAAATGCATTAACTGCATCTGACGTCGATCTTCCTACCCTGAAACCATACTGGTTGTCATTTAAAATGTTATTTTTCTCTAGATGCGTATTCACTTGTCCCAGTAACACAATTTCTAGTATTTTAGACAAAATTGGAAGTATAGATACAGGGCGGTAGTTTCAACGTCATCTATATCGCTCTTTTTTTAAATTGGTACACACCTTGCTAATTTCAAAACCTGAGGGAAATGGCCATACTGTAAACATTATCTATTTATCTATTAGTTTCGTCAGTGATAGAATGATTAGGTCTGTTATACTCTTAATCATTTGTATACACAAATTATATACATCCTTGTTATGTGTCTGAGCCAATTTATGAATAATACCTCTCACTCGCGCAGGGAAAACATCCTCGAAATATAAGTAGAAGCTGTTGTGTGGTTTCTTGCGTAAGAGAATTAATCAGTATCTCTATTGGAGTTTGCGTGCTATTTGGCAGGGTATTGATTATATTGGTAGCTACATTGGAAAAATATGAATATAAATTTGTGGAAGAGTTCCATGGTTGTTTTTAGTTGATCACTTGCCACATTGCTTGGTTTTGATTTGATGATGATTTTATAAAGCGATCGTGGGCGAGCTTTTGTTTCCTTTCGATACATTTTTTGTATATTTTTTTAATTGTATGAGCTCTTTAAATCATCAGAGTAGCGCTTTCTTAATTGTTCCTTGAGAAACTCTAGCTGACTTCTGAGCGTCTTAAGTTCCGGAGTAAACCACTTTATTTGTTTGTTATTTAGTTTAGGTATTATTTTCTCTGGGTACACTATTTTGCTACACGATGTTAAAATGTTAATTAGAAGATTCCAAGCAGATTCTAAGTCACATCCTCATCCGTTATTACATGGCAATGTACCTCGCTAACCAGATTATAGAAGTTTATAGTTCTTTCCTGAGTTATTGGTCTTATTATTTGTGTGGAGGATATTTCTAATTCGATTCCTAGATAGTCAGAAAATCCAGTATTCACAGTAACTGCCGAAAAATTGAAATGTTCATAGTTGCTGAATATGTTATCAATACAAGCGTTACTAATTTCTTCAAACCATAGCTCATAAATAAGCTGCATAATTCGTGTAATCTTTTATCACTGGTACTATTGACTTAAACGTTGAAGAGTCACCACATATATATTTGATTTAGTTCCAATTTAAACTCTCCAGCATATTTTCTAATATACTGAGGAATTCAAAAAAATCCTTTGGGAGACCGGTATACTCATATAAATATTATGTTATGATTGAAGGTTATTCCTGCTAATTCACCATTATTTTATACAGAGATAGGTGGTTTAATGAGTTGAAATTTAAAGCATTTCTGACCATAATTAGTGAACCTCCGTTTTCTTGCTGTTTAGCGACAGAAACTATTGGCTATAGTAAATCCATTTATTGTAGAGTATAGTATTTCCAATTGCGATAGCCATTGTTCAGTAATGGCTATTATATTTTATCAATTATGTAGGCTGCTAATTCGTGTAGTTTGTTACGAAGACATTGAATGTTAGTATACAACAACATATGCTTCATCGGATTTTGATTAAGGATGTTTGCATCTACTTGAATTTCTCTTTGTCTTTCATATGGTGAAAATAACGATTAACTTGAACACTTTTGGGCCAAATGTTAGTTTTGTTGACGTCCTACAAATTCTCAATTAATGCAGTAATTTTGAAGGACGAATAACTCTTCGGAAATTTTGCATTCGGTTTTTCTACTTTTATATTTACTAAGTTATTCTTCTTCAGCATATTTGTAACTTGAGCTTCGGTTGTTGTAACATCAAGTCCACATACATGCAGAAAAGCTAATTTAGGGACGGCTTTTATTCCACTTACTGTTGCAGTTCCCACAATTTCTGTTCGCCTCTATTTCTTTTTGCTTTCAATGAGGGTAATTCCTCTTGAGTTAACGATTTTCTTGATTCGTAGTTGGTAGTATTCATTGGCCCTTGCGAAGTAATCGACGGGTCAGTAAGTTTGCGTGTTCGGTAACATTTCCGGGCGATGACGGTAACACTGCTGTAGTAGTTATACTTGGCAGTAATTTAACTGGTATTTTGTCTTGTTGTGGAGTAGCTTGACTATATTCTTCAATGCTATTTCGCTTCATCGTTTCGCTTGCACGCTGGTGATCCTTTTTATCAAGTAACTTGTACAATAATTTATTTTTTCATCCTTTTTAGCAATTATCTGTTTAAGTAGAGAAATCTCGTTATAAAGGGAATCTGTAATTGAAATCTCACTTTCAAAATTTGGCGCGATACTTTCGATTTCATTTTCAACCTTCTCACATTTTTTTATATGCGATTTAATACAGCTAGGGTGTAGTTTGCAGCTGCAGTATAGACATTTAATTGTATTTGTAGAGGTTTCCTACAGTAGTTACATTTAACCTCGATTATAACTTCTTGGCTCTGAGAGCAACTTAGTACGGCGTTATCTTGTGAAGCCATTTCAGCTTCTTAATTAAGAATATAAATATGTATGAATTACCATAAAAATAACCCTATAGTACAACTATTTTCTAATTTAATAAAAAACAAAAATATTATCCACAGACATAAGCATGTCTAGAACTAAACTAAAATAGATACAATGGTACAAGTTGCTCTTACGCAAGAGCAGTTAGAAAAGTTCTCTCAGCTAATCCAATAACAAGTACACTTCGGAGTGTAGAAAAACGGAAACATCGTGATTTATGCAAAGAAAAACCACGACGAATGAGAAAAACTAAAGGTCGATAGCTTTCGACCTTTGGTTTTCAATACGATCGAGATAACCAAAAAGATTAAGAACATCTCAGATAAGGACGCATTAACAGGAATTGTAATACTGCTAGAAGATGATGCCGCAATCTGGTGAGATGTGGTGAAAGCCTCGTCACGTGGAAGGATGCTCCGACACATTTTAGCATATTTCGCCATGAGAGTTAGATAATTTATCGCGAATTTTTCGTTAAGAAGAAAAGCCTGGAAGCTTAGACACTTTCATCGCAAAAAAGAGTTTGTTATTGGCAAAGATCAGTAAACATAAACTCCCGGAGAAGATTCAGCTCAACATGATATTCAGCTTAATTCACGTGATATTAGAGACAAAATTCTGTGGAGCAGCATCGACAATTTTAAGAAACTAGTTAGAGTTTTTCACTAATAATTGGTATTAATAACAGACCGATCGTTATCCTCTTGAGTACTGACCACACTCTAATGTATTATTAAGCACTTTAAGCCTTCTCAAACACTGATTATAGTCTAGACAGACCTCATATATATCTGTCATGCTGACATAAACAACCAAAAAGTCTCCCCTAAAAAGAGGATAAAAAAGTAAATACAAGTATTTAAAAAAGGATATAGATTTCCAAGAGGATATTAGAGTGGAAGAACGTGGCAGCTGCACAAACTCTGCCCAGCTTCATCCATCCAAAATTTTTGAAAGTTTTGTTTTATATTTGTGTATATTCATATGAATTTATTTTTTGGAAAGAAAGCTAAAGATAAACCTAAACATAAACATATCCAAACCGCCCGATTGTGCCGATCGTGAAACGTTTTAGGCTAATAGTTTACGACGTAGTTTTTGTTCGTATAATTCATTATTAAATATCTATTTGTTGTTGAAATCTGCGCTTTTAATATTCTTGTACAACACGAACAAACCTGACTGATAGCTAAATGCTCGTCCAGTCGTTCTGACACACGAGCAGTTAGAGTAGTTCCTCCAGCTGATCCAATAACAAGTTCAGTTAGGAGTGCAGTAAAACGTCGTGAACTGTACAACGAAATACCACAGCAAACGAAAAAAATCATTGTTCAAACGCTATATTAATACGATAGAGATTTACAAAAATATCGAGAACATCTCAGACAAGGACTTAATACTCACACCACTTCTATATGATGCCGCAATGATTCCATTCCGCGATGAAGAGTAAGATCACCTCACGGAAGAATGATCTAAGGTATATTAGCACTTTACACCTCACGAGTTAGATCATTTTTGTGAAATTAACAAGAAAAGCCTGAAAGTTCAAATACTTTTATCGCAAGCAAGAGTCTGTTATTAGCAGAAATCAATAACCATAAACTTCCAGAGGTGATTCAGCTCGGCATGGTATTGAGCGTAATTTACGCTATATCAGGGATAAAATTCCGAGAAGTAGCATTCATGAATTCAAGCAACTCGAATGAATAATGCGAGAAATAGAAAAGTCGCTTAACGAAACGAGGAAAAACAAATTTCAGAAAGCACATTGCTCTTTCAACAAAAATTACCGACACATTTTCAATGATTGCCGAAGGATTTCAAATTTTGAAAATGTGAAAAACCGTCCAAAACTAAAAGACAGTCCAATGATCGTAAGCAAGAAGGATTATTGCAGATAACACCTTTAAATCAGTGATTTGAACCATGGCTTTTGACCTACTTGGACCTCTGCCGATATCCGAAAAGGAGAGACAAGAGACTGATTGTTGAAGACCTGAGTTGTTTATGAATGGAGTTCTTAGCTTTCAAGCAAGTCAAAATCGAGTGTTGCGCAAGGAAACTAACGACGGAGTCTTTCTTCGATATAAACTCTTGTAGAAGATAGTTAGCAGTAATGGATCACAATTCGTTGGCGCCGTACTGCAGCACGTGATCTCCGTTTTTGGAATCCGACATCAGTTTACTCCACCTTACCACCTGGAATCTATTTCCGTTTATAGAAGAAATCGAAACCTCAAAACGCTATTAGAAATTCTGGTGAGTCATGAGCACCCTAGTTAGCTCGAGAAATTACTTTCAATCCGATTTGCAATGAATTTCAATTCCGATTTTGTGCTGAATTCCCTCGATTATTCATTCTTTGCAGAGCATCCTCTTGAGCACTGACTACAATCTTAAACATTTTTGAGCACTCAAAAAGCCGTCTCAAACATTGATTACAGTCTACCCAAGCCGCGTGGACGCACAGATTATTAACTAAAGTCTGTTCGTTGGATCTTTCGTCGTACGTCACAAACTATCGCTTCAAAAAACGACGAAAGTTTTACAGTGCGTTCTTTTTCTAACGCATTTGGTTTACTTTAGCAGACTGAATGTTTTTGCGTCGTTTCTCGAAGCGATAATTCGTGACGTACGACGAAAGATCCAACGAACAGACTATAGTTTGTGTATCCTTAATTATCCTATTTGTTGTTGAAATCAACGCCACTATATTATAATACAACTCGAATAATCGTAGAAGATTGATAGCCCAGTTTTTGTAGCTTTTAACTTCTATTTCTAGGAACCTCTGTTTACTTTGTCCTAATTATATTTTTAATTATCTTCATTAAAATTCTCGTCCATTTCTCTTATTGGTATTATTTATCTGCGCTCGATTTTTTACTGGCAACAGATAAATAAGAATTTATTAAAAATTTATTAAAATATTTTATAGTGAGCTTCTAAATAAAATGTATTCATTTAAAATATTATGTATTTAACAACGATACAAGTAACTGCCTATATAACATACGCCATCTAGTAACGAAGTGCGAAACGAATATAGTATTGATTTTATTTAACTCAACTCTCTATTATATATAAACATAGATTTCTTGTTATTTGCTAAAACAGTAATAGTATATTTAGATAGATGGTGCTACATATATAAACTACACAATTATTTAATTTCAAGCAATAGGGAAAATTAATTGTAATTATTTATTGCTTGCATACTTCAAACAATTTTAAATAATCTGCGGATCCAAACCAGTGTTCAAAGAGTAGTTTCTGTACATTCCAGTTTTCACTAGCAGCTTGGTGAATGTTTGATCGGTCGGGTAAAAGCAGGTGGGCACAGTGTGAACAGTCGGTGGGAATCTAATAAACGGGGCAATAATTAACATCTAGTGGAATCAAATAATAAATACACTCACCTTCCATACTCGCTGGATGACGTCCTATAGAAAGGATGCTCCTGCGGGTCCTGGTGTACGCCGTACCCGTGAAACCAGGACGGATACTTGAAGCGTTTCGGCAGCTTGCACGTCTCATAATGATCCGAAGTTTTCTTGAACTCCTCCGAATCTGGACATTGCATTTTCACTATATTCACTCAAGGCATTGCCCGAAAACCGTACGTCAGAAATGTGAGGTTGGATATTGATAAAACCTATCTCATGGCAACGCGATTTTCGAGTTTCAATATTCATTAGTTCGTATTCAGATTAGAAAATCTTGGGGGGCGGAACGGAGACGGTGTATAAAATACTTCATTAAATGGAATAGATGGAATCAGGAGTGAATTTATTGCGAGGTGATTTATCAGAGGGAATTGCAGATGAGACACTTTAGTGGCAGTTACCGTTACCTGAATCGCTTGTGGTTTTAGGACAAGCGGTCTAATTCTTTATCCGGCTGGCTCAATTCCAGACTGGACCCTCTCCACGTTAGCCTTGTATGTTCCTGCGGGATTTTTTTCTTCTCTTTTTGTAAATATATAACAAAGATAAATTTAAATTTAATCTACTTCTATTATTGAAGAAATACAGCTATTTAAAAAAAGCGGTTGCCATGATACATTTAAACAATTGTCACAGGTATTAAATTGTCACGTTGACAATGTGTAACGTTAAACTAATAATTTTTTTTCTAATATGTAATATATGTGCGGTATCATTTTCTCATTACGACGAAGATTACATTCCGATTGACGATTTGCCGGTGCAAGACGCTCGATTAGTGAGAGCAGATGGTGCAGATCGTAAAGCAGCAAACATTACGACCGAGGATCCCTTTAACAAGCAGGGCGAAGGTAACGGCGAGGAAGAACGGACCTGGACGGAGGAGGCCCTGCGAGATATTGCCTACAACCTGCGGTCCCACAAATTCAACGAGTACGATAGGCGGTACGAAAAGGACGCGGCGAAGGCGCCGAAGAATAACCATTTGTATTTCCCACGGCCGGCGCTCAGAAATTTACACTGGGAAGTGCACAAGTTCTGCGAGTCGTCGTTCTTGAGTTGCATAGAATACTTGTGGAAGCGTATAAAGTTAACCGGCCTGAAAAGAGCGGACGACACTGCAATAGTTATACAAGAACAGCATTGGAAAGTTCCAGAGCACAAGGCGCAAATCGACGCCGTGGAAGAGGAGTGTAACAAATTGAAAATTCGCGACGATGCACTAGCAGATCCGTTTCAAGGGCCGCTCGAAAGATTTCAGTGGCGCACTACAGCTAGTTATTACATGTGTTGGTATACTACAAATGAAGTTCCCGCTTTGAGGCACCTCTTAGAGCGGTGTGACAATTATGCAAACTGTTTAGGTGAACATACAAGTGATTTCAGAGCCAACGACGATGAACCATTTGCCTGCGCATTATACAGCTTCTGTCCTGATCCTTGCTGTCAAATTAGACACTCCGTAAAAGCGGAGCAATGCTGGTATACGCCAGAAAACCCTTGTTATCTAGGAAACCCACCTGAACAAACTAAATGCACATTAAACCGCACGCAAAATATAGATTTCCGAGAAATCATCCTGAATCACTGGAACGTAACCTGCAACTGTCCAAAGAAAGGGTATGAATATAACTCAAGATACGCGATTTGTGTGGATATCGACGAATGCCGGAAAGGGACTCATACCTGTAAAAGGGATGACGGCGAGGCCTGCATGAATACTCCCGGATCTTTTAAATGCGTCTGCAAATGGGGTCATACATGGGATAATAAAAGCAGAAAATGTGTGGTGAATGAAGCGATTGCACTCGTAAAAATGAATAAATCCGAGGACTCAATAGGCGATAAAGCGTCCAGGGAGAAATCATACCTCAGGTATTTGTTCAAGAAAATATTTATGAATTCGTCGTTTTCATTAAGCGGAAACATGCCTGTTGTTTTTATGTCTGCGTTAATATTCGTGCTGTGATATTTATGTGTTTGTTTAATAAGTAATAAATTGTCTGGCAGGTATATTATTCGAAAAACAGTGTATAATAACATTTAATATTTCTTTACTTTTATGTGGTTTGTGTTGTTGTGGTATATCGGTTTATTGATGGACATAATAAAGGTCAATTGACTAATCAGTGTCAAAAAAATGTTTACGTAAAATACAAAGGGTATTTTTTTATTTTTAATCGAAACTGTTTGATATTGGGAACTAATAGGGGTACATAAATAAAACGGTAAAATTAATTTTCACAGCTAATGAAGTCACGAGTGAAAATCTATTATAATATATAAAATAAAGAGGGATACATTTTCATCGTTACAGTTTGTTTTCTATCCTAAATTTAAATATTTTAAATTACGACTGTCCTATATTGTATAGCACTGTAATACATACCTTTTTATTAGTATATAAATGAAGGGATTTTAAGTACCTCTTTTTAATTTTTTTTAATAGTTTTTCTACGCTTAACACAAACACTAGTTGTATTATTTAATAAAATTTCTTAAATAGTGTAACTACAATGTTAAATTCAAATTGTATATTTAAAAAGAACCACTATTTAAGAAACGCTGTATATCCACTTAAAGCAATAATTAAAATTGTTTATTATTATTATAATTAATAAAATAAAGTTTAACTAGCAAACAACTCGCTAGTGAATACTTGTCACAGGTGTGATAATTAGTTGTAAGTGTTGGGGCAAAAAGAGACGTTAATATTCTGTATTTAAAGCTAGAACACTTCATTTAATTATCAAGCATGAATAGCATATAAAATTAACAAATATATTAATGACTTTAGTTTTAATTATGTAGCGTACTTATAATTAACATACAAATAAAGCACTAACCTTTCATTACAATTTTATTTCTAATTAATTTCACGTAAATTAACCAATTTATAATAAACAGTTATCTTTAAAAAGTGTATAAGTAATAGTCCAAGAAGGGAATATTTATATTGCACCTTATAGCTTTATAAAAATGGAAACAATTATAAATTCTATGATATTACTTCGGTTTTCAAGGAAATTACAATAAAATTTATTGAAACCAAATTTCTCTTTTTTTAATTTATTCAGTTTTTTAATTACCTTTTTGTAATTATTTTTCAGCTAATTTCAACTTTTAGTGCAAAAATATTTTTATGTTAACTTGTAATATATTAAATTCGAAAATAAATAGAAAAGTTAGTTGGAATTAAAAACCAATATACAAAATAATACAATTATCTTACATAATTATGTACATATTTTCTTTTCTATGTATTGAATTGGATTTTTTTTCGTAAGGTTGATATCGTGACAGTAAATTAATTATGTTTTGTGGGTATATTAATGTATTATCTCTTTATTTAATGCAAATATTTTACATAATTTATATTATTATATATTATTATTGAATTAAGATAATAGTTGAGAACTTGAGCAAATTGCACGTACAATCATTTCAAAAGCACGACGAGCGATTAAATAAATTGAAACGAAACGAAACTGCCCGACTTGATTGCATCAACTTGTAAAAGAATTTAATTTAAAATAAATCGGGGCTAGCGTGCCCTCCGATGTAAATGAACGGAAGAACTATAAATATTGTGATTGGCATTATCGCGTTTCGCTGCGAACGTGCACTTCAGAAAAAAGTACACACCGACTTTAAACGTTCTAATAGGAAAAGCAAATATTTAGCAGGCATTTTATTCCGTTTCAAAACTGTTGCCTCGTGACTTATTACAGTTAGTGAGCACGGTAAACAGACTCGAGATGCTAGATTTGATTCGGGTTCAACATGTTGGAAGTTTGTTGCTTTACTTGTTGTATTCTATCTGATTTAATTTGAATTTCACAAAATGACCCGGACTGTATATTCTGTCTGTGTTTTACTGCTGCTCCTGCTGCTGGTGTTCGCAAATACTTCGAGTTTAAAGAACAGGACGTTGCGAAGGGTCAAGAGGCATTTGGTATTTTATCAGTCTGGTACATATAAGGTAAGGGCTTGTTGTTATTACTTATTCACATACTAAAACAGGTTTTGATTTTAAAAGTATTTTATACTTAATAATATAGTAAATGTTTAAAAATTATTTCAATTAAAAGATTTAAACCTACATACAATCAAGGTGAATTTATTACTTATTAAGAATTAATTAGACGTATGCTAAATAGCACAACCGTACGCAATGATAATAGTAATATATGTATTTGTATTTGTATTTATTTATTTATCCAACATGCTTACACAATTCTTCCTAAATAAAACGTAATCCTATAAGAATTCACAAGAATTACGATTGATTGAGCTAGGTCAAAAGTAGGATAGAGATAAAGTAGGTTAAGATAACTAATTATTTATTGAGATATGATATATAAGAATATACTAGAATCTTAAAATATCTTAGATTAGGCCAAGAAGATTAGGCTAGGATAATTATTGACTTTTTTAGATCACACGTTCTATAGGGCAATTTATTACTTAATTTTATAAATAATTAGATTAATTAATATCTAGAAGATAACACTACAACAGAGACACATATAAACACATCCTCCAATTATTATGCATACACAAGGATAATGAATAATTTATTGAAGACGATCAGTTATACGTTGATTCAATGTGTAATTTATTATGATAAATTTAAGAGTACACTAGAGTAATGAGTAATTAATTGAAACTTATCTAACGTATGTAAGTAGAGTATATAAATGATTAGGATAGGTTAAAAATGTGCCAAGACAAAAAAAGTTAATTGGGATATGTTAAAGTTATTACATTTACTCTCTTACAAACAGTAAAATAAACGAAAAAGATATACATGAAAGTATTATGTAATGTAATGAATAATTCACTGAGAAAGTTAAAGTTACACTAAATGAATGTACAATTCATTAAGGTGGATTCAGAGTTAATAGTACGCTAGTGTATTGAATGATTTATAAATTTATAAACTAATTTCAGGGGTTTGTCACATTTGCTAGTTTGCGTGTTTGAACTTGGTATAGGAAACAGTTAAAAACCGTGAACATTAGAGGGAATAACTAAAAATAAACTCGTTGAAATATTACGGACTTATCGCAATTATTGCAATTAAAAATAGACATTATTTACTAAAAAAATCCAGTTAATCGAACACAAAATATTAAGAAGTTTAGACAGAAAAACGATACAACCTGCTTTACCAGAAATGGCATATTATTGATTGCTCTTTCACCCGAATTACCAAAGAAATTAAAGACAAAATCGACACGCCTAAAAAAATAAAAAAGTGACAAGATGAGATGAATAAATGGTTAGCTGAAGATAAAGCAAAAAAGAAATCACTTCTTAATCTTAAGTATTTTCAATCAAGATATTTAATACATGTCTAGTACTTTTTTTTACATGTAGTTCATAGTAATTGTATAATGTAATGTGAATGTGTGAATAAAAATAATAATAATAATTATTATTATTATTATTATTATTGTCAACTGGTGGTAAGTTTCTACAAAAAAAGAACCCACTCAAACAGCACAGTTTTGCCTCTTCGACACATTAATTTAGGCTGCCTTCTAATATTAAGTAAATTAATTTCAAAATTGACGAAAGTAGTGTAGCCCAAGATAAAGCTTTAATTAAAGATACTTCTCAAGCTGCAGGTAATACAAGACGAAATTTGAATTTCTAACACGAGAGTATAACTAAGAATAAAATCGAACAAAATAGACATTATTCGATAATCTAGCAACGTTTCCAAACAACAACCTGGAACTGCCACAATTAAAAACACTATAATCATTCGAAGGTTTAAATAACTCGGCCCGCAAGTATTAACTGACATGTGGCCAGTATAAGACCGAAATTAGGACATTAGACAAAAAACTAAACCACAAGTCAAAACGAATAATTTAAATACAAAAGAATCATCAAAATCTAGGATTACACAATCTACTTCAAATATTACCGTTTCTAAAATAGCTAAAGATGGTTCAAATGGTAAACCAAAATAGGATGCTTCAGGTAGTAAGATGATTAAACCTTATATTACAAAATCTAGTTCTGATGTAAATATATAAAACCAAAAGTAAGCACCGACAAGAGAATGATACAGATAATTCTGTTATATAAAACAAAACATGATTACCAAGTAATAGAGTAATAGTCATAATAATAGGAAGAAAACGACCAACTTAGCAAGAGTTAGGAAGAATTCAGGAGAGAGAAGGTGAAGTATCTGGGTGGAAGAAAGTTATGCAAAATAAAAAAAATTCTAGGAGATACTAGATAGAGGAGTATCTAATAATTGCGTGGGAAGACAAAACCAAAATTTGACTGAATAAATGTTGTAAGGTCGTTGGAAAGGAAGCAAGAAAATAAATATTTTATTATTATATCATTATATGCTTCCGAAATTCCTTTTTAATTATCCTTCAAATATTTTATTGCCTCCACACCTTTCAATACATCCTTGCTTTGATGAATTTCTATGTTCCCTTTGTTTTACCCAAATGGCTGCGATTACTCTATACTATAACCATTTATCATAACATTCTTCGATGGATCCACTCTCATACAAATTCTGTCACTCTATTTTCCACTTATATATTTCTATATACTTCTTCTGTACCCACACATGTACTCCATACCTCTCCACCAGTTTCCGCTCCTCTAAACCACAAAACTTCATGTCATTATTTGCTATTATCTTTAATGCCTCTCATTGCAAACCTACTCTGTAATCTGAAATTCCTTTAGGTTGACTTTGTAACCCCCAGCATTTGCACTTTTTCTTAAAAATGCTTCACCAATTATTTTCTATACTTCTGTCTCACGATAACCGCTTTTCCAGGCATCCATTTACTTTGAAAAGTAAATCCTTATTAGATGAATAGATTAACATTTTTATTCGTCTTTCATTTGTAAATGTCAATTTGACAAAACACAATATATTAATCAAGAAATTTTTCATTTTCACGTTACTATGCCGTTACGAATTTGTAAAATTATTCAAATTAGATATAATATTTTATTTGTGTCATATATGTTGAAGACCATGGTGCTATTTGTACTTCCAGTAATGAAGACAGACGCAGATTTACTTGAAATTGGACCATCTGGTGTAAAAACTGATAAACTTGATGTAGAAAGTCCCGGCATAACATTGAAAGCTGAAGTTGATGTAGAATGTTCCGGCATAACACTGTAGGCTGAAATTGATGTAGAGGGCAACTACAAAATAGTTTTCTTGATATTTCAACTTCTGATTTAATAGAATCATCCACGTAGCTTGTTGCAATTTCAGTGGAAAAGCCAAAATGTCTTCACCTGCCTCCGCAATTATAGTTGCCCCAGTTCGACGAAAATAATGACCTATGTATAACATCGATTCTTTTAAGCCTAAATAATCTGCAACTTGTTTTGGGACCAGCATTAAGGAAAATGCACATATTGATAAATCTTGTTGTTAAATTGTTTGTTTGTCACAATATTACAACAACATATTTACTACATTATTCATAATTAGGGAGAGAAGTTCAATACACCGACAATAACCAAATTTCCAAATATTGTTACAACTTTTGCAAGCAACCAGGAGTCATCAGACGCTTCCAAAATAATCCTCCTTACTTAATACATCGGCCATTTTCGGAATTCTTTCTTTTGAGGAATGCAATTACCTTTTGAAACCTACAAATGTCAAATAAGCATGACATTTTTCAAGTATTTGAATTTAAAATATACCTGTGAACTTAAATATTCTCCTCAATTTGTAAACAGCTTTTCAGCATTGACAATTTGGACAATAGTGAATTAGGAATGAATTTTAAGGATATCTGATTTATTGAGGCTAATGGAACATCTTCTGTCACTCCAATCCCATAATTTACTTTTTCCACTTTTTAAAATCATTATATACTCTTGGGGTCGACTTTGCAGGCAATAAACTTAAAGCCACTCTGGAGGCCTCTATAATAATTGCCTCGGGCACTTTTGGAGACACACACGAAATTGATGATATAGTCAAATAAACAATATGCTTTCATAACTTACTACAAATTATTGAGGATTCTAAGTAGGTAATTAAAATTGAAATTTATCTACACAATATTTATTTACAAAGGATTAACAAATAAAATATATAACAATGCAAGCAGGTTAACGGTTTTCACTGGCTCCAGAAGGTGACTGGCTCGTCTGACGACTCGTTTAGGATATGAATCCTTCTGTCCGTCAGTAAAAACCCTTTTAACCTTACTAGTATTGTTAAATACTATAATATCCTTGCCCTTCTACTGTGACTTCTTTACTTTTCCATGTATTTCTTTATTTCTAAAATCTATCTTTTGTTCCTCCATAACCTCTCGCCATTAATTATTTATCATCGGTGCAAGCCAGCTTCCGCGCCGTTTCTCTTTTTTACCCCCTTCCACATATTACCTTCCAGTCTATCCATACCTACTGCTTTTTCTCGTTACACTTACCAAAAGCTGTTTCCACTTCTTCTTTCCTTAATATTTTGTCTCCTATAGCATAATAAGTACATTGTTTTTCTGAATGTATTTGACAATTCTTTTAATGCACTTCTATTCCTTCTTTTCTGTCTTCTTTTGTTTTTAGAATATTCCACATATCTATCATCTCTTTAGATCATCGCAATTTTTAACCCGTTCTTTTCAGAGCCTGCACCTTTTCCCTTTCACGTATAATATCATACTTCATCCTAGCCACCGCCATGTGCTTTTCTTCAGCACCACTCTTTATACATTAATTCATTGCCTTTATAAAATATTGCGTGTTGATAATCTTCAACGAACTAAGTACACACCCCGTCTATATAGTCTTTTCATTGTTCTTCAAGATTCCACTATGATATCCAGCAACTCTTTCGATGAAATGTTTTTTGTTTATTGAGGAGGAAATGTTTTTATAAACTATCATTCAATACATGCCTCTGTAGGATTTATCGTCATGGATCTACCACTAAAACCTTCTCACTTTTCTACCTACTGTCCCGGAAACCACTTCTCCCTTACTTTAGGGCTAGTATGCTTTTTTCCTGATTGTCCTTCTTTATAGTTTTTATTTTAATTACCGTTATAAACTAGTTTATCGGGTTTCAGTTCACCTCTGCTTTTAACATATTTTCTATTGAGTTGTCTCTGTTGTATATTTTGCTGTAACTTCTCTTCCAGGTTTTCTCTAAATTCTTCTTATTTCTTGCAGCAAAATAAAGTATGCTCCAAGTCATTTTCTTCTCTACATACTGTGCAGAGGCCAGATTTCTTTATTTTAAATCGACTTAGAGATTCTTCGAAATTCTCATGACCGCTCAAAAATTGTGTCATATAGTGGTTGATTTCACCATATCTTCGGCCAACCCAGCTTTAATTTAGCTTCTTCCGTTTCGGTCTTCCGCTTTTCCTGCCGCCTCTTGATTGTTTCATTTTCGTGTCCCCTCTTTTCTACCGATGTTTGTCTAAATGTGCTTGTCCTCTATTCCACCTTCATTTTCAAGAATACTACTCTTGCTATTACATGTAGTACCTGTGTCTTGACTATTCTATAGCTTCTTGTTTTATTAATTGCTATCTTTTCTATAGTTTTACCAGTATATATTTACATTTTTCAATTTCGTTGCCTATTATACATTTTCCTTCGGTCCTCTAAAATTTTGCATCAGTTTGTATTTAAGTGTATGGTTTGATAGGAACTTCATCATCAAGCCGTCCAATCCTAAAAAGATTATGGTTACGTTTTAGCGTAATAAAAATCAATTTTCCTCTTCTTCCCCTCTTGCTGTCTTTTTAAGTTTTTGTGTGTTTTGGCTGCGTTGGTTATTTCTTTATATTCTTTGTTTCTGCATGCTTCTTTACAATTTCTAATTCCCATTGCCTGTGTGTCTTCTTCTATTACCTTGTGTCAGCTTTTCTTTGGCCTCCCTCTTCTTTTTTTACCTAGTGGGCTTCATTGTGTAATTCATTTGACAACATCGGTGTTTTTCCTCCTCATTATGTGGACTACCCATTTTAGTCGTTGTGATTTTATGTGTTTTATTATGTTTTCACTCTCAGTTCTTCATTTATTTCTTTCTTTTTCTGGCGGTGAAGGTTTTTTTTTATCTATTTTGCCGGATTTTAATTGTTAAGTTCCTATTTAACCATATACCTGTATAACTTAGTTGTTTTTTGTGACTATTTCCTGTTTTATTGTTTTTATTTTTAATTATATCTTCTGCATTGTCTTTTGCTATATCCAGCCCTTTCCTCCTATTTTCTTTACTAGAATTTCCAATGACTTGTTTGTCTTGTTTATTGTTTCTTTTACTTTCTTGTCTGATGCAATAATAACCAGGTCATTGCTAAACATGCTCTTTGAACTTTTGGAACGTGAATTTCTGACACTTCATTTAAGTATAGGTTTCTCAAAATTGATTCTCCAAGTTCAATTTCTCTCCTACTCTCCAATTTTTAGCTTTCTGGATTATATTTCTCAAGTTTTCGGTTACCTCCAATTTCTTAATTTCCTTTATTATCCCTAAGAATTGTTCTTCCCTTTTTGTAAGCAAAATTCCTGCCCTCTATGACTATCCTTTGGATTCTCTCCATCGTCTCTACCATGGATTTGTCTTTTATAAATCCGTACTAATATTTGTTTCTTTTTTTGTCTTAGCTCCTTTTTTAGTCTTTCGTTTATCATGTGTTCTCCATTTGTTCTTCTTTTAATAATAATAATAATATTACTTTATTAATCCATAATTATACATACTCGTAAGTACATGGAACAAGTCACACAAAAAAATACATAGGTATGCGAATACACTCAAAAATTCGGAAACAGAGTAATCATACGATGAAAGCAAATATAATTTTAACATTGATTTAATTTTTGTTTATATATTGTGTGTTCCACGTATGCTAATGAAATGGTGGTTATAGTGGCTCAATTTATTTAATAACTTTAGATTAAAATCACCGGTAATAATAATTGGAACGTTCACCTTAAATAAATAGTTCGACAAACAGTGTAAATGTGTAATAAACTAATCATAGTCTCCGCTTTTGTCTTGTCTTCAATATCTTGAATATTGCTGCTTCATTTCATCTCCTTTTGGACTTGTTTGGAAATTTCCAATCACCTGCATTCGTTTTAATTTCGAGTTCAGTTGATTTTGGTTTCTCATGAACAGGTGTCGCTGCCTATCGATTTGAAGAAAGTTTCTTTTGGATGGATTAACTGCAGTTTAGTTTCCTTCAGTGGGTTGATATCTGGGCTATTTCCCAAATTGTTTACATTTTTTTCAAGATTGATGGATTTAATCTCACATTGCCCATTTTGTTCAAGAAGCAAAATTTTCTTGGCTTGATCCTTAATGTGATTTTTCATTTGATCTATCAGCATACTTGTTAATTCAAGTTTTCACTTTACGTATTTAATTTCTGTTATTTCTCTAGTAAGAGAAGTCTTTCCAAATTTCAGGAATGTCTTCTTCACATGGTATCAGTCCATCGTTTTTATTGATTTTAATATTATGTATGGTATGGTTATTTTGTGGCTTGTCTCATCCATACCTGAAGCTTTTTATTCTTAATTTTCCCGCTGTTTCCTTTAACTTCCTCTTCATTTATCTAGTTAGCTATTTTCTTCCTATTCGTATTCCACTGTTTGTTTTGGAAAGAGTTTCTTTGTTATTTATTTCTATGTGTCTTCCCCTATGTCTATTGTTGGTTTAGTTTTAGCTTTGTTGTTACAATTTTGTACCCTAAGCCCCACGTGTCTAGCTCCACCTTATCCCATAACCTATTCCAGCTCTCTTCAGTTACATTTGTTAACTCTTTTTACTAGAATGTTCTTGGTTTCCCTGTACTATTCCCTGATTTTAATTTATCTTCTTCGGCAATTTTTTTCCATTTGTTCACACTGACCTCCCTTCTTCTTGCCTTTATGGAAGTTTGTCTCGCCTTGTTTACATCCTTGTTTCTCCAATGTGTAGTTTTGTTTGTTTTGTTTGTTAATGGGACGCGGGGAGCTAGTCTCAGATTAATTCACTCGCGAACCCTGAAATATTGCTTTTGAAAGCCGAACACAAAAAAAACTGTTTGAAAACAATAAACTTTATTTATACTATTTATAATTTTAATTTAAAACAAACGATTGTGTAAAAAGGCACTGAAACTGAGTGCTGCAAGTCTCGGTGCACCTTCATTTTGGTGGGGTGAAAATGATAAGTGTCCCGATTGGTCTAACGGTGAATGGACGTCTTGCAGAGTTTTACGGCACCCAGCACCCTTTCTTCAGTATGCCGACAAGCATGCAATAGAAAAGTTTCCCTCGATAGGAGGTAAAATTAACGTTCCCAGAAACACACACACACAATAAAATTAGTGGAATTTTATGCGCAAACATTTGTCCTTGTCTTCACTTCAAATGTTCTGTTTAGGATCTATCTTATTGCTTTGGTTATTTCTCCGCTCTATAAGCTATTTCCCTTTTCAGCTTCTCCCTTAACGTTTCTCTTAGGCACTCTTTAATATTATCTTCCATCTTTTGCATGTTTTAGCCAGTACAGCTTATCTTTTTTGTTTTCCTCGATTCCAAATTCTAATTCATTATGTTCTACAAACTTTCTCCTTTCTCAAATTTCAGGGTGATTCCGTTGTTTATTAGACCATTCTCTTCTAGCAACTCAGCTAGGACTTGAGTATGATTTAATTTACCCCCTTATCTGTTTTTGATTGTTATAACCTCTATTCTTTGTTCATTTTTCGTAAGACCTCCTTCTATTACTTGGTCCAATAATTATTTTTTATCTTCAGGGTGCGCCACATATTTGAAAGGTCAATAAAAACAAAAGTACTTCAGTTATTGTTTTAATTCTTTTTTTATTTGAAAATACAATATCCCACGTTTTTTCATATAGTTTTGAAAATTACATCGACCCCCATTGTGCATGAACTGATTAAGTCGATTTTTGAAGTTCATATCCACTCTACGCAGCATATCAATCGGTATGTTGGCAATGGCGTCGCGAATGTTGTTCTTGAGGTGAGCTATTGCCCGTGGTCGATCGACATAAACCAAGGATTTCAAATAACCCCATAAATGAAAATCGCATGGAGCCAAATCTTGAGAGCGTGCCGGCCATGGGAGATCGCCTATGAGAGAGATGAGGCGGTCGGGGAAATGTTGTCGCAACAAATCCATTGAGCCTCGTGTTGTATGTGCTGTGGCTCCATCTTGCTGAAACCACACGTCTCTAACGTTCATTTCTTCGAGGCTGGAAAAAAAACTTTCTGGATCATGTTCCTGTAACGAGCTGCATTCACGGCAACTGCACGTTCGTTTTCTTCAAAAAAATAAGGACCAATTATTCCCATTACATTATCAATCTGTTTTTTTGTCTGTGGTTCGATCTCTGTGTTTTTAATTAGGTGTTAAACCATTCTTTTCTTTAGGAATTGTTTCGAGTGGTTTGTATATTTCTACACTTACCTTTCCTGTTTTATTTAATTATTTACCCCTCCGTTTTATTGTGTTTAATATATCCTTTTCTATTATGCTTTCATTGATCTACTTCATCCCACTGAACCTTCTCTAATATTTTCTGACCATTTCTTTATACACTACTCTCCAATTTCTCACATACTTGTTCTTGTTTCGTTTTCGTATCTCTATTTTCAGTAATAAAAGATACCATTACTTTTTCAATGCTATTCTACTTGTATCTTCCTTTAAAAATGTCCTGATTACTGTTGATTCCTGTGACCTAATGTAAGTCAAATGATAATAATATTAAAAGAAAATCGTCAAATATATCTGAGGCTGGTGGCGTTGATGCTTATTCTGTCTTAGTCACTGTGACCTCCATAGATGTAAACCAGGCTCTTCATGATATCTTTTAAAAGAGTCTGTTTTATGGCGACTTTATCCATGGATTATATGAGGTCAGCAAAGATCTTGAAGGCAAGCTGATCCATTAATTTTGGTCAAAAATTGTGATGAACCGATGTATAAGAATTGCAAACACTTTATGCTCGGAACATGAAATATCTTTGATAAGGGTGGATAATAACAGGTCATTGGGCGAGATTAACAATACTAGCAAAGCCCGGACGGTGGTTGATTGTTTTTGTGTTATTATTGCAGATTATGGTGAGGAGCCTTAGATTTCCTCAAGAAGTAAATGTAACTTTTCATTAATTAAACAATCTCTTAAATATGTTTACGATATTCACGATCAGATTGTCAGTGATAAAATAAATAACGTTTTAAGCAAAGACAAATAATACAATTACTTAGATTATATAGTTATTTTTTTCTAGGAAACAAATTGTATCGTCAATAAATAACATATTATATTCGATATGATTGAATGGAAATATGTAAGAAAGCGAAACAATCACACACACACGCAGCACAATCACACACATAACAAGCATACACATAAATCAATACTAATATATACGTTATGTAATCACAGTTAGTAATTGGAATCGCAATACCGGTGAAGCTGGGCGTTAAACAATCGATGGCGATCGGTATAAATTTCCAGTACCAATATGGGCAAGCAACAAATATTACACAACTGGAGAAGCCGTTTCCGCCGATAATTAGTAAATCTCGCGAGAGGAGGGAGAACGTCGCTGATAACGGTCGAACTTTATTCTATCTCGGCGTGGAATCTGCCTTAAACAGGTGAGAATTTAATTTTCTTTAGGAAATATTATCTGCGGAAAGAAAAGGGTTGCTACAATAAATTTTTGCGCATAGGCCGTTCCTTTTGAAATTTAATTAAACGCAGATAAGGTCAAATTGAATGGAGCATTATTTTTTTATTTTATTTAAATTTACATAGATGTCCTATCTACAATAATTTCTAAGAGATCAGCTTCAATATATTACGCACACATATTTTTATTCTTCTATAAGTTTTTGCAGATTTTTCGGTGGATATCGTTAAATATTTTATTCTTCCAAAAGTTAGTGTTAGTATTTTTTAGGTCAGTTTTTGTACTTGTAAATGTTTTTTTATTATTAAAATATTGTGTATTATTTCGATTTTAGCTTTTATTCATATTAAAGATTTTTTGAGTTTTTATTTCATTACTAAATTTCGGGTTGAGTAATGTGAAGTGTTATATATTATGATGAAACGAAAATAATTAATTAACCATTGATAATGAGTACATAGTACTTGAAATGTACATCTGGTATTAATAAAAATAGTAACTGAAGTAAGGATTTTTTTTTTCATCATAATTTTATTTCATAGTTGCAATCATATTGACTATTATCTTTATACCTTTAAGTACACTTAAATTTTGACTTGGGTAGTTTGTTACTATTTCAAATATAATTATCAACTTTATAAAATATAAAATATACAATTAGTTTAATCTTTTTAGTATAAAATCATTTAACATTATGTTATTAAGTCCTTCTTTATTGGTAATCGACTTATAATTTTATTTTATCATATAACTTATTTTATTATAAATTCAATTTCGGAAATGGCATATTTGCTTGATCAAAAAGGAATGGCCAATAAGCATAATGTAAGTTCTTTTCATACGCAAATATATTTGTGGCTTCAGCTGTTATATAAAAATTTTCAACAATATTATTCATTCAGAAATACGAAGTAAACATGTATTGTGATTAAAAAAAACTTTCCGCAAATATTTGAAGATCGATAATAAAAATGTATTAGAGCATGTACGTGTCCATTGGAAAAAGGACTGGAATTTATAGGCCGGAATCGTGGATCGCAGGAAGATGCGGTCTAACCGCCCCGACCGCCCAACCTCCAACTTAAATCTACTTTGTTCAAGTTAAATTTAGTCTGGCGACTTTACACCTAAAAGACTGTTATGGATAGGATTGAGCTGTAAATCAGGTGTGCGCCCGATAACTTTACCATTGGTCCGAACTTTCCTCTATTGGAATTTGTAATATATGGCCCAATTCGATATTTTGACACAACCTGCAACGGCCCCCCCTCTGATTAAAACACACGACATTTATTCAGCACGCTGCATTATAAATCCAAATTTAATAGTACTATAAATATCGTGCAAATTATGAAAATTTGTATTAGAGGTCGGGCGCCTATCCTTTCTACCCTCATAATACCCATCGCCGGAATCGCTATTAAACAAATTTATGAAAATTAAATAATACGGAAACCAATTTGTGTAAGTTAATACACTAACAAAGTTCCGCGAAGTGCTGTAACGTAACTAACGCACAGAATGAATAGACGACTTTAAAAAAACAAATTCACAACTATAATTACAAAATTAATTAAATTCCTCTTTACATATAAAAAAAGTGTAATTTACAACATTCTTTGTGAAGCATGTGTTTGATAATCAATATAAACACGCTATTTAATTTGTATTTTCCTAAACATAGGATTATTACCTAGATATTTAGTGCTAATCGCTTTGAGCTGGCCATGTAGAATTGTATCCGAAGCCAAATAAAGAATAGATATTTAGTGATTACTTTATTTTAAAAATTATAAAAATATTTGCATAGAACGATAAGGATTAAATTATCGTCGTCTCATAAAAGCGCAATATAATGTTTTTGCTTGGATCTCATCATTTTGAAATTGAATTACTGACATTATTTCGTCGTACAATTCGATAAGGCTTTTCCCCGCCATCTCGCGTTTAAAAGCTGTAACACATTTATTTAAATGCGAACGTCTGCACGTTAACTTCAACTGGAAGATAATTAATAAAAATATTCGTTACTTAAATTACCTAAATATAATGAAATATTTAATATTTCTAATTTAGAAACTTACTTGATAAACCTTTTTTTTCACATTTTCGACGAATACTTTTTAAACCATATTTAATTTCAGCGACGTGTAATTAAGTTTTTAATTGCAGTTATGGATTTAATGGCAGGGAATGCCTGTTGAAATCAATTTGCGATAACGCCATGCACCCTAGCAGACACGATGCGAACGGTTTATTCGGCGAATTGCTCCACATCGTACTGACGTGAGTATGGCTTAAGGTTTTCCCATTCCCAGATATACGAACGTATAAATAAGAAGCGGGAAATTTTCATTATTTTCAGGCCTCTTTATGGCGGAAAATATCCTCGCTTGGATCCCATTTACGTGGATGCACAAAAGGCCGGCGAGTTCGGAGTCGATTGTGCCTCTTTATTTCCAGAATGCCCCAGAGGCATCGGCATTATGGACATTATGTCGGTGCTAGATAATTAATAAGCGATTTATACCGTTCCAACGTGAAGACTTTACAGATTCGACATAACGGAATTGTACGCCCCGAACATGTGCATGAATAAAGAATTTATATATTTCAACGCGGTGTATACAATCTGCAATGCGGGTCCCGATCCTATTTCATCCCTTCTTTAGTGTGTATGTATGTGGACTATTTTGCCCCTCATAGATTTGGGCACTGGTTATTTTGGATGTCTATGGAGCCAATAAAATTTGTACGTTTCTTTATAGGCAACACCTGGAGCTCTTCGCACACTAGAGGTATTGAATTGCAATTACATCAATAACACCGGTCCGTGTTTCAGACACTAACTGTCAACAAATACTTACTTTATGTTGCTGACCTGTATACTTTACGATATTGACTCTGGAATTTGTGTTGAAATATGTTGCGTGTGCGCAACTCATTAATGCCATTACTGTTATCGTCTCTGGGATCCTCGTGGGCTTGGTTAGGTATGGACATGTGTGTGTGTGTGTAGCATGGATCCAAATAATGCTAATTACTCAACATTATCTAACGCAGACAGCCCAAAACTCGAATGCAAATGTGGAACTTCGGGGAAAGTACGGTCATGTATTACTCATAAAGCTTAGGGAAATTAACTGGAAATTCGATTGTATTTTGTTGTATATAACACATTACTATTGCAGATATTAATTAACTAAATATTGGTTAGTTATTTTGTTAAAAAATGGTGATGTGGCTATCATAGTACTTTCCCTATATTTTTCTCGAAAACTATGAGATTTACGCAAAAAGGCTATTCTTAATAATTTATTCATTTTTTAATTCTCTACAATTATTTGTTATATAAGTTTCATATAACTCCAACAGTTAATTAAGTATTTGAAAGCATAAGTTTTCACGAAGCTTTTATGTACACGTGTTATATTCCTATCGTCTTTATTTAAATATTTATATTATTACATGTATTACCTGGTATCTATCATAATATTTGCAATTTGAAATCTTTTATCAATGAATTGTCATCTGTCTTCTATCGTCTGCCATCTGTCAACTGTAATCTGGGATTTTCTGGGATGTAGCATTTATTATTTGGAAGTAGTCATTTATCATTCACATCTATTATCTAATAGATAGCATAATTGATATTTGTTACTTTTATATAACAAACTTAACATTTTATATTGAAGTAAAAGACAGCTGACCATTCTATAGAGGCTGTTGTCATAGATTAAAATTTCTTAAAATGTTTCATGTCATTAATTTATTCATTATCTGTTATCTATCATATGGCAAATGTCAGATTACAAATGGTACATCCTTTAAATGATATTTGTAATTTGTTAACTGCCATATATTATATTTCATCTGTTATTCATTGTTTATCATCCGCGATTTATTAACTACAATATTCACATATCACTTTAAATTACCTGCTATTAAAATTGTTTGTTTTTATATAATTATTTTATTTAAGCTATTCTCACTAATTCTTTGATATGTTTTATGACTTACCATTTACATTTCATCTATCATATATCCCACTCCATATGGCATCAACTATTATTTATTCTTTGTTCTTTGTCATCTGCCAGTTTTTATTCTACAATTCGTAATTCGTAATATGTCATATTTTTCTGCTATAAATGATAGCAGAAAAATATGACATATTACGAATTACGGATTAAAGAATGAAAATTGGCAGATGACAAAGAACAAAGAATAAATAATAGTTGATGATCATCTAACAAATATTAACCATCAACAAACATTGATTATATAAGCTATATGTGATATTTTCAACAAATGTGTATAAACCTATTAAATTTATTCAAAATTCAATTGGTGTTTTCGTAAAATATATTTATTTAATAATATTTATTCAACATTTAATACATTTGATATTTCTATACATCATTTTCATCTACGACAGCATGTGTCATCTGTCATATTGTTTATGTTAACTGTTTAATGTTATATTCTCTCATCTGCCAATCATCCTTTATCACCTGTCATTCTGTCATACGTCAATTATTATTGGATGTTTTCCATTTGGCATTCTCTCGTCCACTGTCATACGCAATATGTATTTTGTATCAATCATTATCTGTTACTTTTCATTTATCAACATGACAATTGGTAGATGATAGTCAAGAGATGACAAGTAGTTGGGAACAAATGAAAGGCATCAGTTGACAGACAGCAAGTTTTTTTCATAAACGATAATTTGAAAAAGAAGTTTAAGCATTATATAAAATATAAATCCCAGCTCAAGTTATAATACAAATACAAAACTCAAGATTATGCATCAAAATATTAGAAGTGTATTCAATAAAACAGATGTGCTTAAAATGTCAATGTGTATAACGGAAACATGGTGCAATCAAAGTAATAAAAACTTTGTACACGTAAAAAGAAGCACCAAAATTGCAGATTATGCAAGTCTCTTAAACATGGTGGATGCATGATTTTGGCTGATATCAAATATGCATGCGGAAAACTTACTTACCTTGATCATTATGAGCATTTCAGAACGGATTGACTGGGATTTCATAAAAACTAGAAAAATAAATATTGCGTTTGACTTGTTTCTTGAAGAATTCTTGCATAATTATAATGTAGCATTCCAGAAAGAAAACAAACAAAACAGAAAGTCTCTGTAGATAGAATCTATCTGACATCTGTCTGCGAAAGCATCGACAATAAATGATTCATAAACCAAAAGATTGGTCGAAGTTGATTTTCCTGTTCTAAAGCCGTGTTGGTACATGGAAATTGAAGATTCACAAATTGCTTTTAAGTGTAACTTTTCAAATATCTTAGGCACCACAGATAGAAGAGACATAATATAATATAATTACCAACAGGTTTTACTTCGCCAGATTTGTAGATCGGTCTAATAAATGCACTCTTCCAACATTTGGGAAATGTTCCCGTGAAAAGAAATAGGTTATATTATAGCCATAAAGGACGGCTGATGAAGAGCAAAAGCACAGTTATAAAGAAAAATTTTGGGCAGCCCATCAGGACCAAGGCAATCATTAGCCTTCAAGGAAAGAAGTTCGTTCATTCATATTTGTACAATATTTTTACATTGTGTTCGCAGCGGCAAAAAACACAATAGCCGATAAATTGACAAATGCTTCATTTGTCATTTGTTTATTTTTTTAATTATTTATTTATTCAATAAACAATAAAATAATACATAACAAAAATGACAGTGTAAAAACACAAATATAGCTGAAAATAAATATAATTTTTACAATTAAAAAACTGAAAATAAACTGAACATAAAATCATAAAGAAAATAACTAATGAAATTCAAATTTTCATGAGCCGCACAACAAATACAAAAATATACTTAAAGCTAAAATTGATTAAATATTACAATTAAGAAATTAAAGATAAATTATATAAACATAATGTCTTTTTATAACAATTAGAAGGAATCTAAAACAAATTAAAAGAATCGTAAGTGGCTGCGACTATATTAGCCAAACGCATCATCCTACTAATTGATTCGTTTCTTCCATAATTACAACGGCTGAAGTCTTCTCTAAATACCAAATTACTGCGTGTTGCATTAGGAATAACGAAATTAAGTCTTGCAAGCAATTCATCGCAATTAATGAAACCATTGATAATTTTAAAATTAAAACATAAATCAGACATAATTCTACGCTGTTTGAGTGGTTTTAAATTTAAAAAAAGTCATCATATGAGTACGACTATATGTCTCACCAAATGAAACCACTCGAAAAGCTAAACTTTTCAGAAATCTATTCTGAACAAGTTCAATTTGCTCGATTGCATTAGAGTAAAATGGAGACCATACGAAAGATGCATACTCTTATCGTGTTCTAACCAAAGTACAGAATAAAAGTTTCAAGGTATCAATTGAAAAGTCTCTACCAAATCTCAAAACAAAACCCAATATTTTTAGTGCTTTATGGCAAATATTATTTCTATGTTTGAAAAACGACAATTTTGAATCAAAAGTTACTCCAACATCCCGAATTTGATCAACCGAAGATAATACATGGCCATTAATAGAGTAGTGGAATAGCGATGATTGGCTTCTGGAAAACTTAATATGAAAACATTTGCTAATATTCAAGTGTAAACGGTTTAGATTGCACCATTCACTAAGATTGTGTAAATCCTCCTAAATTAATAAGTTATCATTAGCACATGATATTGAACGAAATATTTTCAAATCATCAGCAAACAATAATATTTTGCAGTGATGAATACAAGCTGATAAATCATTAATAAACAGTAAAAACGGGATAGGACCACAGTGCGAACCCTGAGGTACACCAGATGAAACATTAATTGGACGTGAGACAAAATTATTTATTTTTACATATTGCTTTCTATTACTTAAATAACTAAAAAGCCATTTAGTGATAGCTTGACCAAAGCCAAGGTATGTTAACTTGTTAATAAGTGTGTAGTGACAAACACGATTAAAGGCTTTGGCAAAGTCAGCATACACTGCATCAACATAGTATCCAGATTCTAAAGATCGCAAAATATAAGACTGATAGCATAATAAATTCGTTTCAGTAGATTTGCCTTGGCAAAAACCATGCTGCTTTTTACAAATTAAATATTTACTATACCAATTTAATTGATTAGCAATTAGTAGATGAAATAATTTTGTATTACCGATTGAATACAAATTCCTCGATAGTTTGTTATATCCTTTCTCTTTCCGCTTGGTGTAATAAAGCTGTGTTTCCAATAGGTAGGAAAAACACCAGAACTAAGTGAAAAATTAAAAATTATATGTAGCGGAATACATAAAGAATACATACAACGTTTCACAAAGGAACTGGGCAATCCATCAAAATCAGCTGAACAAGAATCCGATAAATTTGAGATAGCAATAAATATATCCGAAATACTAATTGTAAACGTATTTAAATCAACAGAATTGACAGAATTAATAGCATTACGTCATTGCCATTTATCTTTGGACATTTGTTATTTATTATGTGCTATTTTTCATTTGTCATTTGCCATTTGTCATCCGTCATTTATATATGAACTAACAATTGACAACTGCAATCTGACCTCTATTGTTTGCCATTTGTTATCTATTATCATATCTTATCTAAAAATGGTGATGTGGCCAGCATAATTCTTTCCCTATATTTTTATCGAAAACTATGTGTAGGTATATGCAAAAAGGCTATTCTTAGTAATTTGCTCAATTTTGAATTCTTTAAAATTACTTGTTATATAAATTTCATTTAATAAATGTTAAAATTATTAGTACTTTATGAAAAAAATGTTTTAATAAAAAGTAGTTTTTCAATCTCTTAACTTTTTTTTGAAACCTTGCGTCTTATTTTTCAAAATTTCTTTAATTTCAAAATTTGGTCTCTTAAACACCCTCCAATGTGTAAAACATAAGCGATGGTTTTAGTTAAAAGTTGTAAAACGTAAATAAACATAACATTATTGCTTAATTTAATAGATTTATTCAAACAAATTTTTCAAATAATTTTTAATAATGATTTACTTATTGGAGGACTGGATAGAGGCCGCCCACCCACCCTACATGTACATACAAACTTTAATTCCTTATCGTCTCTCTGCATCCAATGAAATCAATTACAAAAATTTTTGAATAGTAAAGGAATTAAAAAGGTAAAATTTTTGAATGAGTAAATTAGTAAACATTTGACCGATGATGGGTGGGCAGATTTTAAATCTAAATTGGATAATATTAGCTATAGGAAGTCCTTTAAATTTAAACTTAAATGTTGTATTATTTTTTATTACATAAAGGATTTCACTGTTTTAGTAGCAAAGTCATCAACGATTAGCAATTAAAGTTATCATGTATATGTAGGGTGGGTGGGTGTCCTCTATTCCACCCCTCATCAATAAAACATAATCGAAGGTTTAAGTTGGAAGTTGTAAAATTTAAATAAACACAAAATAATATTTTTAATTGATGTATTTATACAAATATTTCAAATAATCGTTGATGTTGTTTTACTGACTGGAGGGTGGGATAGAGGCCACCCACCTACCCTACATATAAATATTAACTTTAATTACTAATCGCCTCGTGGTTTGACAAATGACAAATGACAAATGATAAATGACAAACGACAAATGACAGATCACAGATGAGAGATCACAGATGATAGTAGACTGTAAATAAATAACAGAAGACATATTAACTATTATTATGAACTGTTCATGAGCTCATAATTTCAAAAATTTACATTGTTGAAACTGAATAATAAACTTGTTGGCGAAAAAAAAAATATATTTCATTTCTAGAACTAATTAAACAAAATAATATATATATATAATATATATACATAAATCTTTACAAAGGGTATGAATAATGGTTTGTTATAAATAAAGCAGCAACACAATTTCGTTTTGATAAATTTTAGTAGCGGTCACTTTCTTGTTCATTCCTAACTGGCGGAGTTTTTTTTAACTTTTAAAATAATTTTGAAACGTCTTTCATAATTTATAAGTGAATTATTTAGTTCTATGATTAAAGTGTTAAAATAATACCATAATTATATTACATTATATTTTAAAAACCTCTTTGACAAAACACCGAAAATCATTAAAAATATTAAATTATCAATACTCTTTAATTCTAAATAATTTTCTACTCTTATTTATTATACCCATCATCCCTTTGTGCAATTTCCCGATCACGTCAGCCCCGTTAATTTATTCATTTAAAGCAGCTTATGGACAACTTTAAATACTATGGCAACGAGAGGAGGATGAAAAAAAAGCAAGTTAGCAAGTCGCCATATTCATCGATAAGGCATAATTCCGGCCGAAGTTTCCGCACACTCTAATCGATCTATAACAAAGTGCTAAAGTACTAAATAATTCCATAAACACGGCGCATGCAACATAGCATGTAGCGTAAATCCGTTGATTGACATAATTAAAATTGATATTTTAATTAATAATCGTCGCAGGCTTATAAATTTGGAAACTTGAATAATAACTTAGCCCACCTAGCGGAGTAGTGTTGATAAAGTTTCGCGGAGCATAAAACAAAGTCTGATTTATCGGTGTCGGGAGAGTGCACGCTTCAAAACTTGAAAACAACACTATCATCTCTATAAACATATAAAGTACATAATTAAACTGAGTAGACGATCCTCCCAGGGAATTTGCTTTTATTGAAATAAGTGATAATACTTAGATTTACGATGTTGGGGATATTAAAAGGATGAAGAATATTGATTCATTTTGCAATCTTATTTAAAAATTTGTTTATTATGTTTGAGCATTTATAACTTTAACAACGGTGGGTATAATTCATCACAATTCATCATAATTAACTGCAAGTCAAGTGGATGCCGATACATTATTCAACCATAATACTACCTCTTGAAAATATCAGATATGGTTTTCAAATGGTGTTAGGCAATAAATCTAGCAATCACGATCGTAAATAGGAACGATATGCACAAAGCTGAGTGCTTTATAACATCGCAATTAGCGCTAATTATACTTCACTAATCAATAGAGCACATTAATAACTCTAGCTAGGGCCACAATTATATCAGATTGCCTGATGGGATACAATGAATTCATGATTCATTTTGATTAATCAAGTACTTAGTAGGCTCTAAATCATGGGAACTCACAGCGACGGGTCAGAACCCCATTAGTGGAAGGTAAAGGAGCCCGCTGCAGATTAGACAAGATACAAGCTACAATTCGCATTCTCTACATATCGCCGCGGCGAACATGTTTAACAAACCCTTTCCTTTGTGAAATGCGATTCGCCGAAATAGTTTTTGGTGGGGTTCTATGGGGGGGTTTTATTTATATTGCGAGTTTCGCCGTCGGTCAACCCAGCCGTCTCCGTCCGGGGCGCGTTCAAGTGATCGATTTTAATCTAGAAAGTGAGAATAGTTGTCCTTGCTGGCCACCGCTATAACTCACAGTTATTGAAAGAAAGATAATTGCGTTGGGAATTCATTTCATCGAGATTTCCATTGTGGCTTTTTAATCTAGTCACTTAAAACGGCGTCCTGTTCAAACTCCGAAATTAATATTACGTTACTATGTTCTGGTGGTAAATATTGAAACGCGTTTCAGTTAAGTGAGCTACGAATTCCTGCGGATATTAATTATAATGGTAATAAAAATTTTATTACGGCTCCATCATTAAATTTTTCAAATTGGATTGATTATTTAGATAGCTGTTAAACGACTTAACAAATTAACAAACTTATTTTATATGTGTTATCATATGATGATAAAGTCTAACAAAGAAATTAAAGATTGAATATTAAGTTAACCAAATGATGATAATGTCAACATTACAATAACAAACTCTGTTATTGAGTACTTCTCGTTATTTCGAAGCGATATCTGCCATTGTCACATTATAAAAAAAATTGTAGTCGACCGCTTCTTTTTTTGGAGGCGGTTTCCTTGCGATCGTTTTTGGACCAGCCTCCGCCCTCTTTGGCTTGGATACTTAAGGTTTTTTCATACTAGCGTTCTTGTTCGCCTCCTTGGCTTTCGACGTAGATGACGACTACACCTTTGATAGTTCTATATTTTTAAAATTTTGTTTTCATAGAATATACTAAAATTCAAATCAGCTAAAGAAATCCGCTTGTAGACTGAAGTATCAAATTTGTAATGACAATGTTACCTTTAATAAAACAAGTGATCAAGGCTTGGGCTTTCAATTAGTGATCAAATACAGCTATATAGCTGCGGAAATCCTATGCTATTCTTTAAAAAGATAGCTAACAAGTAAATCTTAGGTTAGATGGACTTGATTTGCAAATTCAGCAAGATATAAACAGTGCCCTGTACTAGGCAGCAAAAAATATACACATTTGCGGTAAAGTCTTGTTTAATGACGTTATAGATTAAAGAAAGAAATGCTGCAGGTAATAATGAAGGAGATAAATTTCTGAAGCTTACGTGGCTTTTATTTATTTTGTACGTCATTACAAAATAAAATTTTTGAAACCCCTGTAGTATAATGTACATTGCTCGAAGTTGATGAAGTAGAAAAAAAGAGTGCGGTAATTGTTTGTTTTCAATAATGCTAAAAAAAATATAAATTTATAGACACATCATAAAAAATAATTCAACTTTGATTAATTTTCCCTAGAGCAGATTGATGGGGCAAGTAGTGGAAAGCTGAATCTTCTACGATTGCAAAAATGTATTTCCTATTCAAGGATAAAATGATTAAAGATTAAATCAAACAATAAAAAATGTAAGCTTGTGTTATTTGTGATGGAAGAAATTATGTAAAATAAGTTTATTCTGTTTAATTTGCAAAACTTTCTATAAAGGTCCATCTTTGTTGTTCATTTTATTTTAATAAATATATTTAATTTGAATCGGTTGTAATTGTATTTAGAAACAAAATATTTATACAAAAAGCTTGCCGTTGTGTTGGTATTATTTTTGGTAATATTTCTCGTGACAAAGGGAAGTATTACGTAGCTACGAATGAAATATTTGTTTTTGTTTATGGAATAATTTATTGCTTTCAAAAATGTCAGCATTTAATTAGTTCTGTGATGGAAATCAAATCAATTTCGTGATTACTTTTTGCGATTGATTTTAATTATTAAACTAATTCCCTGTAACATTCACACTAACATATTTTTTTATAAACAAGCAATAAAAAGAAATTGCTAACTATTTGCCCTAACACTTATAATTTTTTATTACAATTTTTTGTTGCGTATGTTTATAAAAATTATATTGAAAATATATTTTTATATAAACATAACTTATTTTCTATGGATTACAATATATTATCATATAATTTCGAAATCATTCAATGGCTAGAATATACAATTTTAAATTATGGGTCTTCAGGGAATCACTAAAATCTATTTATATTTCAAGCTGCAAATCGATTTGCTGAATCATTTTGAAGTCTCCAGGGAAATTTCTGATAGATTTTTAATGGTGCGTTGGCTTCTCTAAGTGCGTACCAGCCGGTTGAAAAATTTATCTCTGAAATCATTGAACTCAACACGAAATAGAAAACATATATTAATGGCAGTACATAATATTTAATTGCGAAAAATATTATTATGCAGTCCAAACAAATATGATCATAAATCATAAATTTATATATTTAAATTATATGTGACATACTGTAACAAGAGTTTTCCCGTTTATAAATAAATAAATTAATTAAAGTAATTAACTTTATTAGAAAATGCAGGGCATTAATTAATTTTGATTTATATACAACTCTTTTAGCATATATTCTGAATAAATGAAATATTAATTTTCCTAGAAAAAAAAAAATAAGGAAATGAATGAATAAATGAGAACAATTATTTAGAAACTGTTAGAAATTAAAAAAATAAAATAAAATTGTAGAAATTCTAAAAGTCTAGAAAGAGATTATTCAAAAATTATAGGGCTTTCTGAGGAACTCCAAAAAAATTCACAATAAATATTTTAAAAAATGTTAAGTTTTTTAATGCTGCACAGATAACTAAGCACACAAATGTTCAAAACGTAAATTCTTCAAATCTATAAGATAAGAATCCTTCATTTTTAATATAATTAAGAAAATGTTCTATTTTTATTCTTTTTTGAGAGATGTCTATCATTATGTTTTATAATTAATAACTAAATGGGACGGATTTTAGTTTCAGCTAAAACTTAAATATATGAAAATAAAGGCAATTAAAGTATGTTATAGCCGAAATTTAAATAGGAATCATGATATAAATACATTTTATTTAATAATGGCGATGATATAGTAACAATTATCCTACATCTTCCAGAATATTTTTTCTAAGTGTAAGAAAATTCCTATTAAATAAATTATGCTAGTAAATTCTTGTAATTAAAACATAAATTGATCAGATATAGTTGGACCGTCTTGATAATTTGGAAACAAAAATTCTTGACAAATTGAGTAAAATGGAAAATTTAACAAATCCAGGTATATTTCGGTAAATTAAAGTTAAAAATGGTTTAAAATTTTTCAGAAATTATATATAATATGCTGGAGACATTATAGAACCCTCGTATAAAATTCAAGCTCTCTCCATGAGAGGAATTCTTGAAAAAATCTCGAAAATAAATTCAGAAAGCATCACTCGAAATTCAGAAAAAATAAATTGAAAATGCTGCATAATTCTAGAGCAAATATTTGAAAAAAGGCTGATTAAAGAATATTTCCGCAAAGAGAAATTTCAATAATATAGATCAAAAAATAAAAGAGAAAATATAATGAATGATGTATGAATTTCAGGAAAATTGAAGTGCATCACAGCAGATTTTTTTAGAAAAACTGCAATCCAAATACTGTCGATGCGGTAATAATTATACAAGATTATCCAGAAAAATACTTGGAAAATATATGAAAAGATACTGTAAATGTATATAAAATAAGATATGTTTATACATTGTTTCCATCTAGAAGATAAATTGTATAAAAATTCTTGAATTTAAAAATCAATCAACTTCTTGAGCTACATTCTTGATGGAACGAAATTTTCAAATTGGGTAAATTAAAGTGTAAACTTTGAGAATGATCGCAAAAGATCGAAACACGTGTCAGGTAACTGAAAATAAAATTATGGAACATATCAAGTGCTTTAATTTACCCAATTTAGAAAATTAAAGAATAAAATTTTAGAAAATATTATTTAGATAAGGTAAGAAGTGGTGAACAATTTTCGAAAAATTAAATATAAAATGTTAGGAACAGAAATTGCATATAGAATTCTCATAATGTGGAAGCTCAATTCCTGTAAAGTAATAAGGAATGAAAGAATGAAAGAATGACTTTTCGAAATGCTTAAGAAATATTACTGGAAGATAGGAAGAAATTATAAAAATTTCAAATAATTATAAAAATTATATTATTATTTGCTCGAGAATTCTAGAGTCCCTCAATTTAGAAGATTACATTTTGGCGGTTTTGAAGATACATTCATAAATATATTAATAAAAGAAAGCAATAAGTAAACCAAAATTTAAAATGAAAACAAAATTTTAGACTAATTATTAAGATCTTAATAAATCAGCCCCCAAGAAATCTTCTACAAAATACCGATAACAAAGCATCCACAAATATTGAAGCCAATTAGAAATTTGCAAAAGTAGTTCTAAAACCTTTGAAAAATCACTAGGAATTTCAATAAAATTATGCTGCCATTTAGGGAAATTTTAGAAATATCTAGAATGTTTTTATTTTGTCATAATCCAGAAAAAATATGATATATTCTTGAAACCAGATAATAATGTTAGAAAATTGAATTGAAACAAAATTCATCACAATTATATGGAAAACTCTAGAACTCCAAGGAGAAAATTTCTAAGAAATGTTAGTAAGATTAATTAAAAAATGGTGAAATATTTTTGAAAAATGAAATATAAAATACTTAAAAGCGAAAAAAAACAGCTAGGATAGTGTTACCTCTATTTAAAACAGAAATTATTGTAAAATGAAGAACTATTGGAAATCCTGAAGAAAAGTTGCTGGAAAATGAAATTACGGTAAGATATAGAAAGAAATGATTGATAGTTTTTGAAAAATAAAACATAATTTTTGAACTCGAGCAATTAAAAGATATTTTTTTAAATATTCTATTCTTAAGATGTGGAGATATGTGTTTATAAGATTATAACCAAAATTAAGGATACATTCTAGAGTAGTCGAAGAACCATATAACAACTTAGAAAATATCGCTAAGGAATTCCTCAAGAATATTAAGAAATTCTAGAAGTATGTAATAAAGATTCTAGGACATTTCAAAAATCACTAAAAATTTGGAAAAGATGCTGCAGTTTAAAAAGAAAAAGCTAGACATTTCTAGATTTTACCTTTACCTTTTGCCATCATTCAGAAAAACTCCTGGTACTTTTTCTGGATGATCGCAAAACGTAAATATTCTAAAAAAATTTCTTCTAAACTGAAGTATGCTTTTATACAAATTTCAATTGATTTTTCAAAGATCATCTAGTTTTAAAAATGTCTATAATTTCATATAAGTCCAATAAAATTAAATATGCTGATAATTTCTTGATACCTAAATGATGAATTTTTTAAAAATTCTCCGATTTTTCAATTTGGAAACAACATTTCTTACAAATTTACAAAAATAGAAAATTTTAAAAACCGAAAAAAGTTTCTGAAAAATTTTGGTGAAAATGTTGAAAAATGTTGATCAATTTTCAAAAAATGAAACGAAAGATGCTGAAAAGAGAAATTGATTAAAATAAAATTCTCACGAATTCAAGAAGAAATTATTGGTCAATTATAATATAAAATAGAAATCTGTGACCTCAAGAGAAATATCATTATGATGTTGAACAAGTAATTTCCAATCTATTTGGGTAATTTAAGATGCAGTTTAAAAAAACTTAAAATACTTGCTTGGCTTTTCAGCTGCAAGAAACTAGAACTGAATTAACATTGCTTGTCTCGAAAATAAGTTAATTTTCTACCATGACTAATTCTTATAAGGAACAACAATTAGACGTTAATTAACATACCAACGTAAGGAAAATAAATAAAGATGAAAATATTACCCACAGTCAAGTTTCTACCACCAAACCTTTTCCTTCTTCCATTGTAAGTGCAATAAAAGGTGATGCTAAAAAGGGTGCGAAAATGAGAATAATCGCGAACAATAAAAAAACCAAACAAAATAATTTTAATGGTCAATCCGAAAACTGCACACTCAAGGCTTCCTCAAGTCCTCGAAGAAATTGGCTGTTTGTATCAAGATTGCAGAGAAATACGTCTAAGAAGGCTATTTTTCCGTTTTTAAAGGAGGGAACAAAGAGTTGAAACCAAAATATGAAGAGGCCGATTATGCATCATACAAAATTTATATACCATTTGATTACTTTTATAAAATTTATCAGAATATCTATAATATTTCACTAAGAAGTAATGCTTTTTTTAAATTTGTTCCTTTAGATCATTTAAAATAAAAATCCTCAATTTTTTTAAATTTTTTTTTTAGGAAACAATAATAAGGAATCAATTAACACATTATAAAATTCTAGAAATTTATAATGAGATTATAGGACGAAAATTCACTAGAAATTTGTACGAAAAGATTAACAAATTTGAAAATGATATAAATTACCAAAATATTTGCATTTTCTATCCCCCAAAAAAATTCTTGGAAAATGTAATAGGATTCCCATAAAATAAAATAAGATATACTAATGAAATCTAGAAAATAAATTGTTCAAAAATTCTTGGACCTCGCAATTTAGAATCTAAATTCCTGTAAAATTCACAGAAAAGGGAAATCTTTAAAAATCTGAGAATTGATTTTCTGAAAAATTTTAGTAGTAGCGAGTGTTTCTAAATGAATATCGGGGTTTAAACGCTTTGTAATACTTATAACTTAAACCTTAAAATCATAATTCATACATGAAGCAACTCAAACAGTTTTGTTTGATGAACAGTAAACAATTTGCAAAAACGGAATCTGTGCGTTCCGAATTAAGTTCAGATGTGATCCCGCAAATGATAATATCATCCATAGATGGTATCATCAGTTTTAAAATAACGGCTACCTTTGCAAAGGGAACATTGGGTCGTCCATGTTTCTGAAGAGTGTTGTGCTAGTGAGAGAGTCTTTCACGCTTTGCCCGACGAAATCAGTTCGGAAGACTAGTCGTTAATTAGCAATTCCGATGACGACTATTTGGAAAGTGTTACAGAAACGGAAACCTAAGAAATATGATTGAGACAGCTGTTGCAACTTCAAACACTAAAGAGAGTTTGGAAATAACTTGTCTATCGACTCAATATGTGTCGTGTGACAAAAGATGCTCACATTAAACACTTATAAGGTTACGCGTATAACTTTTTAAGTAAATTTTAGAAACATAAAAGAGGAAAAACTTTGATTTTGCAATTTATAAATTAACTTCATGGTAAATTCACAAAAATGGAAACTTCTGGAAATCAGACTAAAATTTTGAACCTAAGAATTGGTTAACAATTTTCAGAAAATAGAATATAAAATGCTAGAAACTTAAAAGCAGATAAAAAACATCTTGGAATTTGCCATTTTGAAATGGAGTTCCAGGGAAATACACAAATAATTTTAGAAATATAAGAGGAAACTATCTGGAAAATTTTGTTAAGATATATGAAATAGTGTACAATTTTCAAAAAAAAAAATATAAGAAAGTATTAATATAATTTTAGATTTGGTCCGTAATATTTTACTCATTTTTAAATTTTGAGGTCTCTTTTAATTAAAAGCTCTTATATTTATGTGGTTTTTATTTAATGACTCAATTTTAGTTTGTTGTCCTAAAATTTGTATGTTTTTATGATATTTCTGTGATTTTTAAATTATATAACTTATGTTCAAATTGTCGTAATTCTTACGTTTTGATGACTTTTTAATTTGTAGCTCAACATTTTGTATTTATGTGTTTATTTTATTTTATGACTTATTTTTAGTTTGTCCTAAAATTTATATGTTTTTTTATATTTTAGTAATTTTTAATTTTAAGACTTTGTTTTAATTTGTTGTATTCATGTACACATTCTAATGATATTTTAATATGTATTTCGAAAATTTTGTTATACTCAAAGCGTTTTATTTATTTATAATATTTATTATATGTTATATTGCACTTAAATGAACTCACGTAAATAAATAAATAAATAAACTTCACTTGAAATTGAGGAAAATTACAACATAACTTTCTAGCAATTTGAAAGAGAAAATCGTAGAAAATTCTAATAGGAGAGAGCAAGAAATAATCAAAACAATCTGAGAACATTCAAAACGAAATTGCAGGAATATTCTCGAGCCGAGGGCATTCCCACAACTTATAAAGATTCCTAGAAAATATGAATAAGGAATAATAAAAACATTTTGAAGAATAGGTGCCTGTAAATTCTAGGATCCTAAATATGATTTTACCTAATATAATGACCGATTTTCTTTACTTAATCACTGAGATAATTTGCATATTATCATCTTAACATTATAACGCACTGCAAAACTAAATACAATAGATTTTTTTATTCATATTTTTCATTATATTATAACTGGTGAATGCTATGAAAGTTCAATAAAATAATATATGTTGAAAATTAAAATCTGGAAAATTCTTGGGCTTCGAAACTTTAAACAAAAATTTACTGAAAATTAAAAAAGTAATAATAAATCCAGGAAACAATTTCTGGAAAATTTTAGTACGATAAAGTAAGAAATAGTGAATACTTTGTGAATAATGACATATGAAATGAAAAGAGAAATTGCAAAGAAAGGGCCATATAATTTCATTCTTGCAAATCAAAGTGAAATTCCTGCAAAATTATGAAAAACAAAAGAACAATTTTTGGATATCTCAAGAAAATAATTTAACGTATAATGTGATATTCTATAATTTATCCCTTAGTTTATTTTAATATTATTACTTTGATTTTAAATTAATTAAGAAACTAAATAGAATCATTTGATATTTAGTTGCAAAGTATTTTACTTCGTGACATATTGTTTAATAGTTCCAATAGAATTGTATTGTATTGAAATTATTAAATAGAATCAATTTGTTCATTCGTGCCCGGCGCATTCACCATTTATGCCGGGCATGTTTTATATAATAAAATTTATGAAATTATCAGATATAATGTCCCAAGGGCAATGATAATCCGCGATAATTTTGACTACCCGAAAGTGTGTTGCTTAGTAATTGCCCGACGCCGTCAGGCGGAGGGCAATTACTTAAAGCAACACACTTGAGGGAACTAGTCAAAATTATCGTGTATTTATCATTGCCCGAGGGGCATTCGGTAAGATAAGTTCTTGAATAACTTACAAAGTATTAAAAGTTATTTATTATATATACAATTTTGAAAGAACAATGATTAAGCGTGTAAGTTGGTACCTCTGGCGTATCGCTCCGTCTTTTGTCATAATTTGGTGGTTATGTTTTAATTCGTATTTCCTAACCTCACAAAAATGCTCGAACGGCCTCCGTAAGTATTCACTTTTAACCGTGTTTTCTAGTGTCGTTTTTTCTATTAACTAGTTGGTTCATCACATTCTATACCGAAGCGTGATTCGGACGGACCTGATTATACATTGACAGATTGTATTTTTAACTCAAGGGCAACTGCGAATATGGTATAAATGTCAACTTGACAGCCGGGAGATTATCGATAATTTCCCTAGGGAGCTTTTCAGTTCTCGGTGACATTGCCGCCTTAAGTTTGAATAGCATGCGGCGTTTGTCAAAAATGAACGAATCTGATTGGTTGCTCATTAATGAAAGAACTTATCACACTAATCCTGCCTGTGAAATACTAGCAATACGAGATTAAAAATTATTTACCCGCAATACTTTTTAAGAATGTTATAACTGATTTTCATCTTTTTTAAAATCAATGTGTTGTTTTTTCCAATAATAGGATGAAGTTGGGATAAGCAACATTATCGAGACTATTATTTAACATATTGATACATATAGTAAAGCGTAGTTTATGTAAAAATATAAATATCAAAAATCCATAAAAAAACACCGACAATACGAATATTCATGTGTCTACCGGGAATTTAGTAGGATGCAGCAAGAGCGCAAAATAAAGACGGTACGTTTCAAGAAGCGAGACAGCTGACACACCCAATTCACTCAAAAGTGTGAATATTACTGTAATAGTATAAAAAATATATTTTAATATTTTTTATTTCTTGCTTTTATATAAATGTAAATTGTCCCACTCATTTATGTGGGATGAAAATATTGAAAATAAGAAAATTCCTTTCAAGATGTTGCTATCTGCAATATGTATAAGTTCACCTAGGGAATTAAAAAACATTTAATATCTTTAGTGTAATTGTTAATAGCAATTTAATATTAGCTTGATAAATTAAAATACTTGTTTATTTATTTCTTTCAGGTCTAGTTCAAAATTATCAAGTGTGGATATATAAAAAGTTATTTACAATCATTTATTAGTTTAAAATTGTTTCGCTACTTGTTATGTAGGATAATAATTAATCATACAGCAATTTAATATATAGCATATAAATAAATTATGTTTGAATGATTGGTAATAAAATCGTTCCTTTAGTATAGTAGTGGAAATAAATATAAATCTTCATATGTTCCTTCGTGGTAAAACCAAAACGGTAGCGATCACACACCCGCGTATTGATTTTAACATAGCGTTAAAGTACATCACGTAAAAATAAGTGGTCTCCGGGATATTTCCAGGATCTCCATTATAACCACTATAAGGGATCTCGGAAACGGCAAAAGAAGTCGTTTAAATGAGATAAAGAATCCTGTTTAAAGGAGCAATTTAGCGATACCTTTGTTTTCCTAAAACGCGCAGCTTAGGAAACAATACTGAAATATCCCCTGCATTCTTTCTCCAAATGAAACGTCGCCTGCTTTCCCGTACGATTGGTATGTATGGAATTACATAATGCCGTGGAGAAAAAAAATCTTATCTAAATAATGCTGCGACGTCTCGTTGTGTTTGTAATTAGGAATTGAGCCTACTTGTGAGCGTCGAATTTCACAGATTTTTTTTCTTTCGAGGGAGGTGATTGACATGGTTCGGATTGGGGGTGAATATACGATGTAGGGGATTTGACGTACGTAACATGATAGTAATAACAGTGTAACTTTGAATATACAATTACAATTCTTTGATCAGTTTTCTTGGGGTCATTGTGAAATAATAATCCTGACAGTAATATAATCAAGAAAAATACTATTAATAAATTTAAGGAAATGTAATTAAGAAATTCATTATAAGAAATCATAAATGTGATAAGTGTAGTGTGTACGCAATCATAAATTAAACGAAACGTTGGGGAATTATAAGAAAAAAAAAATAAAGATGGTAATTTATTGCAGAAGTTCGTGAACATATTACGAAAGTATGAAAATGTAATTACTCTCCATGGGGATAGAGAAGTTTCTTATATTTAATTTATTTCCCAACTTGTCACTGATGTATAGGGAACACACACGGAACTATATTAATTATATTTAAATTCATATAGCCACGATATTAGTGTAATTATCGGTAATCTTAATTAAATAACTGACTGGAGATAAACAGCCCGATATTAGAAGTGAACGAAAGATAAAGCACATAGATTTTCAGTATTTTGATTATCGTGTCCGAACACATCTAGCCCACATTCCGATGATATTACAGATTCCACATATCTCTAATATCTGACCTAGCTCCAGAATTTACTCCCCAATAAACGGTTAATTGCCGTAATGGCTGTATTAAATAATTATTAGCGCGAATGTTCATTAATTACATCTTCTCGGCATCAGGAAAGTTTAGATACGTATTAAAATGAAATGTGCTTGCTAATAGTTGGTTTCAGGCATTAACTAATAAATAACCGTGTAGTTAGCGTGATATTAAAATTACGAGTATAAAAAAATAACTCATACTCATGACATAAATAACATGTATTACGCATATATTTGAATAGATCGCATGTTGATTTCGGTTGTCAGTAAGTCACGCTAAAAAATAAATAAAGCTATTTCTTGCAATCTCTTAACGAAAATTCATGTGAGTATGTGGCACATATAGGGCGTATTGCCCGGGGGCTTATGTGTTGCCCGTTTTTATTTTTATATATATACGAGTTAGAGCGATATAAGTTACATTTTTAAATTGCGGGTTCTGTGGAATTTCCAGGAGAAAACAAATGTGATAATACGAGGGTGTGTAAATGCCACCTTCTGCGCCTTTAAGGGCGCTGATATAAAACACGCCACCGAACTTCCCGTTTTAATGTTCCACTCATTAACATAGCCCAGTAACCCGGCAGTTTTAAAGAAAGATAACGGATTTCCTTTGTAATAATCACCCTCGAATATTTTAATTAAAAGTTTTATAATGCGGAATAAATATTTAGCCCCATTGTATTTGTAATAAGATAATAATTAACGCTTATTTAACTTATAAACAAAAATATAAGAGATTATAGTCAAAGAAAAATAGATTGAAGCTAGACTGCATTTAAATGTTTCAGAATGTGAATGTAAACTTGTAAAGTATATAAAATAAGGAAAAAAATGTATGTTTCATTAAATTAACATTTTATTAAGTGGGAATAAAGCTATAAAATAATTTAGACAGAAACAATAGGATTGCAGAAATTTACTAAATGGTTTGGGATCTAGTTCTTACATATGACAATCAAATTAAATCAAAATTACTATTACTATTTTGTAATCTAAAACTTCATAGTCATTTTTAAATTTTAAATGAAGATAAAAATACAAAATTTAAGTTACTTTTTTTTTAAACTCTCATAGTTGAATTACTAAATTGTCAATAAAAAGTATAAAGCAGTAGTATGTATATATAAATCAAACTCAAAATGATTGCTTCTTTCACTTGTACATCTTATTAATTAAAATATTTATTAAACGAAAACGTTTACTTTGTTAATATCACACTTTAAAGTGTGATATTAACAAAGTAAACGTTTTTGTTTAATTTTCCAAAATGTATCACGAAGTTAACGCCTCAACCATTAATCAATTAAAATATTTATTTAAAAAAATATTATATTATCAGTTATAAAATTATTTATATACTTAATTAAAAACTGTTGTCAATCCTTAAATTTGGTACGTATTACAAATTAAATTTCAAATACGCGTTTATTTAATACACTTGAAATTTCTTGGGTGAAACGTATTGTCTCTTCAATGCAATATAAACCTTGGCGGGAATAACAAACTTATAAATCTTAAGCCCTATAAAGCCCCAGCATTGAAATAGCTTATAAAATGTACATCAGAGCTCCAACTCTGTCATATAGTTTATTTTCAGCCACATACTAACGTTTTACGGTTCAAGGTAGAATTTACATTATTAAGCGGGAAGCATAAAAGTTTTCATCAAAAGAATGTAGGTTTTATTCAGTGAAATGTTAAATCTCGTAAAAAGATATAATAGATTTTTTATACGGCATGTGGTTGTTTATATGAGTAACCAATATAATTCTATAGCATAGTTTATACAAATTTACATTAATTTACTCAAACTAAAAAACAAAAATATTGAAGAAATCTAGAACAGCAAATTAAAATAGTGTTTTAAACAGGAAATAACATAAGAGCAACGATATATTAAAACTACAGTTGATAGACTATAAATTAAAACAGGCAAATTATAGTTGACAGATCATAATTGGCTGATAATAGTTGTCAGATGATAGATGATGGATGTAGAAAGTAAAATAATAACAGATAAAAGAACATGGAAGTTGATAGATAGCAGATAATAGGTAATAAGTTATAGATAACATATGACAGATAAAAATATTACAAGAAAAATGATTTTTAAAAGCTATTATATGAAATTTGCAAATACAGAAAGCTGACATTTTCCAGTTAATATATGAGAGTTGACGAATAAGAAACAATAGTATATAGATTAAAGTTTTTAAACAGTTAGCAGATTTCAGTTAACATGTGACAAATAATAGTTGACAGATAACAATTTGTCTCAGTTTACAACTGACAACTAATAATTGACAGTTGACAGCAGACACAAAATAGATGACAAATGATTAATAGTACACGCAGATGATAACAGATGGCAGATAATAAACAATAGATAACAGATGACAGATTAAAATTTTCGTTGATGGAATACAGTTCAAAATTAGCAAGTAGTAGTTTCCAGCATGGCAAATAACAAATAGTAGTTGACAAATTACGGTTTGCAGATGGCAGTTGACAGATGACACATGATGGTTGGATACTGAAAAATGAATGATAAATGACTGATTGATGGGCTAAAATTAAAATAAGCAGTTTATATTTGACAGATGATAATGACATATAATAGTTGTAAGTAATGGATGATAGATAAAGGATGAAATGTAAAAGATGCTATATATCAGATAATATTATAGATAATAAAAAATGAATAAATTATCTATTATTATTATTTTTAATATATGACAGATAAAAATGCCACACAGACGAATAATATTTAAAATCTAATACATAAAATTGACAGATAGAGATGAAATATAATAAATGAAAATTGAATAACAAAAATTACAGAACACAGACAAAACTTGAAAGTTGATAGTTAACAGAACAACAAGCAATAGTTTACAAATTTCAGTTTATAAATAGTTGATGGATTACAGTTAACATTTGATAGAAGATAATTTTCCTATAAGACTTGACGGGCCACAACTACTAATAAACGATTGTCATCAGTTTGTAGAAGAAACGTGGTATTTGACAGTTTACAGATGATATACGAGTGGCAGAAACAAATATCAGTTGACAAATGGTGAAATATTTTTCTTTCAATAACTTTTTGAGTTGAAATGTAAGAGATGACAACTTACAGATATTAGTTGATAAGTGATAGTTGTCAAGTTACATATGAGAGATTACAGTTTAAAAATAACGGATGGCAGATGACAGATAACATATTATAGATTACAAATAAAAATATTTCTTTGTAATTAATGACATTTGCAAATTAAGGTTGATATCACAGTTGAAAATTAGATAAAAATAGTCAACAGTTGGCAATTTGCAGGCGATAGTTTACAGTTGATAGATGATGGATAATAAATGAGAAATGTCAACAGATGCCAGGTAAAAAATACACCTCGGCAGATATTGGCTGACAGATGTAGACACATGATAATGGACAATTAATAAATGAGAACGATAGATGACTAATATTGGCATACGTCAAATGTAAGATAACCGATGACAGATGGTAGATGGCAGATGTCAGATTAAAATTACAGTAGATGTACTACAGTTAGAGATAAGCAGATTATAGTTGGCAGATATCAACTGGCCGATAATTATTTTCAGATGATAGATGATGGAAATTAAAAAAAACAGATAATAACAGATACATAATGAAACATCAAAGATGCCAGAAAATATATAATATGAGGTCAATGTTAATAAACGAACTTAATAGATACAAATTAGAAATGAAAGATAAAATAGACAGAATTTGAAAGATAAATTGATATACGTTTACAGATGACAATTTATTATTGGTAGATGGCATTTTGCAGATGCTAATTGATACACAATACGTGATAGTTGACAGTTGTCAGATAATGGATGGTAGACGACAGATAATAACAGATGATAGATTATAGATAAAAGTTAAAGTTGGTGAAAAAATTGGCAAATTGTAGTTGACAGATTAACAATTGGCAAATATTGGTTGACAGATTGCGGATGAAATATTACAGATAAAAGTTATAGTGGGTGGAATAGAGTTAAAAATTGGCAAGTAGTAGTTGTCAAGACAGTAGACAATTAGCAAATATTGGTTGACAAATTGCGGTTTGTAGCTAACAGTTCACAGATGACACGTTATAGATGATACTTGTTAAATGATTAACGATAAGTGACTGAAGATGATAGACAACAGATGCCAGATTAAAATTACAATTTATGAACTAGAGTTAAAGATAGTTGACTGCTAGATAATAGTTGTCAGATGAAAGAGTATGGATGTTAAAAGACAAATAATAAGAGATAAAAGGTGAAACCTGAAAGTTGATAACAGTTAATAGGGTGGCAAATTAGATATGACATATGCCATTTATGAAATTAACAAAAACAAATGGCATACGATAGATGACAAATAAATGATTCAAACAACAAATAACGGACAGAATTTGAAGATCTATGTATGAAAAATGACAGTTTCCAATTAACTTATAACAGATGACGAATAAAGAACAATAGGTAAAAGATTACATTTTAAATGCAGTGCTAAGATTACAGCTAATATTTAATAGATTAAAGTTGAAAATGATAATTTGCCTGTAAAAGTTGATAACTAACAAATAATAACTGTCAGAACACTTATAATGATTGACAGTTGACAAATATTAGTTGACAATTAACAAACGACAGATAATTTTTCTTAAATTTTCAATATCTTTTTGATCAACTCGTATCTGTCAAGAATTGATTATTGATAGATGAAACTAGACAGATGGCAGTTAACAAATTACATATTAGAGATGAGAGTTGTCATTTAACGGTTGAGAGAGAGCAGATGATAACAGTTAATAGATAATAGATTACCTATTGGATTGATCTCATCTGTGATCTATTATCTATCATCTATCAAATATTAAATGTCACCTGCCACCTGCCATGAGTCACTTGTCATCTGTAATTTGGCATTTGCTACCTATCATCTATCAACTATCATCTCTCATCTTTAATATGTCATCTCTTATCTATTATCTGCCATCTGTCATTCGTTATTTGCTATCTGTAATCTGTCTGCTGTCAACGGTTTTCTGCCATCTACTAACTATTATCAGTCATTTGTTATTTTTCATATATCATCTATTATCTGTTATGGCATATGTCAAAATAGTATTTTTTTAATTTTACACTAAATTGAAAAATTCACTATATTTTAACCACAAATAATTTTAAAAGATTTTATTTTTATCTTTTCAAAAGTATAATTAAATATTAGGGAGCTTTCATCATTTTTCCATTTGTCGCTAGTCACCTGCCATCTATTTTTTCTTATCTGTCATCTGCCCTTTGAGAGATCTCACCTGTAATCTATTATCTATTATCTAAATATCATATGTCACATGTCACCTGTTACGTGTCATTTATAAACTGCTATCTATCATCTATTATCTCTCATCTGTCATCTATTATCTTGCCAGCTGCCATCTGTCATCCAGCGGCTCTTATTTGCCATCTGCCATCTGTCATCTATCGTTTGTCATCTGTCTTCTGTCACCTGTCATCTACCATCTGTCATCTATGATTTGTTATCAGCCATCTACCATCTGCATTCTGCAGACTGTGACTTCATCAGGCAGATGAGTAAGCCACAGTGTGGTAAAACAATTGTAGCAGTGTATCTACAAATAAAGCAAAACTCTAAACAGTCGTGTCTTTATTTAATAATTGCATAATAGATTACCAATGAAAATAGAACTGGCAAATGAGGGATAATATTTAAAAGTTAATTTATAAAATTAAAGAAATAGTTGCTGATAGAGTTGAAATTTGGCTAGTGGTATTTTGCAAAGGATAGTTAACAGATGATAGTAGCCAGATGCCACATAATGGATAGAAGAGGATAAATGAAAGACAACAGGTGACAAACAAAAATTGCAGTTGATGGAATATAATTTGGAGTTGGCAGGTAGTAGTTGACAGGGTGAAGACTACCAGATTATGGTTGATAGATTACTATTTACTAATAAATAAATAATAAACGATATACGACTGGTGATAACAGATGATAAAAGTTGGATAACTGATGACAGATGGCAGATTAAAATAACAATTGGTGGACTATTAAAAATAGGCAGATTACACTTGACAGATCTTAATTGACAGGTAATAGTTGTCAGATGATAGATGCTTGATATTAAAAGAAAACATCATGAAATATAACAGATAAGAGATATTTGTCGATAGATTATATATAACATATAGTACATAAAATGTCACATGAAAAAGTTTCCAGTTTCTCTAAATCACTTAACAAATAAAAGACAATAGTTGACAAACTAAAGTTTATAAATAGTTATGACAATTTGCCTATAAAAGTTGACAGATGACAATTTGGCTATAAAAGTTGACAAGTGACAACGAATAATTGACAATTGGCAGCTTGCAGATAAAAGTTGACAGACAGTATTGATGGTTGACAGATTGTATACGAATGACAGAAACATATATTTTAATTTTCAATATGTTTTGGAGTTGGCAGATACAAGTTTATTATTGAATTTCTTTAGAATCTTTAATTTTTTCAAGAATGCTTTCTGACATTCTTATTATGTTGCAGTAGCCTTCCAGATTTTAAGAAAAGTTTTGAAGGATTTTGAAATTCTCCAGAAATGTATCTTCTAGTTTTGTAAAATTTTCCTAGATTTGTCTTTATGGTCTCTAGACTTTTCCAGTTATTTTATTCTTGCAGATTTCAAAAGATTTCGGGTATATTTCCATTGCCAAATTGGAGATAATATTTGACAGATGATTGTAGATAAAATAACTATAACTTTAAATAAGTTACAGTTTGAAAATTACATTTGATATCACAGCTGAAAATTGGCAATTAATAGTTGATAGAGAGCGCTTTGCAGACGATAGTTGACAGATGATACATGATAGTTGGCAGGTTGAAAAATAAAGAATGGTACACGATAAATGATAACAGATGACGGTTAAAACGTGACAAATGATAGATGATAGATGAAAGGTAACAGAGTAAATAGTAGTTGTCAGGATGACAACTGGTAGATATTGGTTGATAGATGAGTGTTTCTAGATAACATATAATAGCTAAAATAAATTATAAACGATAGATGACTAATGATAACAGATAGCAGATGATAGATGGTGGGTGACAGATAACAGAATAGATTTACAGTTAATAGGCTACAGTTAAAAATAGGAACATTATATATGTCACGTCAGAGATGATGGTTAATAAAAGATAGATAATATAAGAGATAAAAGATGACGCATGATAGATAACAAATAGCAGATCATAGGTGGAAGATTACTGATAACATATAATAGATATAAAAAGTCACAAGAAAAATAAGATTTGAAAGTAAATATATGAAACTGCCAGATGCAGATGACTTATAATAGGTAAAAAAAGGAAAATAAGAATTATAGGTAACAGATAAAATTTGAAAGTTGATGAATAAAAGCTGACAGTTTCTATTAATAATATAATATAATAGTTAACCAATGACAGAAAAGAGTTGATAGATAATAGCTGACAGATGACTATTTGTCTATACAAGTTGACAACTTTCAGCTAATAATTGACAATTGACAGTATGCATATAGTTTTACCTGCGCTGCAGCGGAAACGCCGGAAATTTGATTTTATCAACTGTTTTTATATATAGGAACTTTATCAAATAAAACATACTTTGTTAATATCACACACGTAATTTATTTCGTAACTATAGTTTCAACCTTACAAGGCCATTATCAAACGTACAGTATTTGTGTGATATTAACAAAGTATGTTTTATTTATCATTTGATAAAGTTCCTGATTCAATATGTATCACAAAGTTATGGCTTCAAGCATCCAACATGTTTTTATAATTGATTCCGGGCAATATAATTTTTTGATTATTTTTTTACGTCGCACTTGTTTATACTTGTTGGAATCAGCTTCTCAAATCAAATTAATTATAAAATGAGTCAAATCCGAACTATATACATCGAAATTTGAATTTATAAATATTGTATATTTTTATTATTAATAATAATAATAATAATAATAATAATAATAATAATAATAATAATAATACTTTATTAACGGAATAACCCCTTTTTTGTTACAATACAATTATTACAAAGTAACACAAACTTATATTACAAATTAATTTAGATATTCTTCTTAAAGCCTAACAGTGCATCAAATAAAGATATATAATTAACATATTATATATTATATTAACATTAGGAATAACGCAGAAATAAAATATAATAAAGGAGGAAATAATCAATACAAAAACAAAAAATGAAACAAAACAAAAATAGTAATATCAAAACAAAATAAGCGCATGAAGTCTACATATGTTAACACCGACTACACTCTTTTTGAAATTCGATAATGATGAATTAAAGAAATTTACTCGGTTGTCTAAATTAAATTCATTACCTAGTCGCATTAAACGATCAATGGTGTTATTTGATGAAAAGTTTGTGCGATTTAATTTTAATCGAAATAAGGGTGTATTTCTACGAGATCGATCATTTAAATATACGCGAAAATTCAACTTTTCTAAAATTAAAGGACTGCAAATGTCACCGTTAATTATTTTATGCAATAAACATAAATCTAATACCTTTCTTCGTGTTTCAAGCGATTGAATGCTTAAGTTGTTCATTATCCACGTATAATTACCTTGAATATGATTTACACCCATTTTAAATTCTATACATCGTGGAAATTTCTTTTGTACGTTCTCAATGGAGATAATGTCCGTTTGAGTATATGGCGACCATATACTGCTTGCATATTCCAATTGGGATCTAAAATGAAATAGAATAGCATTTATTGCTATTTAAGAATAAATCATTTTCGTCACACCACTTATTAATCCTATTTATATCACGTTGAACTGCATAACAATCATCTATATTGTTAATTATTTTGTACAGCTTTAGATCGTCCGCATATAATAAACATTCAGAATCCTTAATTACCTCCATAATATCGATAATAAATAGCAAAAACAGAATCGGTCCGCAATGTGAACCTTGGGGCACACCCGAAGTCACATTGAAATATGATGATTTAAAATTATTAACATTAATACATTAAGTCCGATTTGTTAAAAAAGAACTTATCCACAACACAACACTTGGATGGAAACCAAGGTCCCTTAACTTACGCAGTAGCACAGAATGGTTTACCCTATCGAATGCTTTAGCAAAATCGGTGTATATAACATCAACTTGAGAGTTGTTCTCTAAAGCATGCGACAGAAAATCCCGGTACAATATTAAATTCGTTACTGTTGACCTTCCCGACAAAAAACCATGCTGCCTATCGGATATTATATTTCGGCTCATCCAAAGTAATTGTAGAGAAATAGTTTCATCCAGCAATTTCGGAATTATGGACTGCAAGCATACTCCACGGTAATTTTTAATAAGTTGTCTATCCCCAGCCTTGAAGATCGGTCGAACAAAACTTCTCTTCCAGATGTCAGGAAAAATACCTTCATTGATGGATCTCGAGCATAAAATGTAAATAGGGTTCACCAGTGTATTAAGTGTAAATATTTTCTTAAGATTAGTAAGATAATTTTATTTGTAAATTGCACTCGCGTTAAGCATTTGTTAATCCTCTAGTAATGACCCTAAATTTTTGTAATAAATAATGGATAATTAAGTTATGCGATTGTACATCCCTACTGGTTCCCGGTTCTATTTAAGGTGCGTATGCGTCCGCCCTTTGCTGAGCAAGTAGGGATGCTGATGCACCCCCGAAATTGCCCATCAGCCAATGAGAGAAGAGCTATTTCTACTGGTTTCTCCCTGAATAAAATCGGCTGAGAAGCGATCGAAATGAGAAAAGAGTTCGGTAAAATCATTTTGGAGGTCGTGTTAATTATTTTTGAAGAGTGGTGTTAATATTTACGGCGGTTATTATAAAATAGACATAAAATATTAAAAACATAGAAACAAATTATTTTATTTGTGCAGTCGTATTTCAGTTTTTGGACAGCTGCAGGTATTTTTCTTTTATCAAATAAGTAAGTGTAAATGAGTAACTGCAGTGTTTTAAAGATCGTTTTTTTTACTCTTATTACTTTTTTTTACTCTTTAAGTTAATGAGCGAGTGCAATAATTGTTTTATCGTTTATTAATTTATTTTGTAAATAAATTACTGTTATTATGTAAAGATTTTCATCTCGTTTAGAATAATGCTTATATTGAATGTTGATTGTAGCCTTGTAATAACTAAATGCCTTATTCTTGTGAGTAGAGGGTGATTAACATAAAAACTTGGTAATAACTGGTTTATATTACATATAACTTCACTGCAACAGCTTACCCTTAAAAAATCGAGCTAAGGAACCGGAGGTAGAAGACAATAACTCTTCTGCCTTGACTAAAGAGCAACAAATTTTAGTGGTACATATTTATTTATTTTGCTTACTGGCTATCTGAACTAAGCCTGAGGTTAACAGGAAGTACCTTTCATTAGTTTCTTATTAACACTCACTAAATTCAGGTTTATTTTACTTCTATTTGCGTCCGCTATGGTACAATAGTAGTTAACAGAGGTAATTTATAGTTAACAGATGAAATACGAATGATAGAAACATATATCAGCTAACAATTAACAGATGACAGATGATTTTCTATAATTTTTTAATATCCCTTTATGTTGACAAATAAAAGTTGATTATTTTTTAATTAAAAATGCAAATCATAGTTGACAGATAACAGTTGACCAATCACACATGAGAGATGACAGTTGACAGATGAAGACGGCAGATGGTAGCAGATAATATATAATAGATTACAAATGAACATAAAAATGTTAAATGAAAGTTAATATAAAAAATTAAAAAGAACTATTATTATGTTATTTTTCTTATTTTTGTAATTAGTAACAGTTTGCAAATTGCCGTTAAAAAGTGGCAAAAAATAGTTGGCAAATAACAAAACTTTAGTGCACATATGATTCTAATTATTTTATGATATTTAACAAATAAAAGATGGTAGTTAGGAGATTACGGTTAACATTTAATAGATAATAGTCGATATATGACTTGCCTGTAAAAGCTGACGACTAAGAACTAATATTTGATAACTGACAGTTTGTAGTTAACAGTTAACAGAGGACACACAATAATTGACAGTTTACGGATGGCACACGAATGGCAGTAACAGATAGCAGTTAAGGATTAACATATATCAGACCTCTAATAATTGTCTTTTAGATTATCTAATTTAGAGGTTCTAGTTATTGTCTGTCATATTTGACAGGTAACAGTTTTCAAATTACTGTTGACAGTTGATAATTGAAAATCAAGAGTTTAGACAATAACTGGTGACTAATAGTTGAGCGATGATAGTTTGCAGAGGTGATAGTTGACATTTGACATATGATGGATGGTAGATGGCAGATTGTAGATGATAGGTGACAAATTTAAATTATAATAATATCAGTTAATATCTAACAGTTAACAAATAACAGACAATAGTTAGCTTCAACAGGCGAAGGAGGTGGAGAGGCAAGAGAGACAAGGATTAATGGAAAAGAGTGGTTACAATGAGGGCTGTAGGAAGTGGCAGGTACATGGAAGGAGGCCAACATATCTGAAGGAAGAGAGGAGAGGAGACGATGACCTTGGCAGGAGCGAGATGCGGAACGGAGGAAGAAATGGACAGGGAATAGATACCGAGAATACGTGGTGTGTGAGGTTGGAAAAGATATGTGGAGTGTTCTGTCAGAGAGATGCAAAGGAGTAAATGAATGTTAGGTGGATGGATATAGAAGTGTGAGAGAGTGGATGAGAGAAAACGGGGCCAGGGTAAAGATACTGAAGAGACAGGAGTTGGAAAGAGGAAGGAAAAGGGATGAAGAAGACAGAAGTAGGTGAGTATAGTTTTAAGTCACATATTATATTATTTCTAGAGGAAAATGGCAAATAAAGATTTTGTATATATAACAGAGGTATGCAGGTTTTAGGTTAAATTAAATTCACTTGGCTTGCTTCACAAATTAATAATTTATTCGACTAGTTTCGGCTCAAGGCCATTTTCAAGAATGATGTGATGTCATTCTTGATAATGGCCTTGAGCCGAAACTAGTAATTTAATTTATTTATTTGTGAAACAAGCCAAGTAAATTTAGTTTAACCTAAAACCTACATTAATACAATGTTTTACCAAGTGATTAATGAGAAACAAGTATATGATATAACATAGATAGTTAAGAGATGGCAATTTGTAAGCAGTGAATAGATTACTGTTAGTATTTATGAGATAATTGTTCATATAGTTCACAGATGATAGTTATAGTTTACAATAAAAGAATAATCTTCATTTAAATGAAAATACTATAATAATATTTTTTATAATTTAGAAACACAGGTAACCTTGTTTATATCATACTATTTATTAAAGTTTGTGACTATAGTTTCTAACATAGTTGAGATGGCCATTCTCAAATTAAAATTGTGTCGAAATAGCTATAATCACAAATTTTAACCAAATTTGTATGTATTAGACATTAATATAATAATAGATATTTTAGCAATTACCAATTTGAAACATTATTAAATATTTGCTTTAAAAAGCCGCCTAATGAAACGTGGCTGACAGTCGCGTGCGTCAGCTGTACTAATTCTATGGATTCCGGGTTCAAATCCTCAAGGCAAGGGCATCCCTGCTGAGTTCATTTGCATATGAATTATTAAATTTACGAATCAACCGTGGCTGAGTGTCTAAGTCAGCAAAATCCAGATTTATTATTAATATTGAACACATTCAATATAGAACAACGATTTTTTATACTTCATTTCAAAAGAGGTACAAGCGTTCATTATTTGGCTATTGTTGTAGTTGTATCTTCGAAACAAACGTATGTGTGGTAAATATACGTAAGAAACAGTGTTATTCGTTTAGACAAATGGTCATCAATGGTATTGAGATGTCTGTATATGCGGGCTGATCTGTATTCCGTGTGCTGTAAAGAGCATCCGTGACCGAAATATCAATCCGCAGCATCCAAGCTCGTAACCAGACGTTCTCTAACTTGATTACACAAAGAACCTTTTCTTTTACCTACAATTACTACGTCGGGCAACTGTTAAAAAGTTGCGCTCGCCATTCAATACAAAAAGAAAGCTCGAAGGAAATCGCAACTTCCCACCAAGTTCGGTCCATACTACGCTCCCCTACCCCACCTACCCCCTCATTCGCCTACGCGCAGAAAAATTATAAAGAATTGCAATTAGTCTAAGAGCTAATGTTCTTTTGTGCGATGGCAAAAAGAACGGCTTAATTTATGAGTACCTAATGCAGACGCTAAATTATAATATTCAGAGCAAGTTTCCTGTAAAAATTCCACTGAAAGCGAGGCCATTTGTTATTCATCTCAGGTATACATTTTTTTTTACCAGTCTATTCTGCTAATTAGTATATTTCTATTCATGGAATAATGTTTATTACTTATATAACATACAGAAATATATAGCACACATGAAATAAAATTTAATTACTGGAAATTGAACTAATTTTTTAAATATTAAGAATAAAGAAAACACTTTTACTATTTTATACCATTTTAAATTTTATTTTCAGTGACTAGTTTCGACTACACGGTAACTATTATCAAATTTAATTTGATAAAAATTATAGTAGTATAAAAAAGTAAAAGTTTTTTCTTTACTTTTTAATATTGAAATGTACCACGAAGTGAACGCCCTTAATTAAATACCCACATTCATATAGAAAATACTTTAAGTGTTATATGAGTTTGTTATATATAGTTATATCCATATATAGAATTGAACTAACTCTATTTGTATAAGCATATAATTAAATTTTTTTATCAGAATCTATAAACAAAGTGAATAATTAAATATTGAAATACAACAGTCAGATCATATATTTGCCATTAAATTAGTTTTTATTATAACTATAGTTAATTAAAATCGATTCACTGCGTAAATATTGCTGGAAAATGGCAAATAGCGGATCAATTTAAACCGGCGAAAATAAAACGCCCACGCGCGTCAATAATTCCGTCGAAATAATTGTTATTCCACATGACGACACTGCGGGGGATGTTCGTACGTTAATGAATTCCGTAATTAGATTACGATTATCACTGTAAATATTTTTATGTACATGGTGTGTACACGCGAAAGCTGTGCGACTCGTTAAAACGGACATGGGCCAGTATTGAATTTTGATAAATACCAGATGCAAATTGAATTTACTGTGGAAACGTCAATGTTTATGAAACAGTGTCGTGTGCATTTACAAATTCATCGTCATCAGCTTCGGTGGGAAGATGAATAATTCATTATAGGGGCGCTTTATTAGTTAAGAGGAGGTTCGATACTACTCCCGGAATTCCAATATTTGTATGTATTATTATTTAAATTGCTTTTAGTTAATCAAATGCAACTCACTATTTTATTTATATGCAATATTAGTATATACATCTTTATTGACAAATATGTACAATAAAATTTAACATTTAAATTAAAATAATTGAAGTGTTAGTATGTTAATCTGTCAAAAACTTTATTTTTATTAATAAATTTCTCTAAAATAAATGTTTTATAGGTATATAAGAGATGAACTTATTTCATCATCCTTTATTTGAACTGTACGTATTATAAATTAAATATTCTAATCTAAATGTAATAAAAATCCAATTTATATATCTTTATAAAGTTTCTACTGATCACTACTTTATTTGTGTTGTTATCACAGATTATGATAAGGAATCCCAAGATATTTTTAAGGATTGTGTAAAGAAATTTGGTGCAATAATAAATATAATTATTTATATCTGTAGTTAAACACTAAACAATTAAACATTAGAATTTAAGTCAGAGAGTACTTAAAAGTAGTTACTCTAATATTTATTTTTTTCTGAAAACATAAATTAATTTAAATTAAATAAATATTGATCATACCTTTTAATGGTAGCTGATAATTTAGGTCGTTAAAATAAAACTCGTAAATCACACGTTGCTTGCTCACTCCCGATATATTTCGCCAAGCGCATAGGGCGAATAAAAATAAAGGAAACGATTTTATTTATCTTGGATTTTCAGATTTGTGGAAGCCTTGATTTTCAAAAGGGCTGCGCTTTCATTTCTGAAATAGCCCCGGGGCAGGCATTCACGACCTAGTCCGAGTTTAAAATTCGAAAGCCGATTATATGATTAAAACAAAATACAAAATCCCGATTCATGAAAAATAAAACTCGAACTGTAAGAGATTGGTATATACATTCAGATTCCTCTTTAACCTGCCAGTATATAACGTATGTATACTACATAGAGAGCAGTTTGCCTAAGCTCCTTCCTTGAAATCTGAACCGATTTGAGCCGCCCAGGGAATGCCCCGGGGAAACCGAGAATAAATATATTCGACACGCTCTGGTTAAACGAAATTACAAAATGTTCACTTTTTTTCTAATGCATTATTCCGTTAATGAACCACCCCCGCAGTTATAAGTGATGAATTTTGCAGGTAATAAAATTATCGGCTTGTCGGCAGGAAAGTGAGGCTAATTTTATTAAAAACTTCTGGAATAAAGTTTGGCCCGAATTTTTATACGAATAAATCACGTTGATTGCATTAAGGTGCTGTATTATTAACCGGGCGAATTAACGTTAGCATTTTCGAAAATGACCGTTACGGCGGAAGTGTGGGGAAATAATTGGGTCTTAATTAGGCTGGATGTAATCTAATTGTCCTGCGTTTCAGATCTTATTAGTTTCAAAACTTTGTTTGTTCCTTCATCGCACCGCCAACTTTTCCCCTGTAAAAATTAAGTTTTAATATTGTGTAGGTAACATTTGCAGCTGAAATGAAAACATAAATTTCTTTAGACCTGCAATATATTTAATGTCAACCGGTGTTGCTTGTTTAAAAGAACGGAATAATTTAAATGTCAGCGGTATATCAATCAACATTATTAAGTTTTCTTACATACATAACTTTAATTATAAGTTATAAATAGTTTCAATATAATAGCAATTATTTTCAGAGTAAATAAATTAATAAATACTTTATTTTTTCCTTATTCATTATTTGATTAAAATAATAAGAATCTATTTTCCTTTTATTAGTATGTACTTAACATTCTCAGAGTAAACGACCAATTTAAGATGCCTACAGCTGCTCTAGGCTTTAATGATATTATTTTTACCACTAAACCAGCTATATATTATAGCTTCAATATCGCTGCCTTTATTTTTTTATTGTTTAATTCTATATACTTTTGCATAGTTAGTTTAAACTTTAAAATTAGATATAATTTATTTAATAAGTATTGAATACTTGCTCTGCTACTCTGGATGAAACAAAATTATTAAATTGTAAGATGTAATACACAAAAAGTGTATTACTTCTCCCAATTTAATCCAACGTGATGAAAAAAATAATCTAATATTCAGATACATAATAGATTACAACAAAAAAATTAATCATATAGGGATCTTGAATCACAAAATCGTGTTCTTATATTCGTATCCTCTATTCTTCTAACGAATAAAAAAGATAATAATTCGTTAATTGTTTGATTACTAATGGAATTTTTACTCTAAGGGATTACCTTTTGACTCTACTTATTATAATTTGTTTGTTATGAATACATATAATAAATTTATTTATAAGTTGATTTCTTCATTATATTTTTTGTAATGAATATAAAATTTGACTGTAAGCCTAATAATAAACAGTATAGTCGCTAGAACCCGTTTTATATGTAAATTTTAATTCGATAAATTCTAGAGTTAACCGTATAATTAATATTCAACGTGTGATATAAGAGAATATCTCCACTGCAGCGTGTCAGATATCTTCATCAATCACCATGATGGAACTGTTCCATCAAACTTGGAGAAATTCTACAGTGTACCCAGTCGCCGGCCTTTTATGATATTCAGAGCCCGCGTCGTTGTTTTTGTTAATAACTTTAACGAGCGGCCGCAGATACGGAATGAACGAATCCGTTTCCTAAAATATTCCCTCGGGATAATTAATTATTTTGGGGACGAAATTTGTGCCCAACATTCAGATGCCTAATTATTCAGTCGTATAGTTATAGATGTATTACTTATATGTTAACATAAAATAAAACAAAAATCGAACAGCAATTGTAATCGAGTTGGTAAAACCTATTCAATCAGAAAAATATAAAGTATTGATATCGAGTTTTTACAATTGATTAATTTCTAGGTTTTCATATATTATAGTACACGATTTGAAAAATAAAACTTATGAAGATATTACAACTTTATCCAAAAATACCAAAAAGTTAATACGGTTTGATGCTGTAATAAATTCAGGCTATATATAAATATAAGAAGTTATCTACTAATTGAAAAAAATATAATCATATAATTAAGCAATTTTTATGTCACTATTTAAATTTAAATATAAACCATTCACAGTAAATAATTTCGGATAAAATAACCTATTAATACTTTCGGATTTCAATAATAAATGGAAATCAATCCTCGACCTACACACACACAATCAAAATCGAATGATACACTCCCAAATACGAACAAGAGAGAAAAAAAAAACATGATATTAATTAAAGCGCTAATACACACTGTGGTATTTATTGATTTCCTCGGTGGCCTTCATCGCCGGCCCTTTTCAAGATTTCGCCGGAGTTATACAAATAATATCCATTATTTATTTCCCTTTGTTGTACCATCTCAAACGAAAACTGATATTTTTTTTTATCTTCCTCTTATTGACCTTTTCCGCGACGCGAACGCTATACTTAAGGATCCGGTACATACTTGAGTTCAAGGACGGATCGGAATTTCTATATCAAACTTTCAACGGTGCACGATGGGAATGAACGTAATGCGCTCTGTCCGCAGTAATATTACATCGTGTTTCTGCCGAGTGGTTGTAGTGTGAAGAATTTAGAGTAATATTTCCTAGCGGTAACTTTAATGATCTGAGTACTGTATGGAATAGTAATAGGGTAGTATAATCATTTATCACATACAGAGTGAATATTTAAAATAACTTATTTAATAAAATTAATTTGTATGTTTACTAAAATATATTGTTACATTAGAATTTTTAGAACAATTAATTATTACATGACCTAGAAAGCGTTCAACTTAATATCAGTTCTGATGTAGAGGAATTAAGTACTCTACTCAACATTTATTTACATTTAAAATTTTACTTCAATATACAACATCAACCAAACTTAGAGAGCAAGGATGGAGTATCTCTTAGTATCATTCCTCCCTAAGCAACAATTACTACGGGTTTCATATGGCCGGCTATACCTCCCTTAGAGGATTGAACAAACTAAATATAAGTGAGCCTGTAAGTACTAATTCAGCGGTCTAAAACCCATTAATCAAGGCGGTCCGTATAGTCCAAAGCATAGGTGACATTCCCTCTGCAAACGGTAAGGATTCTGGTCAGTAGAGCCTCACCTACGGAAAGCTCCTCTACCCCTTTGTAAAATACAAGACTAACCTCAAAACAGAGAGATTTCTAATTCCCCGAAGACCAAACCAAACAAAAAGACCTCACCCCGGATTCTTCCATCAGCATCACACCATCAACTCATGGACTTTTAGACCTCATTACCGATAACTCCAGAAATAGACCTTTACAGCCCCTCACTGCCAGGCGACAATAGCTGCGACGTTGGGCCACAATGATATTCCATCATTAAACTACCCTAGAGTAATCGGGAACAATCCTTATGATTACACAAGTCTATGGGGATGCTTTAGGTGTATCTGTCACAATCGGTATGAGAAACTCAAACAAGCACCAACTTCACAATTATCCCAGCTACAATGTCTAAAATCGATAATGCTTAAAGGTATCTATCAAGTGCAAAGGCAGGGTTCAGTGGGTCTAAACAGGTAGTAATATCGCTTAACCCATAAACTGACGATCATTATGGGTTCTATGAAACAAACAACACAACCGCACAATTAGGGCAGCAATTGCGTTCATAAATAGAACCACAAGGTACCGAGTACAGTTACCGTAACATACACCATTTGTTACACGTCATCACCAAGGAATCTCACCGACAATATCACAGGAGACTACAAAAAACACAAAAAATAGGGAAACGTTTGACGTCGTGACCACTGAAAGTGTGCATCTCTAAATGCGCTCAATAACGATAAGTTACTAGTTCAAATTACCACCAAACATATAACTAAGTAATTAAGCAACTGTGAGGTTCCAATTAACCTAAAACGTACCTTCGATACTATGAGTCAAATTACACATCGTATGATCACGAATTCCAACGTGAGTCATCTTGCGATGTCCATGAAGGTTGAATGCCCCACTCAAAATCGCATTCAACGGTGAGGACCTCCGAGCATAAGGCTTCAACACAAAAATCAAACCAAAAGGGATAACTGTCCTCTCCCAAACTAACAACAAAAAAAATAATCAGGTACAATTCTCGTCTATCAACCGGCAAATCGGATATTTTCTGATGCCTATGAAACTGATTATCGTCGCAACTAAGATTTAAGGTCTTTACTGTGCCAGCAACCTAATAACTTACGATCGTCTGGACGCTTGAATTCGTATATCCAAGGGGATATTCGTTTTTGTATCTGGAAAGGGCCGATAATTTTCAGACCTAACTAGATCCATTTAAGATGGCGAAATTTGAACGCCACACCAATTGATTCGGATGGTACTGCACTGGTCGTTTTCAAAAGTCGTAACTGTGTTTTTGTTGTTTCGTAGTTTGACGGATATTCTCAACAACATTCTTATAAACCTTCTCCAGGTGTTTAGCACGCGTTATCGGATCAGAGTTATTGTTAAGTGTAACCTCATCTTCGCCAGCTGTGACTCTCTAGGAGCCAACAATTCAGTTTCACGACCCAAATATATAAAATAAGACAACAAGCCAGTAACTTCGTGCCACGACGTTCGAAGGCAACACGATATCTTCGGTAAAAATACATCCCATTATTGCTGATTCTGAGAAGCACAAGATAACATCGTTATAATGACAAGATTCACTCGTTCTGTCAAGTTCGCTTGCGGGTGGTAATTAGCGGTGAACGAAATCTTTAATTCGTGTCGTTCAGATAGCTGTCGAACCTCACGACTACGGAACTGTACACATTGTCATAAATAAAATAGCATGGCGCTCCAAAAACAAATATCACATTCTCCTCAATATTCTTTACCACACACTCGGCGGTAGCCTTCCGCAACAGAAAGGTTAGACAGAACCCCACTACTATAATGAACTAAAAACCTCTAGACCTAGCCACATGGCTCACCATAAAACCACCAGCAGGTTTTTGCTCTAGTTTGGTAGATAAACAAATCAAACAACCTCTCATAAAACAACTCACATCAGCACGCATCTTGGGCCAATAGTAGTTTCCTGCCAAACGACTATATTTATATACACCCCTATGTGACAAAAAGTAGGGTCAATATAAAAGCGTCTTAGCTTCGCTAATTACTCGCTCTTAGGAACTACCTGCTTCCAACTGCTAGTTTATAGGTTAGGGTAGATATGCTGTAAATTTTTAAATAACCGATCGCCATCGAGCCGCCATTGTGGATACTTGAGTGGGTATTTAGCCACATTTGAATCAGATGTAGATAAACCATCAGCAATAACATGGTCTTCACCTTTACGATGTTCGATGGTAAAATTGCACTGTTGTAAATGGATTGCCGAACGCGCGAACAGAACAGTTTGATCTTTAAGACTGTTAAGCCAAACAAGGGAATAATGGTCCGTGATGATGCATGGATGCAATTTCTCAATTGCCCACAAAACTGCAAGATATTCCTTTTCAGTTGTGCTGTTTAGGATTTGATAATGAGTTGCTCGGGTAGCAGATAACTTTTTTTTGTGACAAGACAGCGCTTAAGTCTACTTGAAAAGCATTTGTCTGCACAATAAATGTCAACCGATAATCTGGACAAGACAATATTGGTGCGGAAACAAGATATTGCTTAATTTGTTGGAAAGTGTGTTCACATTCATCCACTTAAAAACTTGGTTCTTCTTAAGACGAGCGATAAATGAGCTTTTAAGTGATGAGAAATTGTTTACGAATTATCGGTACCACGATGCCATTCCTACAATACTCCTAATACCTACGACACGAGACTGAGAGTAGGACAGAGGAAACCTTGTCTGGGTTTACTTACGGACTACAACTAAACCCATACAAGGTTTCAGCTATTCTAAACATACCGACTTCGTTGATTGATCACAAAACCGAGAAATTAAAGCTCTGACCTGCAGATTTCGTACTTATCCCGGTTTAGCAACAACACTTATTTTAGAACTCAGACATGTTCCTCAAATACTTGGGTAACAACCAAAATATTATCCAGGTAAATCAATACATGTGGTTGCAAGTCTGGACCAAGAACACGATCGATGAAGTGCTAACACGTAACAGGTGCGTGCGAGAATATTCAGCTACAGGAATCTGCCAGTAAAAGGATTTGATATTTAGTAAAGAGAATGGTTGCGACCGTTACTACGTGGTAATCCATACTTACACTGAATTGAAAAATGTTTCAATTCAGTGTTGATATTTAGTGATTATAGAGACCGAGCATCGCGCAGTTTTTCCAAAGTATTCGGCGCGAATTACATTATTCAACCGACGATAATCTATGCAAAATCGGTAGCTTTCGTCTTTTTTCCTAATCACCACTATCGGCGATGATTAATCACTATTCCAACACTTCACGATCAGACAGTTCGGAGTTTGACTCAAGTTGTTCACTCGGCTCAAATGACATAATGCATTCACAAACCTCCATTCGTGCTTACATAAGCCAGTTACATATAATTGACAATAAGTCGATACCCTAAATTAACGTATGTGGGATATTCGGAACAATTAACACATCAATTAATGCAACTCGATAACGTAATATAACGTAATCGGAATGGCAATTTAACAAAACATATGCCCTCGCAACATTGATCGTTCGCCACTCTACAGCTGAATCGACTGTCTATAACACGTAAATTTCCCGAATTTAACAGGTGACAATCTGAAAGAAGTTGATCTTCGTCAGTGATATAGTGAATGGTGAGATGTTGCTTGTAAAATTTTTAACCTTGACGACAGCGGAAGATGAGTACTCAAGCGATTAAACATATTGGTCATGCACACCAGGTACATAATAATTATAATAATAATAATAATAAAAACTGGACGTAGCCCAGCAACTGCGGAATGTAAATGTAAATAATCTAATAAACAAAACAGAAACCAGCAAGAAGAAGAAATACAATACGACGACCATATACAGATGACAAAAAATAATACACACACCATTCCTCTAAAGACCAATACGAGGCAAAATAATTTCGTCCTCGGAAATGATGAAGACACAAGAATAATTACACAAAAATTAAAGGACCAAACGGAGACGGAGAAAATTAAATGGGAAGGAACTAACCCTCCACAAAGAAGTAAACTACCGAAATTAGTTTTTAAAGCTGACACCATAAAATCAATAAACATCATGAACAGTGAAATAATAGAAAAGTATATAACAGGGGAAGACAGCTTGGAAGATATCCATACAATAGTCTACATAGCAGTGTTACTATACTGACATGCAATAAACAAAAAGTAGAAACAAAAATTAATAGAAAGGAAAGAAAGAACACAACGCCAAAATGGGAAGCTAGACTCGACAAAAAGATATCAAAACTCCGCCAGGATATAGGTAGAATAACTCAGTCTGCAAATGGAAATAAATCTAAGAAAGTACTCAGACATGAAAGCCAAATAACGCAAAACCAAACAGAAAACATAACAGAACTCTTAGACACACTAAAGCAAAAGTTAGCAGTATATTCAGCACGTCTGCGAAGATATAAAGAATCAAATGAAAGAAAAACTGTCAATAGGGCTTTTAAGACAAACCAAAGAAAATTCTATAAACAAAACAACAATAAACAAGAAACACACATAAACCCTCCAACTAAAGAGGAAATAACTGATTACTGGCGAAATATATGGTCCAGCCCTATACAGCACAAAGAGGATTCAACATGGCCCCAAAAAGAGAAAAGTAAACAAACCCACGTTAAAGAAAAAAGCGAATACAAAATTTCAAAAGAGGAACTCACACAGGCCATAAAGAAGACACACAACTGGAAATGCCCAGGTGTTGACGGTATTCACAATTTCTGGTATACGAGACTTAATTCACTCCACTCATACATATCCAATCAAATTAATAACAAAATCGAGCATCCTGAAAACTTCCCAAGCTTTTTAACACAAGGAACAACATTCATCCAATCCAAAAATACAAACACAAAAAACCCAGCAAATTACAGACCTATCACCTGTCTACCAACGCTATGCAAAATCATTACAGCATGCGTTGCAGAAAAAATAGAAACACACTTAATACGACACAACATAGTCACAGAAGAGCAAAAAGGATGCAAGAAATAGCAAGGGGTGTAAAGAACAACTTATAATAAACTTTGTTACAATGAAGCAAGCGGAAAAGGAACAGCGCAGTCTGACTACCTGCTACATTGATTACAAGAAAGCTTTTGACTCTGTACCTCACTCTTGGTTAATAAGATCCTTAGAAATATACAAGATCCATCCTCAAATACAAGCATTTCTAGAAGTACTAAAATATGTGTATATACAGAGACAGAACGCATAGAAACAGACAACATATCCATCAAACGAGGTATGTTCTAAGGCGACTCCCTAAGTGCGTTATGGTTTTGTCTATGTCTAAACTCTATATCAAACGCATTGAATGACACCGAGTATGGTTTTAACATAAAGAGCATGAAAACCACTCACCATAAAATGAACCACCTAATGTACATGGACGACATTAAGCTATACACATCAACTAAGGTACAAATAAAACAACTATTGAACATTGTAGAAGTGATTACAACCGATATCAGAATGGAATTTAGAATCGATAAATGTAAACTACTGCACACAGAGAGAGGGAAATGGAGAGAGGGAGAAGCAAATGAGACGCTTAATAAGGAAATACTGAAGTACATGGAACAGCATGAAAAGTATAAATATTTAGGGTTTGAACCAAACATAAAAAACCAACATGGTGACATCAAGAAAATACTAAAAGACAAATACAGAAAAAGGCTAAATGCAATATTAAAAACAAAATTAAATTCCGCTAATATTTTTAAGGCTATCAACACATACGCGGTCCCAGTACTTACTTATTCGTTTGGCGTAATCAAATGGTCAACAACCGAACTAGAAGAGCTAAATACAATGAACAGAGTTCAATTGACAAAACATCGAAACCTAAATCCAAACTCATGTAAAGAGAGAGTAACAATAAGTAGAAAGGAAGGAGGAAGAGGACTCATAGATATTAAAGATCTACACGATAACCAAATCGAAACACTCTCCGAATATTTTTATAAAAATAACACAAAAATACACAAGGCAGTAATAAACTCTGACAAAAAGTACACACTATTAAATTTGAACCAGTATACACAAAACAGACAAACAAACAACCCACAGCAACATGCAAAGAAGCATGGTCTCAAAAAATCTTACACGGCAAACATTACAAGAATGTCAATAACGAACACATAAATAAAGAGATGACATATAGATTCCTTCAAAAAGGAGAACTATTCCCCGAAACTGAAGGCTTTATCTTGGCCATTCGGGATCAAGTTATATCTACCAAAAACTACAGAAAATACATCTTGAAAGATGCCACTATCACAGACGACAAATGCCGGAGAAGCCACCAAGATCAAGAAACAATAGACTATATAACAGGGGGTTGCAAGATTCTCGCGGGTACAGAGTATACGGAGAGACACAACTCAGCTGTGAAAATCATACATCAAACTATAGCGCAAAAATACGGGCTGGTGACAACCAACACACCGTATTATAAATACACTCCAGAAACTGTTATAGAAAATAAGAAATACAAATTATATTGGGATAGGACAATCTACACAGACAAGACAATTCCGTATAACAGACCAGATATCACATTACAGAATAAAAAGCAGAAGATCACATACTTAATAGACATATCGGTACCGAACGACACAAATATAACAACAAAATATGCCGAAAGAACCGCTGTCTATTGAAGTCGAAAGGATTTGGAATCAGAAAAATGTGATCGTTATCCATTCCTAATATCGGCAACCGGAATCACGCCCCACACATTTAAGAAACACATTGCACAACTAAACCTTCCGAACAACATACACATACAAATACAAAAGGCAGTAATTCTGAAGACCTGTTACATAACAAGAAAATTTCTTAAGCAATAGCCAATAAATGACAATAGCCACTCTAAGTGAACTTGGCGCAAGCTCGTTCACTTGGATTAACCCCCAATATCTCATATTGGAAAAAATTTACAAATATTTGTACTTCCAAACTGGTTGTAAAAAAATAGAATGATCATGAAAAGAAATCGTAGTTTTACTTGTAATATTTAAGGTAAAAGTTATTTTTATAATATTGTATTAATGTAGGTTTTAGATTAAATTAAAATTCACTTGGCTTGTTTCACAAATTAATAATTTATTCAACTAGTTTCGGCTCAAGGCCATTATCAAGAATGATCATTCAATGAATAAATTATTAATAAATTATCAATTTGTGAAAATTTGTGTAATTATTAATTTGTGAAACAAGCCAAGTGAATTTTATTTTTAATGCTGTTTCATTACAATTCTTATTGAAATCGTTTGTTTGTTGTGTATGTCGAAATATGACTGAAGAATATAACTCTTTGTTTACCAGTGACTTCTTGAATCACTTTCCAGGCTGCGTTTGATTTGGGGATTTTAAGTTTAATATGTTTACTTTGTTCTACAATTCACAATTTGTAATATCTCCTCTGCTGTTTTTATAGATAGATAAATATTCCGGCATATGTATTGGTAATAATACTAGATATTCTTTTGGGATCTTAAGGCAGATATCAATAGGAAGATTTTATTCAGTTTGCGTGGGCCAAGTGTTTTAATAGGAAATTGTTGTTAAAATATGTTAAGGACATATTTAAAAATATGCTATAGTTAACATCTACTGTTGCACTAGCATAAAATTCCTCAAATGTTTCATGTTTTATATTCAGGCCAAATCGAAAAAATACTTTGGCCACAAAATATTATTTTCCTAATTAATTGTAGTTTAATTTTGTCACTTAAATTATATTCGAGACTTTGTGCTTTATGGTCACACATTGCTGTGTTAAATATCTGCACAGAAACGTTTGATGTTACATTTGTGATTATGTTATCGATACAAGTCTTTGAAGTAACAGCAATTCTCGTTAGTTCAGTGATTAGATACTAAGCATTAAAAGCATTTAAAATTTCCTTAAAACAATTTCTAGTATTATGTATTTTTAAAATATGTCTATTAAAATCACCTACTAGAAAGAATGTATTATTTCGAGTTACTGGCTTATTAAGTAAATATTCTAATTATTCATAAAAAATATTTAGATCTCCAGTTGGGTATCTATATGACATTAATAATCAATCTAATTATTTAATTATAACTAATAATTTCTGCGCCCGAGCACTCTATCACACGAGCTATAGATATCGCTCAACTATCTATTGATGCTAACCCGGCAATAAAATGCTACACCACTATCTTGTATTTGCCTACTACAACTTGAAATTAAATTATAGTTAAAGTCTTTAATTGTATATCACTTTGCTAATGTTCGGATAAACACATACTCCCATCTAAACCTTGTGTTCTTTTCTTGATCTCTTCAAAAATAACAGAATAAATTCTTCATAAAGCACGGCGCTAAGATCATTTCAATTTGACAGACATTTCCTAAACCAAATTAACGCTTTCCCACGAAAGAAGTCAACGGCAGAATGGAAAAAAATTTGCTCGAGTAATATTCCGAGCATCACACAACTCATCGATGCGTTCTAGGAAAGCCTTGACAGACTTGAGAACTTCAAATTCCACTCAGACACCGGAGCTGACCTAATGGGATTACTGACACCAAGTAACCTAGATGGATGAGTGGTTGTTTCAACATCAGTCTCTTTGGAGGAACATACTGTTTCACTTCGGTCCGCGTCCACCATTTTGTTTAAGTCTAATAAATTATTTGCACTAATACGATTGGGTGGCCTATTAAGAACCTTAAATTTTCGCTTAACTTAACTGTATGATAAAATCGGTTTTAAACTTCTCACAAATCACAACTTAGCTTCGACAAAATTTTCAATTATGCATCTAAGGTAAACGATCTTAGCTGAGAGAGTTTCAGAATTAACGGAAAACAGCATAGTGGACTCAGGATCAGTAACTTAGTACCCTTCCCTTTCTGTACGCACGAATCACCGCAGAGATAACGACTGTCTTATCACTTGATCCTAAAACGTACGTACCGGCTACCTACACGGCCACATTTAGTGAAGAAGGAAATAAGACCGCTACGAGTTCTTAAAAAAAAATAAAAAACGTCTTCGGAAAATCAAAATCGAGATGGAAGAAAAGGAAGACGGCATAAAGTAAAACAAATTTATCTGACGACGAGAAACAAAAGAGGCAAACATCAATCGTGGCTTGCAGTCAGGCTTAGTTACATAGAGGCCTATTTAAAAATAAAATTGCGGCAAAATTAAATTAAATTACAATAAAAGATAGTTTTATGTTAATTCCCCTACTTTAAGCAGCAGTAAACGGAATGAACGTCATTGTTTCTCTTCAACTTGGAATGTGAAATTTTTACAATAAAAAAGAATTAAAATGCAGTTGTGGAAAATTTGAGAGTAGTTAAATAAAATAATACAGAAAAAATACTGATTCACTTCAGTCTACTTGGTTAAAATTGCTCAATCAATTTAACAGCTTGTACGAAACAGTTATTAAACGAAATAATCAAAAATGTTTTTGAAACCATATACTGTGTCAGTATTTTATTTAGTGATGTGGAGCTTCAACAAGTAACAGCCCCATCAATCCAAATTATTAACTCCGTAATTAAACAAACTACAATAATTACCAAAGTAAAGTACTGGCACATTTAATTTCTCGATTTAATATAAAAAGTAGTTTTACAGTGAAATCCAAATCACTATTGATTAATTAATGTGACTGATTTGATTTAATTCAAAAAGAGTAGTAACTGATTCAACAAAAAAAATTACCAGTAATTTCAACGAAACATTCGAAACGGTATTTTATATTGACTTTAACTGATTCAATAAGAAGGAAGTATTATAACACATCTGCTCGAGCAGTAATTGTCGAGCTCGGTCTGACAAAAACAACACTGATAGCGCGTGAGCAAAAAGACTCGAAAGATAATTCAACAATTAATAACTAGATATTTGATCTTGCCTTTTTATCTGGTGCTACATTCTCTCGTCTAGAATTTTCCTCGATGTGGAACGGCTCTCGGAAGTATCTGTTCCTTTCGGTAGGCGAAACGGTAGCATAACCAAAAACGACCACGCCGTCACAAGGATGATACTCGGAAAACATTAGGCCAGTTAATTACGGGGGTTGGGTGGTACGAATCTACTGCTGAACAACGAAAATCACATCAACAATGACGCATGGACGTTTAATTCAGACAGAAAAGTAAAACGACATTACCTTATTCGGGTTTTTACCAATCGCAAAAAAAACACTCAAAACTGTCACCAAAACCAGTTGCAACAAGAGAGCCTACCAACAGCAAGCTATGCTTTTGGACACTAAGTAACTCACTAATGTAATAGCACTCTGAAGAAAACTCACTAAATTACAACTTGCGTCTTAATCGATCGGAGTCTCGATGATCAATGAACAAAAATGGGGTAGAGGTCGCTAATCATAGATCAGGATGCAAATAGGATTGCCTATGATGAACTTCTATAAACAGCGAAAATTACACTTGAAGCAAATTTAAATAAAACATATATAGTCTGTTCGTTGGATCTTTCTTCGTACGTCACAAATTATCGCTTCGAGAAACGACGCAAAAACATTCAGTCTGATAAAGTAAACCAAATGCGTTAGAAAAAAAACGCACTTTAAAACTTTCGTCGTTTTTTGAAGCGATAGTTTGTGACGTACGACGAAAGATCCAACGAACAGACTATAATATGAATGCGAATTATTAACGATGTCATAGGGTGCTTACAGCTTTCTTGGTGGCATATTCCACATACTCATTTTACGGACTATAATGAGGATGTCGTCTGAGAAACCGACCTTTGTATATCTTGATACTTAGCACGTTATCGTAGATAATGTTCCACAGAAGCAGGTCGATGAAATGACTCCATCGCCCAAGTCTTCTGGCGGTCCAGTATCTGTACGGCCTACCCTAGGGGTCATCCATAACTTCAGTCAAGAGTTTGTTCCGGATAAATGTCATACTCTTGACTTCTCGAGGTGCTCCTTAAGTTTCTCTGCATGGGAGATCCCATTATTATTAGCAGTAGCCCTATCCGGGGTCACCTTGATCTTATTTCATCCCCAGTACACTCTTCTCCTGGAGATGACTCTTCTTCCTCGAATCGCTGGAAAGTTCTTAGATCCCCGAAATTCTCTTGTAATATAAATTGCTGAAAAAATTAGAAATCCGAGTGAAAAATTGCTACAAAATTTCTGATATAATTTTAAAAATTTACAATATTTGTAATATTGTAATAATATCTGAAACAGAAATTTCTGGTAAATAGTCGAATATTTAAAAGAAGCAAGAAATAAAGAAAGGGGATTCTAGAAAATCGTAGAAATACCTGTAACCTAGAATAAAATTGTAAGTGTAAAAATCCAGAAGAAAAATTCGGATGTTTAAAAGGAAAGTCTGTAAAATGTAGGTAATGTAATAATGTAAGAAAGTTTGAAAAATTTGAAAACTAAATTATTGAAAAGGAGGGAAACACGTTTAAGTAAAATTAATTAATTAAATAAATTATGAAATTAAACTGCAATGAATTTGCAAATCGCTCTTAAATTGAAGTTTACCATAAGCTTGTAGTAAACTGCTTCAGTTTAAAAAATGTTGGCAGTTTTTATATCCCATATTAAGCAAGACAGAAACGCTATTAATTGAAGTGTACTAGTGAATAAAATGTTCAGGTAATCCACTTTAAGTAACAGCAACTGGACCCTATAATCTTCTGGGCAGAATTCTATGAAAATCAATATATGATGAAAAAGTAATTTTAAATAAATTTGCTATAATTGCTCTAATTTTTTTATAGAGTTAAACTGCAGAAGATTTTCAAAATATTGTTATTAAATACAGGGTGCGGCAAAACAGACAGTGCAGTTTGGAACGCTCAGTACATCCCGTGTGGTGGGGGTACCTACCTGGGAAAGATCTCATTGTGTCGGGGGGGGGGGGGGGTCGTGCCGTTTTTAGTCGTTACCATGGTTTGGTCTGGAAAACGCTTCCAAGAAATGTTGAACCGGATTCATGCGAGGTCAACTTTTTTCAGTAGTGACGAGGCCTACTTCCATCTCTGTGGAGGGGTGAATAAACAAAATTTTTGATACTGGGCTGTAAATAACCCAAGGCAACTTTAAGAGAGACCACTTCACTCCCCAAAAGTCACCGTGTGGTGTGCGGTTTCCAAATTTGGGATGATTGGGCCTTATTTTTTTGAAGAGATGTTGGATTTTTTTTTTCAACCTCGTTTGGAAGAACTGATGGAAGAAGCAGATCTGGGAGACATATGGTTTCAGCAGGACGGGGCTACAGCCCATACTGCTCGAGTTTCAATGACGAAACTGCGACAGGTGTTCCCTGGGCGCCTTGTTTCTCTGAGAGGTGATGTGGAGTGGCCCGCACGCTCCCCTGATCTGAGCATTTTCGACTTCTTCCTGTGGGGCTACCTGAAGGAAAAGGTTTTTAGGCATCGACCTCGCACCTTGGAAGAACTCAGGGATCGAATTCGGGAGGAAATCGCGTCTACACCCATCGATGTTCAAAAATGCGGCCGAAATTTTCAGAAAGCGCCTTCATCAATGTATCGCTGCTGGGGGTCATCATCTTTCTGATGTTATCTTCAGGACTTAATGCATAAAATGGCATGATGTACCCATTAAGATAAAATAAACCCCATTTCTTTAAATTGCACTGTCTGTTTTTGCCGCACCCTGAATATACTCTTTTATTGAAATTACTAGTATTAAACTTTTTCTTAAACTTCTGGTAACATATCGTTTAGTGAGAAAGATAATTTAGTTATATCTTTGTTTTTTTTTAATAATATTAATGGTAATGCGGAGAATATTAATAATAAACATTAGTCAATCAGTTTTTGTTTTTTTTTTGGATTTAATACGTCCAGTAAATAATCCGCATTGAATAATGCAAAATAAATGATTTTCATAAACTCACTTGCATTACGATAAATTTGCGATAAACACATTGGGGTTAATATAATTAATCACGACGTGGCGGGTGGTAATTTTACATCTATTATGCTCGCTAATATTTATAAATTGCTTGCGCTAGCTGAAATATGGGGGAATGAAAACAGCAACGAGAATAATACTCGTTATAATATTATTTATGGCATTAGTGTCGTTGGCCCGAAACAAAAGCGGCTTCGGTGGTGGTATAATATAAGATGCTCCGGTTTAATGGCATTGATATCCATCTAGAAATTACACATCTGCATTCACGCGAAATGATAGGTAAACTTTACTAGAATATTACAAAGTATTAACTAGATTAATTATTGTATCAGAAATGAAAATAAGTGTGATTAGTAGTAGAAAATTGTGTTTTACAGTATTTTCTTAGTTACATAAATATATAAATTAAAATCTTAATTGCTTTATTTGACGAATACGAAAATAAGAGGGTTCTAATATTATTGCTAGATACATTTTATTTAATTAAATTGATTAATGTTTATGCTTAGATTTGAAATTGCGCGCATATCATCATAATTCCATTCAATTTGAATGCAAATATAAGGTTTTGTTCAAATAATTACGTTATTATAATTATGTTATAGTTGCATGTAAATTATTATTTATAAATATTTTGGAGCTTATTTTACTCATCATAAACTGTGAGCAATTTTAGTTACACGAATTGTTATCATAAACATATCTTGTCATTTCACCATTAAAAGCGTTATCCATTAATAATGAAAAACACGCTGCCATTATTACACCCCCGGCCGACGAGCGACCCGATTCATACACCGCGAGGTAAGTTAATTTGAATCCACATAAATTTCACAGGAAAAAATCCTCGAGGGTATACATAATTTTTCCGTATTAAATTAAAATAATGTAATAAAGTATTCCACTTGGGAAAACTTTCCGGGCAATCATTACTTCGGCCGCACGAAATAATGCGGTGGCAACTTTACCTTGTCGACAGGAATGTACATTACGATATGAGATTTTCAAAGTTTGAACAGGATTGGTCCCTAGACGCGGCTGAATTGAACAACACGGTATTGATTTTAACTTTTGCATCTCCAGTTGTTTCGCGGGAAGAGGCAAATTTTGCATGTCCCGTAAATGAACCGCGTGCACGCGGCCGCAACACGAAAAGACAATCCTTCAAAGTCTGCACTTACATACAAATAGCTTTTACGATTTTGTAAAAATATAAGTTTTCTCGGACAAAATTGGTAAAAAGATCGATAGTTCTTTTTTGTTTCGTATGTTTATTACCGAGGTATGCAGGATTGTGGTGAATAAGAACCTCGACGATCTAATCGCAACTGCACCTAAATGGCCCTAATAGTAGAGCGTCGGACTAGAAATAACAAAATTAAAAATTTATAATTACTCAATAATATACAAAACTGCAATGTGATTTTTGCGTTCAAGTCTTCCGATCGAAATTTCAAAGTTATTGAAATATATAGTTATAATTTAGTTTCCATTATTAGTTATTATTATGCAAAAAGTTGATTACGTTAATAAAGTTATTTTGTGTATATTTTTTGTAGGACACTACATTACATTTAATTTAATAATAAATATCCACTTTTTTGTGTATGAAATATAATACTACTATAAAATCTTGTTTAATATAAATTAAGTAAAGTATATATTGAAAATGTTAATTAATGAGCCAGCGAAATTCAATTCATGCCGCCCTTGGGGGGTGGGCGCGTAACGATAGGCGAACTTTTCGAATCATAAAAGGTCGCAGTTAATATTCGAAAACCTTTAAACAATCCCTTACATCAGCACCCACTAAAGCGATCGTGATAAAATTAAAGTTATTACACGAGATATTTTATCAGGTAGTAAAAGGTTTCTAGAAAACGGTATAGATTGTATCTGCACATTATCTCAGGAATTATTACCAAATGAACTGCACAAAATTAGTTTAAGTAAATTTTCAAGGAACAAAAACTTCCGGTGTGAGTCGCTTAAGGCGCACGCCATAACGTAATATTTTAATAAGCACAGATATTTTACTAGAAATAGCTTCATTTAAATATATTAAGCCAATGTGTGTGTGTGTTCACGCACGTTAAAAATAATATTTAATTAGAGGGCTTTGTATGAAGATTCTATTTATATTCGAGTTTTATAGTTAACGTAGAAAACGGCGTACGTTGCATGAAAAAGCTTCATAAACTAAGTTTATGGTTATAATTTTTTAAGGCGGGTTTACGCCCACAATTCTAGATTAATTGCATTAAGGTAACCATAGATCAGAAAGAAATTTATGGGTTTTAAACGACAACTCAAATCTCTCCACACATTCAAATATTTAAGCTAGTTCCGTAGCTAATGGCGCGTGAAATCCTTTACACATTTAAGTTGATACATTTTTAATGTCTTTCGAGTTTTCTTTCGCGTCGCGGTTTGCACGATTATCGCGATTAAAAATTCGGCGCGAACACATTTTTTTTATAACCGTCGATCGAGCCGATTAATTACAAATCCCGCAATATTGTCGCGGCATCACGGGAATCGAAAATTCCGTTCGGCGGCGAAATTTAATATCGGTTTGAATTTATATCACTCATAAATTTCCTTTACCAAAATATTGGGCAATAATTTTTATATTGATTTAAGGGTTTCAATTTAATTTTAATTAAAACATGAATGCACCGTATTAAAAACTATTAAGCGATATTAATAGGTTACCGGTAATAAATTGGCATATTGCGCTTTCCCTTTGACAAACTGTACTGCCGATATTGCTCGTTTGATTCATATTGACTTGTTATGTGAAGGCCAGTATTTTTTTAATGACCTTATAGTACATTTTTAATAACTTTTCAATGTTTTTGTAAGCTTAAATACAATTATTTTTTATAATATTTAAACTAACCAATTCAACGATCAATTACACTTCTGTTTACCCTCCTTACCTCGAACAACCCAAAAACACACCCTTAAGGAAAATCATCAGTCATTCTATGGCCAGATGTTCAGAAAGCCTTTGATTATGTTTAGCATCAAGGTTTGGTGTACAAATACTACCCTAGTTTAATTCCTAGCCATATAATTCAATCAAACATATCTGCAACTCTTTATCCTCTCTTATAACTCCTGAACAAGGTCTATCTTAAGAATACTTTCTAGCTTCACTACTCTACAACATTTTCTTCTTCGTTATCTACAATCCTAATTGTCTTTACTTCAATCCCTCCATAATGTCTCCTACAATTTGCAAATCATTTTCCATGCACCTGCAGCTCTTAAAACTCTACATTCCCTTCAGCAGCTGACTGACTCCCAACAACACTGGTTTGCAACATGGCGAATTAATATCAATCCTCGCAAATCTCAACTCCAAATTCCCTCTCACTGTAATAATAATTCTTCAAACAATTTTTAAATTTTCTAAACAACTGATTCTCCCTCTACTTCCAAAAAACACCTTGGCATTACCATAGATCAAAACATGAATTTAAAAAAACCCACAGTTTCCAGTAAAACAAAAATTAGAGGTATTGCCAAATAATTCAGGCAATTAACCTACAAAAGAGACGGAATGTCCATTAAAAGGGCTTTTTGTGTATATGGATCCGAGAGCGAAGAGCAATAATTGGAAAACGTGCCGCTGATAAACAAATTATGAGAGCAAGCGTTTAATTTCAAAAACCCAACTAAAATTAATACCCACTGTAATTATTTGGGGACATTTACAATAGGGGATTTTAAGTGCACAGATGCTCGCACCGTGAGTGACCTTTACATATTTCACGTGTGTTTAATTGCCCCCTTTGGCTAACTTTATAAATCATTTCCGTTGGAGTTTTATCGGCTGGCCGGTGCAGATAAATTTATAAAGTATGAAGGAGCAAATTTTTTATTCGGAAAATATGGTCACCTCAGTTGCCGCGCCCTGAATTACCGCCCATCAAGTAGATTATCTGTTAAGCGGCGCAAATAAATTCTCCATTTCAAATAAATCAATTTCTCTAACACCATAAATGTTAAAGCCATTAATTACTATCAACATTTATAGCATAATAATATTAATATTTTTTAAATTTGGTAAATAATTACTTTCTTATGTAATATACTTTAATACAATTTTATTAATTAAAGTCGTAGATTTCTACAATCAAATTGCCGTCCTGCTCTTGTTCCGCAACGAGTCTGAAAATTTTAGTTAGCCGGCTAGTTAGTAATTTGATAGCTACTTCCTCTAACATCATTAAAGTTGGCTGCCTAATTTCCAAGTACGTGTAAGCTTTACAGTTTAATTGGTGCGAATATTTCACTGAGGTAATCAGTACACTACAGTGCAATAAATAATCCTGTTTGATGTAACGCCGTTCTCGTTTTCGCGTATTCGGTGATGATGCAACGAGGGTTTCGAAATTCAGAGCACTGTTTAAATTTCTACCACAGGGATACCTTTACAATTTTTTAATTTATTTTAAGTGTGGCAATGAACTATATTACTATGCAGAGAATTGGTTTATCTTACTGTCTGAGGATATGTTTTTAAGATTTTAAGCCTTCCGCAATCACATAATTCAGTTTACGATAATAGTAATAATAATAATAGCCTATATTTAACAATCTTAGGTACTAAATATTTTCTTAAATACTAATTTTTAATAATTGACACCAGTTCCACGAAAATTGTCTTGCCTCCCATAGAAAGCCTGCCATAGGAAGCGATCATATATCTTCCTTCTTCACGTAATTCTTGCTATTCTTTTCATATCATTCTCCCTTCAACGACGCTGCCTCCATTTTTTTCTCTTGTATTGTCTTGGACACCACTCAGTAATGTCCTTAGCCCATTTGTCTTTTTTCGTAACGGTTTGAAGCCAAATTGACTATGTTGTTTATCTCTTTTGTTTTGAGGTCTTTTGGTGATATTATTTGCCCAAGATACGTGTAACTCGTCTACATATTCCATTGTTGTAGCATTCACTATGATAGGGCTTTTTTACCTTTGTCATTAGTTTCGTTTTCGAGGTATTCATTAACAGTCCAACCTTCTCACTTTCATACACCAGTTTGTTAAGCATTTCTTGCAGGACTCTTCCGTCGCTTGAAATAATTATTAGATCATATGCATATCTAATATGGTTTAATAGCATACCATTTATATTTAGTCCATAATTGTACCATTCGAGACGTCTAAAAACATGTTCAAGAACTGCCAAGAAAAATTTAGATGAAAATGGGTCTCCCTGTCTAACTCCTTTATTAATAGGAGTCTTCATCTACCCTCTCTGTTCGTATGTTGGCTTTCTGTTTTTGTCTGTCTGTAAGTTGGTAATGAGGCGAATACATTCTACATAATGTTTCCCATATTTTTGCGTGCTTAAGTGAATCAAACGCTTTATTATAATCTACTAATGCGAGATAGTAAGAAATACCATATTTGTTACTTTTCAGAATGACCTGTTTTATGGTGTGAATATAGTATTGAAAAGTCACTGCGAAAGGCTACTTGCTTCTTTGGTTGGTTTTCATCCAAAATCTTGGTTAAGCGTCTAGGAGTATCTTAAAGAATAACATGTTGGATATCAGGCTAATAGGTCCATAACTAGCGTTATCATTTCTTCTCCCTTTTTTATGTAGGAGTGTTATGGTAGAGGTTTCCCATTGATGAGGTATATATTCTGTATATAACCTTTCATTAAATAGCTCTGTGATGGTGTTTAGTGTTTTGGTAGACGTCTCTATATGTAGTTCGTTAGATATATACTCTGCGCCAGGTGATTTTCCTCGTTTCTGAAATATTATTGCTTTGAGAACTTCTTCTCAAATTATGCATAGAATCTCTTCTACGTCTTCGCCTTCATAGGCAGCTGATTAGCTTGGTCAGAGAGTAACTCCTTATTATTGTATAACAGTCTGTTGCGATTTTTAATATTTCCATTATGTTGGTCTTGTTTCATTTAGTTCTTCTTTGTGTCATGTTTCCTATCCAATCCAAGCTGCTCTCACTCAGTTCTTGCCATGCTCTTTTAACACCACATGATTTTTCTTTGTAGCAATTGATTGTTTCTGTTATTGTACCCTCTATATGTCTATGCATGTCTAAATTGATTCTTTTATTTAGCTTTACTATCTCTTGTCTATTGGTCTTCCTGTCTTGAAATAAGATCTTCCTTTGTTCGATTAAACTTCTGGATTTTGGTTATAATTTATCTTTTGTCAACTTGTTTTTTATAATGTTACTTTCTATTTCTTTTAGTTCTATTTCTAGGGCATCATATTTTTCTTGAATTTTGTTAAAGTTTTGAAATTTTATTAGACTAGTATCTAGGGCAGTGTTTCCCAACCATTTTTGTGCCATGCCCCACCTAAGCCTTTCTAAAATTCTTATGACCCCCCTATGTAACATATATATAATTTTTAATATTAAAAAATTGAAATTTTTACTTAAGAAACTTAAATGATAGGTTTTAGATTCATTTTTATTTAAGAAGGAATACCTAGGAAATTATTAACGAAACACAGTAAGTAAATTTTCAAAACATAAAATGAAAAACTTAAATTCAAATTTGACCTAATTTTAATAACGATTTTTCTATATTAATTTATTAGAGATTTTATGTTAGGTTCTACTTAGATTGGCTGCATCATCTATCTTGGAAAATCAATTTGTTGTAAATCAGAAAATCTTTCGTTTAAATCAGTCGATAGAATTTTCAGATGATTGACTATAACAAGTTTGGAGCCAATGAAGTTTTTGTTGTTAATATATTTCTGACATAACTCAATAAGGGTAATCAAACCAAATATCGTTGCTTTTGCATCGACAAGTTTTATTTGTTCCTTGAAGTTGTTTATTTAATATATTTAGGTTTCGAAAGATACAGGTTAATGCTTAACGATCGACTGTTAATAGATAGTTCAGTTCAGATTTGTCGCTTAAAAAATCACTAAGAGTATCAAACATTTTTTCAAGCAGTTCCTTTTGGAGAGGGAAGTAAAAATCTCAAATGGTCTGCATTTTGTTCATCACAAAATAGCTTGAAGAGAAGCTCACATTTGACATTAGGTTTAATAGCATTGATACACTTTATTACTGAATATAGTACTTTTAGAACAGGTGAGATATTTTTAATTAACAAGTTTTCCATATGAATAACACAATGCATTAGAATAATTTCTGGATTCTCATCTTTCATCAATTATAAGCAGCCATTTTTCTTGCTTATCATATTACAAGCACCATCTGCAGCACAAAATGTTACATTTTTCATTGACATCTAAGTAGTTTTTAGCTTATTATATATCTTTGGAGGTAATGGTACTTTCTAATCTTTTACAGAACAACATTACTTCAGCAAAATGCCAATTAATATATATTTCGAAAGTTATCAATACTACCTTACTGTCTCTCAAAGTTGATTCATCCATTTTCACTGAGAATTTTCTTGTTTTCAGCTTTTAAAGAAGTTATTTTTCAATATCTCCACAAATTTTGTCTATTATTCTGCTAACAATATTGTTACTGAGTCGTATAGCTTTTACATCTTTGTCATCTATTTCACGAATCGTTTTCAGAAACGCTAATATTGACAGTATTATTAAATTCTCTCCTATAGTATGATTTTTTCCAGATTTAGTGATGAATAAAGAAATTTGATAACTACCCTCAAGAAAACTTAAATGTTGTTCTCTTTAAAAAAAAATGTTTGAAAGTAATTCAAATTAATATGAGCACTATGTTTCGCCTTCAAATTCGCCTCAAGACGACCTTGTTTGATTGGTTCGTTGGTCAAGCATTGCTGGAATATTGAGGAATTATTTCTTGTTTGAGCCACACATTTTAGTAAAGTATGTGTTAAAATTAATTTAATGTGAATGATTTGTTATAATTTATTAACAATGCGCATTTCTGCTGAAGGTTTTACACATCACAATCCGATTCCGATGGAAAACCGGATTTGATAGAGTCCATTTTCAAATTGCCCCCCTTAAAAATACCATCAGGAATTGGTAAAGTTATAGGTTTCTTATGTTTTTGAATAATTTTTCTTGACGTTTTTTGTTTTTGGTTCTACTAAGTATATTTGACCTCATAGCATTCTATGATCGGAATTGCAGTTGAGATGGTTGATCTATATTTGAGAACCATTTCGGTTTGTTGGTAATAATATGATCAATTTCCCATCAGATGATACCCAAGTCAATATTCTATTAATTATTCTTTTATAGATGTTCATAATGTGTAAGTTATTTTCAAAAGCAAATTTTATTAATGATTGCCTGTTATCATTTCTTCTTCCTGTAGTATAAGGTCCAAGTATCTTTGTATTTTTTCCTTTATATTTTTCCTTTAAAATCTCCCATTGTGATTACAGTTTTATTTAGGTTTGTCATTACTTTGTTAAGGTTGTAAAATTTTTATTTTTTTTATTTTCTCTTTAGCAATCTCAGTTTGAAGTTGATTGTTTGTGGCTTGGGAGGCTGATATTTAAAACGGCGATTCTGTCTGATATTTCTTTGAGTTCTATTATATTATTTTTGAAGCGTTTTTTCACAATAAATCCTACTCCGTATAATGCAGCTGTTTCATTTTTGTAGTATAGTATGTATTTTTGTGTTCTTCGATTTTCCCATCTCACTCAAACCAACTATATCCTAGTTTTCTGTTCCTAAAGCGTGTTATAGTTCTAAAAGATTTTTGAGATTTTATTGATCTTGTGTTAAGCGTAGCTATGTTTAGTTTTATCCTGTAATTGGTGCGTAATATTGTGTTTGAATTATCTTCTTTGAGCTTTAGAAGGCTATGGTCTATCACCCCGCGGTGACCAGCCTTATTGGGGATCTGGTTGTTTTCTTTTCATGTGGTTTTTGTATTGTATTTTTTGTTCTTCGCGTTTACGGTGTCCAACAATTCCTACTCCTTTTTTTATTTTGTGTGTTTATCCGAAAGTGAAAGAGATCGAGCCCTCATATATGCAAATGCATCTGTTGTATGTATTAAAGAAGGAGTTGTAATGTTCTCCTCCTCTGAATCTCGTGGTGATATATTTTGTGCATTCTTGGCTTGGCATTCTTGTATTCGCTTTTCCTTTTCTCAACTTCTGATTTTTCCTTTATGATAAGCTTATTGTTTTTAATGAATGCTATATTCCCTCGTTCTCTTTCTTGTTTCAATTGGAGTTGAAGTGTTTTACCCGTTTCTATTGTTTCCTTTCCCAAGTCTGTTATGGCATTAGTTTTCTTTTTTTCAAAACTTCTGCTCTCTGTTGTAGTGATGTAAAAGTGATCAGTATAGGTCTAGTTTTACTATCTTTTGTTTGCCCAAGTCTATGAAATTTCTTTATTTCAAATTTTTCGATGTTAGTATTTAAGCTCTCCAAAAGGGTTTTAATTATGTTAAATAATTCTTCGTGTGATTTTTACGTTCCCTTAACACCTTGTATAATTATGTTATTATTCTATTTATGTCCTTTATGTGGTTTATTTTCTGATTTAGTGATTCTACATTTACTTTTAAGTTCTTATTTTCTTCTATTATTGGTTGTATTTTGTCATTAATAGAGCGCATTAAAGTAAAAGTTATATTCTGTGTTATTATTGTTGTTTGCGTCTCTAATTATAAATTCATCATTTGAAATAATTTTAACATATCTTCTGATATTCCTGTGGTATCCAAAATGTAGTAATAAAATGTTGTGAACTGCTTGAAAGGGAACGCAGCGCAATAGTTAGGCCCATAAAGTTGGTAGCACTACAGATGGGTCAACTGTAGATCTATATTTTCTATGGTTAACCGTTTGACACTAACTTCACAATTCTTTTCGTTATGTGAAAAGCAGTAAAAATTTTTAACCTTTTTCTCTAGTAAGTGTTACTAGAGAAAAAGGTTAGTGTAATCCTTCTGTGTGTTGCATCCAAGTTCCTACTGCTTCCTAGTTTTGATTTCCTGATATTTTCTCTATTTTCGATTAAATTTCGGAAGCACGTTAACGACACTGTTATTACATGCATTACAACAAACTGACATGATTATTGAGCATTATCGAGATTGAAATAAAAATAAGCTATTACAATAGACGGATAAAAGTTGATTGTATAAAAGGAACCAACGGAATTTCAGATGAGAGACACTTCACGTTCAAGGGTCGATCAGAACGAGTTTTAAGACATACATATAGGCCACGGAAATGTTTCACACAGTAAAATCAGGAAGATATATATTGCATTATAGTATTGTTTTTGTTTTTTTTTGTTGGTAATTGTATGAAAATAATTGCAATAACTACGCCTATGCTTCTGATAGTATCTAGTAATACTTAAGACAAGTATTGTCATCTCGTTCAATGCAAATTTATCTTTAAGGAATTGCACAAATTACTAAAACAAATTAATGCCATACAACTACCATTTCTAAAATTTCATTCGATCCTAAATATCTAAATCTAGAACAATTTATAGTTGGGTACCTGCTCTTATCCATCGCCGCCCTCAATATTTCTCTGATTGCTTTATGATGATATTTACTCTGGTTGTAGGCCAGTGGAAAGTGTAACCTATTTGCAAATGAGAAATTGCACTCGGATGCTTGTAGGTTTTTCGTTAGGTATAAGTAGCTCACTCTGATTTACTACTTGATGCTAGTATTCATCATCACATTGGCTGTTATTTTATTGCTAATCACGTCTAGTTCCAAATTGATTGATTGATAGTCTTGGCTATAATTGTTTTTGGATTACGCGTGGTTTGAATGTGAATGCATCTTGGTTAGGGTTCCATATTATTCCTAGAGATTTTTTGTTTGGGCATAAAATCTCATAGTCAGTTTGGTCTACCATATATTCCGGTAGCCACTTCAGAAGATTGACGTTGTTACTGGAACATTTTCGTAGATTGAATCCTCCGCCAGATTGATTCTCTATTTCAGATTGTAGGTCTTTAGCCCCTCAGAGCACGTCGTTTATTACAATGTAAGCGATTTTTGGTTTATCTGATCCTTTATTGTAAGCAAGGTGATTGAGGATTCGAATTGATAAGTAAGTTACTGCCTTGATTCCATAGGTGACTGTGCAGAGATGTCATTCTAGTTATGTTATGTATTATATGTTATATTCGTCTTTATTATTCATGCTTTATAAAAAAATATTAACAAAAAAATACAAATTTTGTCAGCAAGCTGAAGAGCGGAATTCATTTGTATCAAATATTCTTCCATTCAAACCCTTACTTTTCTCTACCATTCCAAACAATTTAGTATTGGTTACTTATTTTGCTTATCATTTAGATGCTTATTTCTTCCTTGATTTCAGGATGTTCAACATCAAACTGAGATTGACATTGTAAAGTCTCTCGTGGGCTATGTCTCTATAAAATCAGTTGGGAATTCATTTTTTTCTAGATCTGTCATAAAGACAACTTCATGAAACCGCTAACGAAGAAGGATTTCAATGATATTGTTTTGAAATTGTGGGCTAGAGTATATTTCTTCATTTAAACTGGGATTGTTTAGATGTTTTACACGACGTATCAAACACCACCCGAAACTTGGTGGTAGTGCTATCTAAGATGAATATGGCATGTGAGGAATGTATATCCTGGAGATCGACTTTCAGTGGTGTTTAATGAGACCATATATCCTAGGTCAAGATTTTTATTCATACAATTACCGCATTCTTTGTTTAGATGTTCATCCCATTGCAATCGTCGTTTTTGTTGTAGAAATCTTGCTACTGTTCTGTCTCTTGCCTACCTAAATTTAGGGAGGTGATCGATGAACGATACATAAACTGTGCAGCGTCCATCGTGTCAATCTTCTTGTTGTTACGTTATAATGTATGTTACATAACTCGTCTTCGGCTGTTGATTCTATTTCACCAGATTGTGTAATTCGGCATACAGTGCTAATCCATTGATAATGGTCACTTTGTGTCCGAAATGTACATTTGGTAAATCAAATAAAATTGTGAAGAAAGGTTATTAGTGCTTTATTTGTCAAATTAATTTGATCATCACGTAACTCAAGCAACCAATTTATACTATTTCCGGTTGGGTTTTCGAATCTCCGCCGGATATTATCCATCCAAACTCGGTATTCTGGCGGAGGAATTTGGCTGTATTGGTGCATTCCGAGTAAAATGTCACCTTGTCCTGAGCAGTTGAATGTGCCGTCGCGACGCTTCGGCCAGATCAATTTCCTTAAACTGGTCTTTAAAAGTGAATGCGATTGGATATGCTGGTTGTTGGCTAGTTATCCTTTGTAAAACATATAAGTAATTGTGTTACTAGCTTAAGCTCATTACCTCTGTGTGGATGTAAGACTACCTCTATTATTCAACTGGAAATCTGGCATTTACTTTTTCCTACTCCAGAGACTCTGTTGTAGAATTCGCGATAAATGAGCATCGTGCATGTTGGTAGACCAAACTACTAGAGTATGACTCTCATGCAGTGAACGGGTTTTTGCATTAACTAGTGTTGTAGGCAACAAGTCTTTAATTTCAAGAGAAAATGTGTTGTGTGTTTTTCTAGAATGGCCTGATTGTTATGGTTATTGTTATCCTGGGCGGTTTTGCGTAGATTCATATTGTTGAGCGACGTTTAGCAATATGATGATCATTATGCAGTAATGTGTGATGATATTTATTGCAATAACAGTATCGTTGTTGGCCGGAGAAGGATTAAGTGTGCAGGTGATTTAGGCAATTTTTACACAAATTTCTTTCTCTCATAATTTTGTTTCGCTCTTGTACACTATATGCTAGAAAGGTACAATAATGGTAGATATCATAGTATATCTGAAAGATTTTACACGGTTTGTGGTTTTATGACATTCCGCTGAAGAGTATTGGTCGATTCTGTTCTAAGAACCGGAATCGTTTTTCTAGAAATATCAGAATTTCGGATAGCTGGGGAATATTATGGGAAGATTCCAGGCTCTGATCGAAGATTTTGTTCGTATCATTTTATGCCATGTTTCTAATGAGTTGTAGATATTCCATTGTTGCGTCATCTAATAGTTTATGCTTTGGGGAATAGTTTCAATAGTATTTTAAGCGTATCCCAAGCTATGGTGTAGTTGGCACTGGTCATTGGTAGGTGAGATATTAATTTTAAAGCCTCTCCACGTATCTAACCATTCATATATTCCAGTTTTTAAAAATCCGATTAGTGAAGATTATTGTAAATAGCTTGTGAATATAAGCTTTGAAATTTGGTCCATTTGAATTGATTGAATTCCGTGGTACTTTTGTTAATCTTCATCGGTCATAATATTCAGAATATCCTAAATATTTCCAAATACGGAATGAAATAAAACATAAGAAATCGTGTTTTATTTAATTCTATACTTGAAAATGAAATCCCACATAGTAACAGTCACCACCATCATGTTCCTCTAAATATTACATTCTAGAACTGCTTTATACTGTTGATTCATTTTTTTTCATCTTGACTTACATTTGATACCTGCAGAATTGTTTCAAAAACTTCTATCTTCTATCGGAAACTGATAACTCCAGGATCTGGTATTGGCAATAATGTTGGCACTGATGGTGGCACTGATGTTGGCACTGATATTGGCTTGGCTGTTGGGTGTAGTATTTGCCCCGCTATTTGATCTTGAAATATACTCTCCATGACGTCATTTACCTTTCACTTTTTTAACCAAATGATTCCATATTGTTTTGGCATCAGAAGCACATTTACTTTGAAGGTGCTGCTTTCTTTACTTCCACCAGAATTTGTTGTGTTGTCTTTGTTGAAGAAGACGTAGGTATGATCGGTAGTGGCCGGTCGGATTAGTAATGCCCTTGTTAGGAACTTTACGTTGCAGGTGACGTCACGTTAGGTAGGTGCAACTACTTGTTAACGATGCAGCACATATTTAGAATTTTGTTTCTAGTAGATTTTTCTTTCCTTTTGAAAAAGTTTGTCAGTAAAAACACTCGGTTCTCGATTCCCAAGTGCTAAGACGACAATTCGTTTGCTGTGATTGAAGTGAAATAGTTTCCTCTTCTAGGTTGAACGTGGTGAAGTTGATGTATAGGCTTAACGCTCTGATGTTGAGACCGCTGGATTGAATGATGGTTCCTAGCTACTGGTTTTTAGGCTCTTCGCGAGGTACAAGTAACTCGCAATCACAAATGGGTATGCTGTATTAAAATAATGAAGAATATAATTTAATTAAAGGAGAAATTGTAATCGGAGGTTTCTAGGCTGTTCGCGAGGTTAACTATAATTTGTTTCTTAAATGTTACGCTATTTATGTACAATTTGTATTTACATAATAACTTAATCCACATTCTTGTGATAGCTGGTATATTGTTTGCTACGTCGATGGTAAGTTGGCTGGCTATGTTTGCACCGCCAGATAAAATGCCTCAACGGATTATTTATCTCGCGTCTGTATTGTTATTAGCCTGTGCATTTTACTAAATCGGACACTATGTTTGTTGATGTATTGATTGAACTTACCTCTAACTTGGAACATCATATTCATATTGGCCAAAGGCAAACATTATAGAAACGCATATCATAAGAAGTGATTGAGGATTCTGATGCTCTTTCTTAGGATTATTGTTAGAGAGTGGACTAGAAGTCAAAGTATGGTCGTGTTTTGGAGTACTAATGGTAAAACAATCTAAGAAGGTGACAAGTTCATGTAAAATCCATGCCCTTTCATTCTATTATGTAGTGTATATTCTGGCCACGATTTACACATTGCTAGATTGAAGTAGAGAAATAAATTTTTCTGTCATATAAAAGTATTGTTTAGAGATATAAGATAATCACATTTATTATTATTATTATTCATATAATAATAATAATCATAATATACGAATAATTGATACTCGTTTAACACAGTCTTTTATTTTCTTATTCTATAGTTTAGTGTTCCATATCATAAAACAGATATATTGATGACTTTATTGCCATAACATCGAACTATGTGATTGTCACTAGATTGCTACTGTCACGGCCCAGATTTTAAAGTCTGTTCGTCAGAATTAAACCTGTAGCAAAAATTTTATTTCAGAGAAGTTGTTAGGGTAATAACAATGATGTAAAATAGTTATTCTATTATGTTGAATTACAAGTGCATTTGTAGCCGAATATATTTCAAGTAATATAAATAATCCTGTGATGTGTAAGGCCAGAGGTGTCAAATAACATAAATACACTTACATCTAAATGATTGAGCTTTTCTCTAATATACTACAATACAACTGAATTAGAATATATTAGTCTGAGGAAGTCTGAGAAGCATACCTTTTCCTGCTGTAGCATAGTTTTAGTTAGAGTTTAATTAAAATGCTAGTCAAATCGTTGCTAAAATATTTTGTGTTTTTCAATAATCTCTTCAACATTTAAATTAAATAGAGAAATACTTTACATAAAGTATTTCTCTATTTAATTTAAATGTTGCAGGAGATTACAAAACCATGTTTATTTAATTTAATTCATTAATTAAGTGATAGTTTTTTACGGATTATAATTTAATTATTTATAAAGCTTAGTTTCACTTTTATCATTCGGAATCACACAGAAATAAATATCAAACATGATATGTGAGATTATTTGACGTGTGATTTATGTGTGTCATGTTGATTGTATTTCTCGTCTGCAAAAACGCCTTTATTGTTTGATGATTTATCGCCCGCTGGCAGAAAAGAACAATAAATTAAATGGTGTGAATTAAATTCCAGTAATGACCCACGAAACATAAGTTATTGGCACTTGACCACGCAGCACGGCGCCTAGTGCAATTTAATCGATCCCCGATATTCCGAATACAATCCCTCAAATCTGCATTTGATTTACGGGCCCGCGCACGGAAGAGGGATGTTTTGCGTTGTCCTCCGTAATAAAATAAATCCCTAGCTAGTAATCAGCGCAAGAGAAATCAATCATGTAAGAGGAGCGAGTCGAATTCGGCTCTACGGAGATTTACTTACTATAAATTAACACGTTAAGGGAGAATCTGGGGCGATGAACCTTTTCACGGGGAATAATTTTATTGGGTTCACATAAGACCTAATTTACACATCTATTATATATGGATTCGGAAAGTAAACCGATTTAATGTATTCAGGGTGAAACTAATCAAAGTAACAAGGGTTTTCATTGTCCAAATTTCCTTTCGTGCAACGTAACTAGCACCATAGTGCGAAGCAACTCATGTGAATGAATGAATTTAAAGATTGATAGTGTATAGGCTGGTTTCCAAATATGGGTCATATTGTTTATTATACGGTTGACAGCAAATGATAAGTTTATATAAGTATAATGCATATAAAAAGAAAAAAAGCAAGGAGTAAGCATGTAATTCAGGTTCAGTTATTAGTCTTTAAAATAAATTAAAAATTCAATTAACCGTTAGCTAGATTCAAGTAGCGAATAAATCACGAGGACATATGCAGTAAACAATTTTCTTGAAGTTAGAAACTGGCCCCGGGGACCCCCGCAAAGCGGAAAAGGCCGCCCTAAGTTTTGATGAAAAAAATGGTGTATATAGATATATATATCTTGGCCTATATTTCAGATGTCCGGAACTTGTGTTTATTTTTCCTGTTCGAAATTCAAGGGGCGCATATTAACCGCATATTTCTTGCTAGTCAAACCCTTTATGTTAGGTAACTGTGGAGCTCGTATAATTTACGGGACGTGTTTAACCTCAACTTAGTTACAAATCCTGGCAAAACAGTTCTTGACACTGTGCTGCAGAAAGGTACATTATGCCGAATAAAACAAATATCTGCAATACGGTCGTGTCTTTGATTTGTTGCTGCGACAAATTTTCTCGTGATGGGAATACATTTTATCGCACATAAATATCATTTATGCAGCTTTAATTAATAACGAAAGCAGGTAAATATACATTTGTTAATGATAAATATATAGGTTTATTCAAATATATAAGTTTAATTGAATTATTAATATTTACCATAAAATAATTTTTATTTTAATTTTTTGAAAAAGCAACCTAACATGTGTATATCGCATTTAACATTTAAAACTATCTATTGGTAACAAGTACCAGTTACGCTCAATTCAATTAGGTTTAGAGGTAACCTAATTTAATACTTATATTTATTTTTAGTGTCATATTGCAAAATGATAAGATGGCGCAGTCGGTAGGATGGTCAAGTTAGTATTAGTAACAGCAGGCTTTTCTAACCGCTAGTAATTCTAATGTATCGAGTTTTCCTTAAATAATGTGGTTATATTTATGTATTATATACGTATTTGTTCAGCAATAAAAAACCGAAAATAAAAAAAATTCAATAGGGTTTGGGATTTGCGAAGCCATTCGTTATTTAGTGGTGTTTTAAAAATCAATTCGTTCCGCCGGTTTTACGCCTTTCGCGCGGAGGTGGCAGGATGTGCGAGGTGTTAGCCCCATTTGAATTCGAGAAGAGTTCGTAGCGCCACCCCGGCAAACGGTTAATTGAAAAAGGTAAAACGGCGAGCAATAAAATAGGATATATAATTCTGTCACCTATCGCGGATGGAACTCTTATTGGTCAGGAGATAATTTAAATAAAATCTTCTACGTAAGTATCCGTCGCTCGTTCTAAATGCAAATCGGCCATAGCACTAACCGTGATTCTGTTTTAGCCGAACTGATCTTCTAATGTAGATTGCATATGAATAAAATTGCATCTCTATTTCACGTTTCGACGAGCCAGTTATAACTTTTCCAAATTACTCAATCCCGACCTCTTCCTTTCGCACTGCATTCATCCCACTTAACGAAAATTGTACGGTTTCCAGGTTCGGGACGGCGGAAAACGAAAACGAAAAACTTTATTTTATATTGATCCGCAATTTAATGTTATCATCGCGATTGTCTAACGCGGAGTTGAGGGTGTTTATGGCGATAGTCCCGTAACGACCGGGATTAGGCACTTGGCAAAGCTTAGCAGAAGCCTGAAATATTGTTACGTGCATCCACGATCTCCAGAAACATTGTTTTGTTAAGGCGGAAGATAATGTTTAAAATGTACCCGGGGATCATACTCGTGTCCCTCTTTCCCTTTGCCCTTCCATTTACTTGGATCTATGATAACTAAATAGTCGTCGTGTACACCATGCGGGCTCATACTTGTTGTTATGAATATGTGTGGTAGTAACTTTACATTGCTCTAATTAATTTTATTACCTCATCACAAGTCAAGGATGGATTATACGTTTTATTTAAACTAAATATGAGAAATATGTATCAACCAACAAATTGTTCTTATTCAAATTAACATAATTACTTATATAGTTCTTATTAATTTTGCTTTAATTAATCATTTTTATTTGACCTATATCTTAATTTTATTTTCATCTTTAATTTTTAAAATTACTTAAGTATTATAGTAGAAAACTCTTTTTTATTGTACCTTGATTTTTAAGCAGGATCCTCTAGTTATTTACAGTTCTTATATCCGGCGGTGAGTTCATTCACGCGTTCGACGCGATCGCACTCGAGAATTGTATTTACAAAATCTCGACAAGGGCTGTTTGTTTTGTCACTAAACTACAAACAAGTCCCGAGTCTACATCAAGTAAATATAACGTGCAACTCGTGTTAACATGTGGCGTTCCTGCCAAGGACGTATACAACCACAAGATATAATTATTCAAGGAACATTCTCTGTACTTCCGCAGTTTACCTATTAACTATAATGTATCTGTATGTAGTTACCACGCCAGATATCTTTTGCCAGTCCTGAACTTTGGTATTTAGGTGGTTGGAAATGTATTAAGAAATTATGGCGGCTACATGTTTGGCCCTGTCGTAGGTACATATTCCTATTTATAACAATAATCACTGAGAATTTATGCTTTCGTTACCTAATATATTATTGTTATTAAACTACCAAATTAATTGCGTAAGTAAAAATTATTGCCGTTAGTATAATAGCGTATAATTTTAACGTCACAACTATAAGAATGTATGCATTAACTAATATAAATTTGAAGAGATTAACTCTTAAAAACCTATTTACCAGCTTGCCCACTATTCGCTGGAAAAATGCCCGTCCGTACGGGACTTAAAACTTAATTTAAAAGAATACCATTTTAAATCAACCAGGCAAGCCTGCCAAAGAGAAGGGAGAATAATGACGTATTTAGTAATGCTAATTTAAATTAGCTTTAATTTTTTTCTCGCCGGCTAAAACAAGAAAGTATTTTTGAATAAATTTCTAGTGTTTTATTTCCTAGACATGAATAGATATTTTATCGACTAAGAGAAAGGAAAACAACTAATTGGGAATAGTATTTTTAAGGACATATTTAAGAGAATATAATGGCAAATATAATAATATTCACCATCTAAGTTTTTCATCTAAAAAGTGCTTAAATTGATAAGGAAAATGTATGTCTCCATGACGTTATTGGTGTCAAAAAAATATACACAAAAAAGTGGAATGAAGTAAATATTTTAACATATGTCCTAATTTTAATTTAGTTCACTCTTTTCAAACGTGAAACATCTTCAGAAAAGTCCTCGGCTGGGAGATCCTCAATTGCCATTTCTTCCTCACCAATACCAAAACCCATTTAATGTGAATCCTGAACTCAAGAGGGCGGTTTTGAAGAGCAGGATGTCTAAATCCTTAACGAATTGTAGTTCTTATCCACTTCGATCTATTGACAGAGATTTTCCATGGCAAAGTGGTCAGAATTAATATCCAACTGCTCCTTAGGAGCCATGTAACCCATTATTGAAGTATCATTGATTGCCTTCATGTTACGCTTCATATCGAAATTCCATTCGTATTGAGATATTATAATACATCACTGAGATTCGGTTAGATGGTTTGAAAGGACTACCTTTTCAACTTTGCTATCGAAAATAGTCTTCATTACCTTGCAAAGGCCTTTAAGTTTAGCCTTATCTTCCTCTCTTAAATTCATTTTATAGGTAACAGATACAGTAACAGTTCTTGCCATCTTACACTTTCATTTCTTGTATTACGTATTCATCAATGTTCAGTCATGTACACAAATCATATCCACGCTTTATTACAGATTCTACAAAGATGGTATTGGAAAATTGTTATTTGCTTTCACTAGTAAAGTAGTAAATGTGTTTCTGGTTAGGCTTCATTCAACTAACATATGCTTTAACATATTGAACACAATCACCCAAGCACGGGTGACGTCTATATTTCCGCTGGGGCCTCGTCATCCATTTCCTCGCTCTCGAAAGCTATCTTTCTTCGGAACACTTATCGCATTTCCCACTACGAGACTTTTATGAGGCGTATTGTATTCTTCTAACGTAACGCTTTGCTTAAAAATGATATCACAGATTTGGGCTCCGGGAGAAACACCACCGATTCACGCTGGGCGTTCAACAGATTAAGGGAGCAGGCTTCATCACCACCGGCAGATTTGTGATAACGGAGTAAGTCAAACAATTAAAGCCTATTCTGGGAATCTTCAAGAATATAAATAAATAATAAATTATATTCTTGGAGAATTGTTCATAAAATTCCTTGTAACTATCTCTATCTTCAGGCAACTCACCGAAATATTCTATACATTCCTTAATCAATTACGGTTAACCTTCAAGATATTTTGTTGTTACATTTCACAATAAATGTTAACCGGAAGATCCTTACCAGCGATTACTCCCTTAATGGAACTCAAATAGTCAAGAATGATCTCATCGCAGTTATCTGATGAATATAATACAATTTACTGTTTTTTGCGCTTCTTATTTTCAAAGAGATCGAATAGAATCTTCCTTGATACGAAGAGAAGAGCTCGAGGAGCTTCGAGGAGACCATTAATGCTAAAGTGGTCTCCCAGTCATTGGTGAGAGATTTCAAGAACTCAACATACTCTTCTTGGGTAATATCATCAGCATTACATATCCATTTAAATGATTGGTTTTTAAGTTACGTGAAGAGACATTTCAATTAATAAAACACGTTAGAATTCACTTTCTTCACAATTTATAAATTGCGAAGAAAGTGAATTCTAACGTGTTTTATTAATCAGATTAGTATCCAGATTAGCTTGGTCTTGTTTAATTCCTCAGTGTACCTTAAGACTCTTTCTTCGGAACACTTATCGCATTTCCCACTTCGAGACCTTTATGAGGCGTATTGTATATTTCTAAAGTAATACGTTGCTTAAATATGTTATCACAGTTTTGGGCTCCTGGAGAAACTCCACCTATTCATGATGAACGTTCAACGACAGACTTCATGACCACTTGCATATTTGTAATAACCGAGTAATTTAACTAATTAAAACTTATTCTGGGAATATTCAAGAATATAAAGCTTGATTTTTATAGAATTGTCATTTCTATCTTTGGGCAACTCACCCAAACTCAATACATTCTTTAATCAAATACGGTTAACCTTTAAGATATTTTGTTGTTATATTTGACAATAAATGTTAACTGGAAGATCTTTATCATCGACTACTCCCATTATTCAAATATTCAAGAATGATCTTATCACAGTTATCTGCTAAATACAATATAGTTTACTGTTTTTTGCGCTTCTTATTTTCAAACAATCTTCCTTGGTACGAGGGGAAAAGATCTGATTACAGACCCCTAACACTAAAGTGGTTTCCCAGTCATTCCACAGTGTACTTTAAGACTCTACTTTTTCTTATCCTTTTTTTCCTTATAATTCCTTATGATCCTCATCTACATCGCCAAAATTTATCCTCAGGTGCATCCTCCTTACTTTTTTTTCCTTTTCATCATAACTCCTTGCCATACTCATTTTCCACAAAACGTTTGATGGGGTAGTAATGAACTGCAAGTATTTCTTAAAGATTTTCTTAATTTTGTTTTCTTTCAAGAATTCTGTTTAATTTTTATTGATGTGCAGAGCGAAATAAATAAATAAAACTCCGACATTCTTCAGTTTGAAGGGCACGGCTCGTCCACTTGTCTTCTCCGCTGCGTTCGCTTGGTCAATTGAAGTACCCTGGAAGGCGAACTGTACGTTTAACTTATCCTTTCGTACAACATACATCGTTGTGTTTTTGCTATGCTCGATGATTTTGTATGGGCTTTCATTGGCGGAGTAGAAGGACTTTTGTATTACATCTTTTCCAACAAACACGTGTGATGAAACGGCATCGGGCAGGTCATTAACTAAAAATGGTTTTGTTTAGTCGTGGTTTGACATTTGGTTTGGTTTTACAGCCATCTTAATTTTTTTAGTCGAGTTGAATACGTCTTGCTTATCCTAATTTCTTGCTAACATTTCCCCAATGTTTCCTTCCTGTGGTCCTGACTCCTATCAGACCAATTGGTAGGACTTTCGTTCAGTGGTCGTCCTTATGACAAATTAGTGCTGTTTTAAAATGTCCGTGAAATTTCTCCACAAACCTGTCCACCTGTAAGTGGTTCGCTGCCTAGAAAACCCCGTGAGTCTTTTAAGTATCTCAAACAGTAGCGACTCAAACTAGTGTTTCTAGTCCATCATAATCCTCGGCGAAATTAGTGAATCTTGCTATTCAGTGTTTGCAAAACAAACTCGCAACCGAATTAGCCTCGATGTTTGCATTGGGATTGCCTCTGGCTACCGGATGAAGCGGTAGATATATATCAGAACGTAATTTTTCCCTTCGACTCGGGTCGACAATGTCTATGTGCACATGCTCGAATTTTCAAAGTGGCAGTCTAAATTTATCCGCTGTGAAAGCATCGTGCCATGAAATTTTCGGCCGTCGTCATGTCAAATATTTCCTACTCTTGCAATGTGCTTCAACTTTTGGCGATGAAGCGCCATCCACAGCCATCATATACCGCTGCTACACTGAAACGTGGACGTAGTTCGCTCACGGACAAAGTTAAAGAAATAGGTTTGTTTAGATTAATACACTTGTGTGTTCCATGTTTTTATTTGCAGCTTCCTAAAATTAAATTATAAAATTCGAAACATATATCAGAAAACTGCCAATAAAAATATGAAACACAACAAGGGTATTAATCCAACAAACCTAAAATAAAATTTTTACTCTATCAAAAATCTAGATATAGCTTGGCAAGTATTACAGTGAACAACGATAAGCTAAAAGATAAACTTGCAATTATGGCACAAACACTAGAGACCTTCAAAAACAAGAGACATAAACAAACCGAAATCTTTAACAGCACAATTACGGGAAAAATATAGGAAAAATTTGGGAGGATCATAACAAACTAACCAAACAACCAAAAATCACACCAATCTATAAACCCGATGCTAATTTTTATGAACTAATTTTGTTAATATGGATCATGTCCTCATTATGGCCGGCACAGTTGATGCAGGTCGACACTTAGATGTAAAGAAAATAAACCAACTTTTAATACCATGAATTAATCGAGCTTATATTTACATTATTGAAAAATCCTCCTTGGTAAGGTAGACCAATCTAAAATCATTTTATAAACTCAATTAATACCCAATTAGCTAAGTATGAAAACAAGGTTAAGTGCACACACATTACTAAGGTAATAGAGAGTACCTCCATTTACATACACAATAGATTAAAGTTTTAATAATTAAGAATATGCTAGGGTAACTCAATTAGAATAAATCTAGTGCTCTTTATAATGACCGAAGCATCCTGTTAGTTAGTTAGTGTCCTGATCCTGTTCATATGCTGCGGTGCAGTTATATATTGGATATGGCGTCGGTGCAATATAAGAATTGACAAGAAGATAGCAAGCGAGATCCACCGTTACCAGGAGCTGCTTAACGTACGTGTCCGAGACAATTAGTGAGTAGAGAAACAGTGCGTTATAATAATCGCGAATGGTGGAATTTTTAGCGTTCAAATTACTGCTAAATAAGATCAAAAAATTCGGCGTAAAGGAGTAATAAAGCAACAATTAGATAGATTGGAAGAACTAACATTAGAGGTAGATAAATTAATAGTACAGGCAAATGTGAAATTAGTATGGGAAAAAGTATATGTGTGCAGATGGAAGAAACAGTGTCCCCATGACGAGCCCTGCTCCATAAGTTACATGGCGTCTGACAACACATCACTTTACATTGGTCTTCTCATTCAGATGCACTTGCTAGCAAACTATGCTCCTACATCTACCTTATTTGTAACCTAGCACAGATTGTATCAAAAGATACACTAAGGGTGGCATACTTCGCATTGATCCAAAGTTACATTTCTTATAGGGTGATCGTATGGTAATCGTGAAGTGGCCACGATGAGGCATCAAATCTTTGGACTACAACAAGAGTCAAGAGAATTATGTCGGGTTATGGATACACCGAGGACTGTGTCCAGGCTTTCAGGGATATGAGAGTACTAACCAGGATTGCCTAATATATATTCAAAATCATTTATCCCTTTATCAAAATACCTCTGATATTCAGACTTACAACACGAGGCATTAATCGTATATCTTTCCAAAATGCACCAGACTCAGCAAATTTCGGACTGAATATTGCAGATATCTTGCATTTTAATTTTATAATACACTCCTTGATACAATAAAAACGCGAAGTAATGCCATATTTACTATACGCACTAAAGACCTCCTGAGCACCAAAGCATTTTACAATTGGGACTAGTTTCTTGAGTTTGATTTTAGCTCGTACCTGTTCTAGCGTAATTAGGTATTCGTCCTCGTTTCTACGTATTAACTTGTTACAATAAATTTTAATCTGTCCTAATAATTTTTAATCTGTTAATTATGTTTAGGTCATAATGTTAAATACCAAATGCTTTATATTATTCTTTATGTTAAATTTAAGCATATACACCATAGGTCTTACTGGATTTTAAATGCGTAACCATGATCTCAATTTGATCTTCATTTTTTTCTGAATTGTGATTTTTACCATTTAGTATTTATTATTATATTACTATTTCTTAATTAATATATTGTACAACATGACGTATGTAAAATATATATGTTAATAAAGATTTATTATTATTATTATATTTATTATATTATCGCTGTGCCGTAAAATATCTGTGCGAAAACTAATTGAAAAAGATCGTCGTGTGACATATCACAAAATGGAGAATTGTTTAAACATTAATATGACCAGCAGGCATAAGAAGTTTACCTAAAGTTTTCGGTAAATGAAGAGAAACCAACCCAAAACGACAAATCATTTTGCATTACAACATTGCGATTGCGGTTGAGGCCTAAGAAACGCATGTTTTAGAGATATCATCTTCTACCTGGACAAAGTGCTTTGAAGGATGGTTCAATCGCATGCAAAAGTATATAGATGTTAAAGTCGATTATTTTGAAAAGCAATAAAAATATTTTTGATAAAATTGATTTGTTTATACTTTCTATTTTAAATACATAAATATCCCCTAGGTCTGCGAAGTCTTTTATGGTTATTTGTTTGAGCGTGTCGGCGACTATGTTTTCCTTCCTTTTCATGTGTGGAATATCAGTGGAAAAATGTAATTGAGGTACCGGAATTGTCACGGAGAACAATTTTCTGGTTTATGTGCAATGTTAACAGTTTTTGGTACGTGAAGATAGTGAAAGTTCATCCCTCGAGGAGATGCTAGTTGTGCGAATATTTCCAAAAATTTTTATGTCGTTGACCGCGTTTTACTCCTCGACCGGGAATATTTTGCTGGACAAGAGTTCGAGAGTTTGTCGGATTGCACCTCCTAGCACGGTGTCTTACGCTTTGGTTCGGGATTTGGTGCTAGCATTATGTTTTCGCTGTTCAAGGTGGTTCGTTGATTACCCCGTTTTTTTTCCATTTAGTAGGTCGTTTATGGGTATTTTCTTTGCTGTTTCTAGAAGTTGTAACTGCTATATTTCTGCCACTTTGTTGCAGAGAATTTTCGATCTTTCTCTGGACACTATAAGGTACGATACCATTTTCGCTTAACCGGTGGTTCTTCTGACTTGGATGGCACCAAGATGTCGTCTATTTAGAGATAGCAGAATTCGAAGGCTTGTAGTATTTCGTCCTTGAATCGGTTTTTGCTGCATTTCGTAACCCGAATGTCATTGCGGTTTACAGAATGTCTTCCTTGGTTATCTACGGTTGAAAAATATTGTTGGCCATAAAACTCTTGTGAAAAGTCCTCGATGTGTTGGGTATTGTTTTTACGTTGAGTGCTCGTTAATCTTTGCATGGTCGCCATTTTGCGTTTTTCTTTTATATCAAGTGTCAAAGCGAAGACCAAGAACTTCTTAAAGTTTGCGCTATTCCCATTTGGTATAACTCTTTTTTCGCCATTTGTAATTTTTCTCGCTCGAGCCGTCACTTTCTACTGGACTGGTAGAGGTTTGGATGTCGTGTGTTGTTTCGTCTTGTGAAGCAGTTGGTAAGCCTGATACCTTACTTATGCTATGGTATTCTAGTAGGATTCGGTAATAGCTCATTGTGGGACAGGAATTTAAATCCAATGATTGCCTTTTGTACATCGGCGATTAAAAATATCTACAGAAATTTTCTACGCAAATTAAGGTCCAGGTCTAAATGTTGAGTGCCGTTCTGTTTGCTGTTTAGAGTTTATATGTCGCCGCGCTGTTGGCTTGCTTCTCTTAACGTCGGGTCCCATGTCGATTGAGAACTGTACATTGGTGACGTAAAGATGGTGTGACGTAGCTGTTGCTACTGACTGCCTAGGTCGAATTTCCATTCTTTGCATGGAGGGCGTGCATTGTTTTCGAATGTATAATGGAACCAGTAAGTGGCGAACTTGCGGTCTTCTGGTCTGCGTTGGTTGTGGTTTCGTTTCCTTGCTTTTGCTGGACTTTGAGCTATCTGATAACGGCGTCTCATTATATGACAGTGTCTGCGACTTCAGCTGCCTATATCAGGCTTGCCTTGGCATGGGTCGCGAGGTTGGTTGAAATGTTGTTTGTTAGTCTACTTATTAATAACCATCTTAATAGGCCTGTTCTATTTTACAACAGTCTAAAGGATGTAATTGAAATAATAAAGTAGATTTTAGAGTATTGAGTTGAAAATTGACGTAGTTACTTAATATTTATATTTTTACTTAATTTTGGAAATAGGATAAATATTTTTCGTGATTTTTATGTTTCTTTGCCATTAATAATTTGTACTTTTTTTATATAAATATTTTAAATGGCAGTGATTCTCTATTATTTACGAGCGTAAATAATAAGTGATTTTAATTTTTACAAACGTATTTTATGTTTACAGTAATTAGTAGTTATATATTCATTATTTGTTTAAAATTAATAATGCAATATTGAGAAACATGGTAATAAAATGCAATATATACAATGAATGTGAAATGAGCACGTGGGCACATCTTGAATTTCCATCACTATCCACCCTCAAGCATAGAGAAGCAGAATAGAATGCATCGTTGTGGTAAAATGTAATCAATTAGCACCACTTTATAAATTCAGTGTTTTCCACGAGCGCCATAATTGAATGGCATCCATTTGCGTTTTGAGCCCCGTACAATGCAAACTTATTCGCTTTAATTACGCAAACAGATGCGAATTTTAATGAGCAATGGCGCGCGGTGGCGGCGTCGTCGGCGGTGGGCTGGGGGGAAAATACTCAAGATGTGTATTTGAGTTAAATCCTCAGTTTATATAAATAGTCCTGATAGTGTATAGGGTTCGAGGAGGGGACATGGATGTGGTGCGGAATGCGGTGATGCGAATCTGGAAGCTTACCTACCCCTAAATTAATGACGACTGCATTGAAACTCCGATGCTTGTAATGAAGCGAGGCTCTGCGACCCTAACCCACCTCAACCACCTTAACGGCTGCGACCGGAACTGCGCCCCCGGAGGAAGATATATGCACGCCTCGTCGGCGAATTTCGATGTGCTGAATTGGAATTTTTAAGAATATAATTTTTCCCGGCGGTAATGGGGTTACTCGTTAAAAGCAATTATTTTTATATGCGATCATTCTTAGATTTTTTTGTGTAATTTGCTCACCACAAATCGCCTGACCGAAAATAAATCGGAATTTAGAGCAAGACGTCTTCTTTACTTATCAAACTAGTAATGTATAATTATTTGTACGTATTCGTCGCATTATTTTGCTTATGAACTATATAGTTAAGTAAAAGATAAGTCTAAATATTATTGTAAATTATTGTGAACTGAAAAGCTTCAATAAGTTTTAATAATTAATAACGTTTATTACAAACATAACAAAATTGCTTATATTATAAAATTATCAATTTTATAAGCTACAGCATGATAAATATAATTTTCACAAGTATTCTCTTATTGAACTAAACTTATCTTAAACTTACCAGTTGTTTAATTTTAAGCCCTTTTCTTATTCCCTGGTGATCCGTTGGAATTGGTCTCAAACCACTATGCATTTATTTAGCAGACCCACATGGACTGCGTTGGTCACCACTGGTATAAATTGTAAATGAAAGCTAGCCGTGATGAATATTTAAAAATTGGGAGACACATTTCTTTCCGGAAATATATCTTGAGATCTTGACAACAACTCGACGTTTCTCTTTTGAAACTAAATATTTATGCGTTATTAACTTTTCCTCTTATTATTCTACCTTTCTGCCTCGGCGATTTACCATATCTATAAATAATTTATATCCTTGATATTAAATAAAATCCATAAGTAAAACATTCGTTCTTATATTTTTCACTATTGATGTATTTATTGTTGAATCAAATTATAACCCTCTTATCTCAAACGAATAAAGTTATATAAGTATTTTAAACAAGTTAATTAATTCTTTAGGTACTATTAACAAAGTGCATCACCACGATCACGCTCATTTCAATATATTTTTATAATCATGATAAAATATCAACGTCACCGTATGAAAGATGCACGAGCGGTAATTTTCCGCCAAGCGGCTTCGCACAACGAAGTTTTTACACATTTATTTAAATACGTTATGACGGCATATCAAAAATTGACTTGTAAAAGAGTATATTTCAGCGACGTTTTACTAAAGTGCTCTTGAAAGACACACCATATGTTGAGTGCTTCTTACTATAATAGTAAATTCCCAGAGATGCATCCGTTGGGGTTCCGCGCTTCCTGGAGAAATAAGATCCGAGTTGTGAACGGTCATTGTTCCCTTTGATACTCCCGGCCTTAATCAATTGGATGATCCAATGTGACGTCTAGTGGATGGTGCTAAGGGGAAGAGGGATGCTTGTTATTTAATAATAGGGAGTAGACGACAAATAATAATCCAACGTTATATTTCAGAGGATGGATGTTTAATTTTATAACTCTAATTTACACAATTATATAAGAATGCATTATATACAATTTCCATTCTTTGTTAGATTTACATCTACAGGGTGAGTTTTTTAGATGTTCTCAATAGGGATCTCAGAGGAATGTAGTTTTAAGAGACGAATATTATTAATCTGCATAAATTTACCCACAACTTTTGTCTTTTGTCCAAGTAACCTCGAAATATTGATTTTTCTAAAATTTACACATTTACTTTTTTCAAAATATCTAGTTACCCTTGACTTGGAAAGTTGAATTTTATTCGTCTGGTAAAGCTACACTTCTTTCCTCATTTAACCGTTTTTTTTTTGTATCTAGTATAGTTTCCGGAATTCTCATAGACATCTAAATAAACTCATCCTGTATATTTAGTTCCTTAATTTTACGTTTTTCATTGCCAGTATTCTGATAGCAATCAAATACAAATGGTGATGTGGCCATCATACTTTCCCTTTATTTTTCTCGAAAACTATGAGGCTTACACAAAAAAGGGTATTCCTAATGATTTACTCAATTTTGAATTCTAAATTCTAAATTATTATGCATATGTAGGGTGGGCGGGTGTTCACTAAACCACCCTCCAATCAGTAAAACACAAGCGAGGGTTTTAATTAAATGTTGTAAAACGTAAATAAACATAACATTTTTGCAAAATTTAATAGATATATTCAAACAGATACTTATGGCCTAGAAAAATCACTGTGCAACCTATATTTTGAGGACGGTTTATCATCAATGCGATTTTAAAAATGATATTCATAAATTTATTCCGTTAGGAGGATTGTATGGAATTATGTGGATGTCCAATTTTTGAAAAAAGAAAGAAAATTTGACGCAAAGAAATATTAAACTAAAAAAGATAAGCCTTCAAAGATACATATAACCATCACCGACATCTGTAGAAAAAACTGTAGTGTATATAAAAGAGGGTTGTTGGAACTTAAATGACCTAGATTTTTGCTGATTAGAAATTAGATTAGATTTCACCTTGTGTGGTTAAGAATATATTGACTTAAATTATCTACAAAATACTGCTTGCGCAGTGATGTATGCCTGCATATAAGGAGTACTGCGCCTGCAGTATTTTCTAGATGATTTACAGCAATAAGATACTTGTGGAATTGAAATTAAACACTGTGCAAGTAGTATATTGTGGATGGTTTATCATTAATGCAATTGTAAAAATAATATTCTAAAACCTATTTAGTTGGGAGGATTTTATAGGCAGTATGGAATTATGAGGATGTCCAATTTGGAAAGAAAAGACTGGACAATTTGATGCGAGAAGGTATTAAACTAAGAAAAATAAGTTTTTAAGGATCATCTGTAGAAGAAACTGTAGAGCAGTGTTTCCCAAGCTTTTTTGTGCCATACCCCACCTAAGCCTTTCTAAAATCCTTATGCCCCCTGAATCACATAAATAATTTTTAATATTAAAAAATTGAAACTTAAATGACAGGTTTTAGGAAGAAACCACTAGAAAGTTGTTAACGAAACACTTCAGTAAGTAAATTTTAAAAACATATAATAAAAAACTGAAATTCAAATTCCAAATAATTTTAATAAAGATTTTTCTATATTAATTTATTATTTTAATTTAGTGAGATCCTTGCGTTTGGTACTTGCTACACAGAGATTTTATGTTAGGTTCCAATTTGGTTAGATTCAGTCTTAAGTCTTCCCGTTGTGTTATATCCAGGTGATTTCTGCTTTTACCAGTAAATCATTTACAGCACTAAATCCACATTCAGTTAAATATGAAGACGGAAACCTTAACAACAGTTTTCTTGCTTTTCTTCAATTTGGGTATTTGATTTCTGTTTCCTCAGAAAGCCATGCCATCGCTCCTTTTATATCAAATAGAGTTTTACACTAGTATAGCGGTATCATTTACTTCAGATTTTTGGAGCCAATAAATCTGTTAAGTGTTTTTGTTAATATATCTCTGACATAACTCAATAATGGTAATAAAACCAAATATCTTCGCTTTTGAAACGACACACGTTTTATTTCTTCCTTGAAGTTGCTTATTTAATGTATTAAGTTTTTCAAAGATATCGTCTAAATGCTTTAGAATCGACTGTTAACAGATACTTCATTTAAGGTTTGTCGCTAAAAAGTCACTAAAAGTATCAAAAAGTTCTATAAATCTTTTCAAGCAATTCCCTTTAGAGATCCACCATACTTGAAGTAAAAGTCTCACATGGTCTGCATTTTGTTTTTCACAAAATAGCTTCAAGAGACGCTCGCATTTGGCATTAGCTTTATTGAATGCAGTACTTTATTTAGAACAGGTGAGATGATTTTAACTACCTAGTTTTCCCTATGAATAACACAATGCACAAGAATCATTTCTGGATTCTCATCTTTCATCAATTTTAAGCAGCCATTTTTGGTTCATCATATTAGAAGCACCATCTGCAGCATAATATTTTATATATTTCATAGGTATATTATTGACATCTAAGTTGTTTTTAGCTTATTATATTTATATCTTTGGAGATAGTGATGCTTTCTAGTCTTTTACAGAACAACATTTCTTTAGCAAAATGCTCTTTATCAATATATCTTACGTAAGTTATCAATATTGCCTCACTGTCTGTCAAAATTACATTTTCACTGAGAATTTTCTTGTTTTCAGCTTTTGAATAAGTTGTGTTTCAATATCTTCACTCATTTCGTCTATTCTTCTACTAACAGTATTGTTACTGAGTGGCATAGCTTTTACATCTTTGTCAAATTTTAAAGAACCATTTCAAGAAATGCTGGTATTAACGGTTTTATTAAACTCTCTTCTATAAAATGATTTTTTCTCGATTTGGCGATGAATAAAGAAATTTGATAACTAGCCTCAAGAATACAATTATGAGTTGAAATATGAGCAGTAAATAGAGAATTCTAGCATTGCTATAATGGCCCGGACCAAAAGGGTTAAACTCGTGTCAAGTCCATTTTCGAATTGCCCCCCTGTGGGGCATGGGCCCCACGTTGGAAAACACCGCTGTTGAGGGTTGTTGGAAGATTCACTGAACACTTACTGATTTGAAAACTAGAAGTGAAAGTATATTTTTAAATTCTTGAGAATATAAAATAAGTTAACCGCTAATAATTATTTAAATCATGTAAATCAACAAAATCCTGCTTGCGCAATTCTGGATTATTATGTATATGTATGATGGGATTATTATGTATATGTAGGGTGGATGGGTGGCCTCTAACCCACCCTCCAATCAGTAAAACATGAGCGAGGGTTTTAATTAAATGTTGTAAAACGTACATAAACACAACATTATTGCAAAATTTAATAGATGTATTCAAACAAATTCCAATAAGTTTTGATGATGTTTTTCTAATTGGAGGGTGGGATAGAAGCCACCCACCCGCCCTACATATACATATAAACTTTAATTCCTTATTGTCTCTTTGTATCCAATGAAATTAATTACAAATCATTTTGAATAAAAATCAAATTAAAATGGAAACATTTTTGAGTGAGTAAATTAATAAACATATGATGCATGATGGGTGGGCAGACTTTAAATCTAAGATAAGATTTGCTATAGAAAGTTAATTATATTTAAAATTAAATTTTGATTTTTTAAATTTTTTATTACATAAAGGGTTTGATAGTTTTTAGTAGCAAAATCGTCAACGGTTAGCAATTAAAGTTATCATATATATGTAGGGTGGGTGGGTGGCCTCTATCCCATCCTCTAATCAGTAAAACACAAGCGAGGGTTTTAATTAAAAGTTGTAAAATATAAATAAATACAAAATAATTGCAATTTTTAGAGATTTGATTATACAAACTTTTCAAATAATTTTTATGATGTTTTACTGATTGGAGGGTGGCATAGAGGCCACCCGCCTACCTTGCATATACATATAAATTTCAATTAAAGATCGTCCCGGGGATTGGGCTAGAATTAATTACAGAACTTTTTGAATTAAAAAGAAATTCAAAAGGTAGAGTTTTTGAGTGAGGTAATTAATAAAATTTTAATGCATGATGGGTGGGCTGACTTTAAATCTAAAATAGATAGGATTAGCCATAGAAAGCTATTTACATTTAAACTTAAATTTGGATTATTTTTTATTTTTTATTAGATATAAGATTTTATTGTTTTTTGCAACAATATCACCAACGATTAATATTTAAGATTATCATATATGTAGGGTGGGTGGGTGGCCTCTATCCCACCTTCGGTAAAACATAAGCGAGGATTTTAATTAAAAATTCTAAAATGTAAAGAAAAATAAAAATGGTGATATAGCCATCATAATATTTCCTTACATTTTCTCCAAAACTATGAGGTTTACGCAAAAGGCGATTCTTAATAATTTGCTCAGTTTTTAATTCTTTACAATTACTTGTTATATAGATTTCATATAACTCCCATATTTTATTAGTACTAGGCAAAAAATGTCAAAATTTTTAATTTTTAATTTTCTCGCAAGTTAAGCACTTTATGAAAAACATGTTCTAATAAAACTTGCTCAGTTTCTCATTCCTTTTAATTTTTGTTGTGTAATATTTTTAAAATTTAGAGAAATATCGAGAAATATCCAAAAATCGCCTCGAGTAAACTACCACTTCCGGTTTAGGAATGTTTACCAAAAGCTTTTCAGTTCGAATTTTTAATGATAAAACCTTAAGTTTAAAGTTTCATCTCAAACGAATTATTCGTTTTTGTGATACAGCGCCCACAGACATTTTCACGCACGAAAACAAAACTTCCCCTATATATAATATATAGGGAAAGTAATAATACTAGACGGACAGAAATTGTTAGCAAAAAGTGTCAGACGGAATTAAATAGCGCCATTTTATACTTTAATGTCGCGAATGTAATTAAATGACTCAATCCACGAAACGCCGAATCGATACGCTGATGAAACAGGTACATTGAAATTTATTTGCATTCTGAACGCGTCGGGGGCGAATTTAAAGAGTTCCGGCACTAATTAAAAAACTTTTATTGGAACAAATGCAAATTTAGTCGATTCGCGCGGACTTTTTACTAGATCGCCAATAATTTATCGCTTGTTTAGCTTAAATTCACCCAACCTAGCACCAAACCCATTTTATTTATCGCCTTGCTGGTCACAGAGAGCACATGATGAATATTTTAATTGTTTCAGGAATAATTCACTAATCACGAACTAAAAAAAAAACTTTTTCGAATCAATCGCTACGATGATTTAACTGGAATCTAAAAAAAGGGCGCCAAAGCTGAACATGATGGATTGCCGAAAACGTTCTTAAATGTATTCAATTTAATATGTATTAGGGGATGTTTTTAAAACGAAATGGGCTCCCGTAAAATTCTCCCATGCCGTTTATTTGATTTCGAAAATACTTCTGAGGCGATGTTATTTACGCCCCGCTAGGAAAAACCGGTGGGAATTGTTTAAATAATTATTTATTATCCTCTCAGATGCTGATATGTGCTGCGCAACGCAAAATATCTCATATTATTACAATATTCAAATATAATTCCGGCCGGAGTTGTATCGGCGTAATGCTGACTTTGTCGTATTAAATTTCCCAGTGGTGTTACCACCCTCTGTATTGATGTAATCATATTTTAGAATATTTCGGGATACGTTTTTTTTGCGTTTTGTAATAATACGATCAATGAATGCGTAGATATTGGCTGTTTTTGCAATATGGAAATTTATCTGAATCATAATAATATTTAAATACAAAATTAAGAACATTAAAAACAGTATATATAAAAATATTTTTGTCAGAGAAAACAAACGCTAATATCTTGAATGACGGTTTATCAAATAAGTTAAACACTCCCAAGTAAAACTCTGTTCATCTTTCTCCAACTGCGCTACACTGATGATATTCAGAGGATCGAAACAGGTCCGTGGCTGTTGTTAATAGGGAACAATAGATAATATAGTTGATATATATATTACTTCAACTGTAAATCAATTTATTAATTACCCTTAATGTATACAATTAAATAAAGTTTTCTAGTGCTAATTGAAACCCCATAACAAGAGGAAATTATTCGTTTAACTTTATTATAATATAATTGAATTGAGAACTGAGTTTAATATACTTGATGTTTTCATTAGTAAAAATGTTAGTAAAATTATAAATTGTAGTTTATTTTTCACTGTATAATTTTTTGTAATGATATATAGGAAAGAAACCGTAATCAGATTGAATTAATGCGCCGTGATAGAAGAATCAATATCATCACGATAGGAATTATTTTCATGTCATCAGTTCCCTATATAAAACTTTCGCAGGCGAGTCCTTTGTCGCCCTATCGGATATTCACACACTATTAAATAATCCACCATGTTTAGACCCGGCAAGTCACTCCTTCACGTATCTATGCTACTTAAGGCCGCTGTCCCATTAAGTAATAAATCGCGCGACGTTAATTGCAGCACTGATGACAATTAAAAGTGGCGAAATAATGGCAGCCATCGCCTCGTTTTCTAATTGAAACTGAAATAAAGGCAGAGCGATGGCTGGAAAATGAGTTTGCAGAAACGGCGAACTGAATATCCTCCTTACAATCTGGCATTGTTTATCTTTTACTTTAGAAACAAAACCACGAAGAGCAAGAAAATGTAAACTACTTTGTTTGAAATTCAAATAAGTTGTTCGTCGAATTGATGTTTCTTGCGCCTGTAGAGGGGAAATGTACATAAATCTGACAGTAATGGCACTCAATTCTATCTATAATTGACTGCATATTAAGCATTAAATTGATGGTAGGCGGGGAGCGGTTTCAATAAAAAAACGTAATTAAAATTTTCCACCGCTCCAATTTTCCAACACGAAAGTGAAATTCAATTTAAAATTACTCCACCGTACAGTAATACATTTATGAAATATTAGTTTTAATAAGTGCGAAAGGTGGTTTCCTCGCTTCAGAAAATAATACAATTTACAAGGCAACACGTAAAAATATAATGTAGGGTAATCACACTTTTCATCACTCCTTAGCTCACATTTCTTGGCCGCCCGTTAATAAATTCACGCGCCCAACTATGCAAACTATTTCTTTTAGACTTTATTACGGCAATTGCTAATTACAGGGCCTGCATTTTAACCCAAAAGCCCCGAAATAGTGGCCTTTTAACTGAACTATTCCACGCTAATGTCGTACGAGCAATTTGCATTTAGTTTAGCATAATTGCGCGCGGCCAAAATAGCGTGAAATCAACGATTCATATCTCACAATGGTCGCGTTACGTTATTAAAATTAAAATCGCATTCATATTCAAATTTCATTCTAAGCCCTTTAGTTAATACTTAATTTCTATTTGATGATACATAAGGGAAAACAACTAATTCTCGGCATTAATTCTTGTACAATTTATTCTGTAGTCCATTTTCTTGTCCAATATTGAAAATTATGCAATTTTATACTCAATTAGAGTACAAACGAACAATAAATGACTTGAAGATGTCTTACAAATGTTGACTTTTCTGCTTGATTTAAGCGGATCGTTTTCAACATTCAGCAGTTTTCGTTGAAAGTTTGGCTTGGAATTGTCGATGACTGACAAATTGAACTGGTATTTCTACCAAAAATGACTTAGTAGGGAGGTATATCGCAACTCTTTATAATAAACTATTTCAATTTCTTGAGGATATATCATTGGCAGTTAGAAATTAATTTCTGTTTATAACAATAACATACGGAGAGAGATCGATTGATAACAATATATTTATTTACAGACCTGTAGAACCTTGATGTTGGTGAGAAGGCTTGAGTGGTCCTATGAGTGTTGGGGCGAGAACCGGCTGTTAAGTCGAGGGGGTGGCCCCTATGTACTGAACGGATAGCCGGGATGCGGCCTGACATGAGGATCCAGACGAATAACAGGATGTGCACAAGGCCTCTCACTCCACTTTGGCCCTGAGTTCTCCCTAAACGGGCGGTCGGAACTAACCCACTCCGATCAATCAGCTGCGTTGTAAGGTCAAACTATCCCGGGGGAATCTGCGTCTTATCACAGGTATCCTTACGGGTCACTGTCAGCTAAGGAAACACTTGTTTACTATGGGACTGGTGGAAACCCCTATATGTAGAGCATGTGAAGAAGAAGACGAGACAGTGGAAAATGTGTTAACCACCTGCTTGGCTCTCGCCCACCTTAGAGAGTCCATGCTAGGGGAGCTCTGGCCGAACATGGCCAACATAAGGGATAACCCTCCAAGCGTTGTGCGGTTCTTTGCACGCCACCTTGGGTGGCTAAATGAGTGATAGAACAACGCAGGGCTGTCCCAGTCAGGGGGGCACAACGGGCCTAGTGAGGCCTAAGTGCTCTGGTCAATGATTTAATCACCCTTGGCAAACTCAATCCAGATCCAGATCCAGGTCAAACTTACGACAGGGTGAGCCCCTGGGGGCGGAGGGACGTACAACGGACCCAGCACATGTGCCAGGCACTCGTTCGAGTGCAACCCGTCCTTGGTGACTATATCCCCTTGGTAGCCCTGGCGATCGATTATCGACGTCCCTAGTGTGGGCTCCGTGGCGGGTGGGGAGCTAAAGGGATGAAGTACTATCTATTAGCATGGACATAAATAAAATAACAAAAACCACGGTAGTAGCAGGCAGGTCGCAAGATCAACCTGCTACTACGAAAAAGACAATAAATGTGGGTGAGTCCCTGGATTCCCCGCAACAAAGAGTGGCTGCGGGCGGGTCTACTGATCCACCCGTCACCACAAAAGAAGCCGGCCCACAGAAGCAACCCCCAAAAAGAAAGCGCATTTGTGGAGCCGAGCTAAAGCGCAGAAGGAAGGCCAGGGAGGCATTGGCTGCTGCAAAGACAGCTGAAGCCCCAAAGACTCCTTCTGGTAAAGAAGTGCGCCCCCCAGGAGAGGCTGGCAACCCAATGCCCAAAGGCAAAGGGATGCTGATGACTGGCAGCGCACAGAAAAAGAGGAATCGATCCGCTGCCTCTGAGCCATCACCCGGTCAGCCCAGGAAGGTGGCGAAAAAGGCAGAAGGGAGATCCTCCAGGACAAATGCTCCGAATTCGCCTCTCTCGAGAGTAAGGAGCGACGGGACCAGCTACAGGGAGGCTGCCTCTAGGCACCTACGAGTAGCCATTATAGACCAAAACAACCCCTTGGGCAAAATCACCAAGAAACAGGTAGCGATGGTCGAAAAACAATGCTTGAGGAGCTGGACAAATTGCTCAACTCCTCAAACCACATCCCTACATTTCAGGAATGGGCACACTCAGGGGAGATACTACGTATTATCTGCGATAATGAGCCCGTCCTGAAATGGCTCAAGGACGAAGTCCTCTGCCTACCACCACTGTGGGAAGGGGCCAAACTAACTGTCGTTCAGGTCGATCAGCTGCCAACGCTGACGAAAGCTCGTCTGTGGATTCCGGGGCAACCGGAAAACATAGACCTGGTAAAGAGGCGGTTCACGGCACAGAACGCCCCAATGGAGGTGAAGAGCTGGTGCGTATTCCACATTGAAGAGAAGAAGGAATCCTTGGGTCACCTACTTGTCTTCGGGGTAGGAAAAAAGGATGCCCAGTTCATCAAAGAAAAGGGAGGGAGGATTAGCTATAAATTCTCCACTCTCCCCATGAAACTGGCTATTTTATCCACAACAGGAACACCTCGGGTGGAGGTCCCGATATAAACGGAGGGTGAAGGTCCACCAGGCGGAAGTCAGGAGTGCGCACCTCCATCCCAGAAGAGCCTTCACAGCCGTAGAGGTAATACAGTGTAACCTGCATCATTGTAGGGCGGCCGTGGCAACCCTTTGCCGCCACCTCGACACTATGCAGGACACAATAGCCGTCATCCAAGAACCATGGATTGTTAAATCCAGGGTTTCTGGATTTGGTAAGTTAAATGGGAATATATTCGCACATCCCACAAATAGTAAGCCTATATCATGTATTTACATATCTAAGCACATAACATCCTATCTTAGGGTACGGACACAGTGCGAGCGTCTGGCGGTGCGGGTGCGTGCGGCCTTCATGTTAAACACGTGCTAACGCATGATGGCGTCCTGAGTCGTCCAGAGTGCCACGGAGCGTAAGTACGTGTTAAAAAAACGAAGCCGCGCACATCGCACCGCCAGACGCTCGCACTCTGTTCGTACCCTTATGCCACAGCTTTTTACCAGTGACATCACAGTGGTAAGGCTGTCAGCAGGAGACGGCAACAAAGACACCATCCTGGCGTCAGTTTACCTCCCTCACGACGCCCCTGCACCAACCAGGGGGCTGGAGCAACTCGTGCTACACTGTGAGATGGAGAAACTTCAACTCGTCATTGGCTGCGACGCTAACGCACATCATATCATATGGGGCAGCGTGGACACCAACAACGGAGGTAAGTCACTACATGAATTTATCTTTGTAACAACTTAGAAATACTAAACCGAGGCTCTGAACCCACGTTCGTGACAACTAGGAGCCAAACTGTAATAGACATTACATTCGCGACTAGCGATATCTCAAACAAAATCCACGACTGGCATGTATCACCGTCGGTTTCAATGTCAGATCATAGGTGTCAAATATACACTAACACATACAACCGGTAAGAAAACACGATACCTTCGCAACCCGAGACTAACCCATAGGAATGCCTACATAGACAAACTCTCGCGGAGTCTGCGAACCTGCGAAGCTACCGGCCTACTTAATACAGTGGAAGACATTGAAGCCTATGTAAATACGTTTCAACACTCCATTATAAAAGCATATAAGGACTCCTGCCCTGCGAGAAAGGTGGAAGACTTCGGGAACGTCACACCCTGGTGGTGCGGAGAACACGACCATCTCAGAAGAGCTGCGAGAAAATCCTTTAATGAAGCAAAGAAATCTAAGCAACAGTCGGACTGGATGGTCTATAAAAACATCCAAGACTACAAAAAACTAATAGGACAAAGACAAAGGGCAGCCTGGAGGTCTTTTTGTGAGGAGGTTGCAAAGCTCAAAAAGATCCTCTCCAAGGATCCATCACGTCAGGTTGCCTAAAAGAAGAGGATGGAAGTTACTCTTCTAACCTCTCGTAAGCAGCTGAGATTCTCATTAACACCCATTTCCCAGGATGTACGAACACCTCCGATGAAGGTTGGTCAGAACCCATACCCTCAAACCCCTCCAAGGAGGATTGGGAGGTGGCAGATCACCTTACGGAAGGGGCACGTATAACCTGGGCAATCAAAAGCTTCTCACCATTTAAAGCACTAGGATTGGACGGTATATTCCCGGCCCTCCTCCAATGGGGGCTGAACATATTATCAGCCCACCTAGCCAAAATCTTCAGGGCATGTATTGCGTTCAGATACATCCCTCTAGCATGGAGAGAAGTAAAAGTTATCTTCATATCGAAACCTGGTCGTATAGATTATACACTAGCCAAATCACACCTCCCGATTAGTCTAACGTCATTTCTCCTGAAAACGTTAGAGAAATTGTGCGAAAGATTAATTCGCGAGACGGCTTTGATTACGAATCCGATTCATGCTAACCAACATGCATACACTCAGGGGAGATCAACGGAGTCGGCTCTGCACACTGTAGTAGACCGAATCGAAAGATCTTTGGACAACAGAATGTCCACCTTGGACGTGTTCATTGACATAGAAAGTGCCTTCGATAAAACGACCTTCAGAAAAATGGAAACTGCTCGCTCCACGCATGGTGTGAACCCCACAGTTAGTGGATGGATCAAAAGCATGCTGGAATAGGGCAGTCACAGTAAATATAGGAAACACCACTGTCAGAAAGATCGCTGCTAAAGGCTGCCCACATGGTGGAGTACTCTCACCACTCCTGTGGAACATAGTTGTTGACAGCCTACTGCGACGACTTAACGACAATGGCTTCCACACCATATGCAGATGACATAACCATCCTGCTAACAGGCAGATTTGAGACGGTGTTATGTAGCTTGATGTAGGAAGCCCTCAAAATAATTGAACACTGGTGTAACGACCAGTCTCTGACCATAAACCCGTCTAAGACTGAAATGGTCCTCGTCACAAAGAAAAGGAAACTACGTAAGCTAAAGCTTCCAAAGCTCCTCAACACCCACTTGACATTGTTGTCGGAAGTCAAATACCTGGGAGTGATCCTCGACGGCAAGCTGACGTGGGAACCACATCTCAAAATGAAATGTAAAAAAGCATGCGTCTCCCTCTGGCAACGCCGGAGGGCTATGGGGCAGACATGGGGGCTATCTCCCAAGATAGCACTTTGGCTGTACACAGCGGTAGTAAGACCAATGCTAATCTATGGAGCACTGGTTTGGTGGCCTCAGCAAAGCAGGCTATATATAGGATAGCATGCCTTAACATGACCGGAGCAATGCGAACAACACCCACTGCAGCAATGGAAGCAATGCTCTGCCTTCCACCTCTCGACTTATACGTAGAAGAGATAGCCACGGCAGCAGCACTGCGCCTAAACTCAGTTGGACTCTGATACAAAGGAGGCAGAGCTGGCAAACACTGTCACCTTTTAGAGGAGGCTGTCAAAAAGACATCCTTCCTTGGAAGGAAGACAGACAATTTGCCACCCTGCTACGTCTTTTTTTATAGACCCTATAATGTATCGATAAAAAGAGGAACCGGGAGTGTAGAGGGTGGGGAACCCTCCGAATTTACACCGATGGTTCTAAAACCAAAAGAGGATTCGGGGCGGGAATTTACTCGCAAAAAATGGACCTTTCATTAGCTATACCCTAGAGAAGCACACAACTACTCTGCAAGCAGAAATCGTTGGCATCATCCATGGGGCTAAAGAAATCCCACGGTGTAGGATTTCTTTAGCATCATAACATCCGTGATAGGAACATCCAAATCCTTACAGACAGTAGGGCAGTAATACTAGCAATGAGTGGTCACAAGATCACCTCAAAACTAGTAAAAAAATGTCACAACACCGTAAAACAAGCAGCACAATCAAAGAGTATTGAGCTGCGCTGGGTCAAGGAACACAATAATGAAGAAGGCAACAGCAAGGCAGACGAGTTGGCGCGGACTGGATCGGTTCTCAGTGATACCACGGATAGGCCCCCGATCGCGCCAATACCGAAATGTCTCACTGACATCCTCAAACAGAACACTTTCAAGATGCTAAAACAACGTTGGGACAACACCTCAGGCTAAGGACAGGCCAAGGAAGCAATTCGCTCACCCAATCTTAAAACAGCTGAATACTATCTGCGACTATCCTGGGGGAATCTGCGTCTTATCACAGGTATCCTTAGGTGTCACTGTCAGCTAAGGAAACACTTGTTTACTATGGGACTGGTATAAACCCCCATATGTAGAGCATGCGAAGAAGAGGACGAGACAGTGGGACATGTGTTAACCACCTGCCCGGCTCTCGCCCACCTTAGAGAGTCCATGCTAGGGGAGCTCTGGCCGAACATAGCCAATATAAGGGATAACCCTCCAAACGTTGTTCTGTCCTTTGGTCGCCACCTTGGGTGGCTAAATGAGTGATAGAACAACGCAGGGCTGTCCCAGTCAGGGGCACAACGGGCCTAGTGAGGCCTAAGTGCTCTGGTCAATGATTTGATCACTCTTGGCAAACTCAATCCGGATCCAGATCCAGATTTACAGAAGTTTATATAGAGTAGGGTTTTAAAATATAGATCAATATGCAGTAAACATTTTCTTTTTCTTCTGATCAACGCTGTCATTCGTTAGAAAATATCACCATGAAGTGTAAAATTAAACATTTCTAAGTATTAAAATTTCCCATCAAAATTTACGTATTCCTATATATTCACCATTAAAGACAATGTAATCAGAAAAGAAAATATTTCCTTGTTTGGGTATTATTCGTTGAGATATTACGAATCGCTGCCTTAGTTTTATTTATAACATTTTTTCTGTATGAGGAAATAAGGGACAATATAATAAAATATGCAACTTTATTGTACGATAAAGCTTGAAGGGAATTTGCCTGGATGCTGAAAATTATTCATAAACACACCTCTTGTATACGTTCTTGTTTTATTGCCGATCTTAAGTTAATATTTATTTTTATACAACACACCGCATGTATAATTAATTATACGTTTCATCCTGACTCAAAACTTTATTGCTACAAAGAACGTAAATTGAAATAAAATAATCTCAATGACAATTAATAAATTAATACCTTGATAGATAAAGAAAATATTTATGAATAATAAATTTCGATTATCTATTTATTAAGTTAACGTTTTAAAAGTATTGATTTTAATTTTATTAGGTCCCATCCGTGTTAGATTACGTGGAAAAAAATTAATCAGCGTTTTACAGCGCGCGGCATAATACATCCGGATCATTTACAAAAATCAAATAAATTTCCGGATAATGCGTTATTGACATGCGGCCGTGCCTGGTAAAAAAAAAAGTTAAATTGAATAACCATCTTTTACGTTAAAGTTCCACCGCAAGTTTGCCTCCCCCGAACCTTTAAGATCTAAATCTTTTCAATTAAGCCACAAAACCATTCGGAGCCTCTACATCACAACCTTTTTACATCCGCATAAAAAAGTTAATTTCCAATGCGATCGACTATTCCACGTCGGGCCCGACATTCTAAATCATAAATCCTTCAGCCCGGATAGAAGAATTATGATCGTGTAGATGTAAATGTCTTGGTTTTTTATTATGTAAGATTATTTTCACACATGATATTAAATAAAAATACATATTAATAAAATGATGTAAGGTAGAAAGACCTCTGGTCGAATTCACTAACACACCATTCATTATTTATTATTGAAATGTAAACATGTGTAAAGTTTGTCAATAAAAATGTGTATTATTATTATTAAAACTATGTAAAACTATCGCACCCTTTAATTTTTAAAACATAGGCAGGTTTTGTTGATATTAAACTATACCAAATTCATAATTAATAGGAAAATTTATGCAAAAGTATAATTAATTCATAAACAATTTTCAAAATTATATACTTTACTGCTTAGAAAGTAAGATATAGGCTACTACTCACCTTATAGTATATTTTACATCAATTAGAACTATTTTGAAACAGTTGGAAACTTTTAAATTCTTTTGTTGTTAGATTTAGATAAATAAAAAAATATTTAATTGCTCTTATTTAATTATAAAATAGAATTAGTTTGTTTTTTAAATTTTAAATCTTAATGCCAATACTTCTCTATTAAACCAATTTCGATTATAATTGGCACGGCGCGTTATCGCCCTTACGAGTTTTCGATCGCACCAGAACGATCTCGTTAATTCTATGAATATGAACGATCTAATTTCGATGTGCCGATGTCAGAATCAATTATCTCGATGGAAACTAGGCCGGGCTTCTGAGTTCCACGGGCTCGGCCGTACGAATTTCATTTAATTCGATTAAAGTTTTTTTTTATCACCTAATTAGCTGGCGTGACATTGATCAATTGTCCAATAATTAACTAACCGTACCCGCAGCTAATGTAATATTTAACGTGGCGCTAATTAATTAAACATTTTTATTAATCCGGAGAGGAGCGCCATTGTTTGAATTCGCCATGTGGGCCGACCTCATGATTTATAAATGTCTAACGTGTTTTTTGATTAATATCCCTTATTAATCAAAAGTGTGCTTATACGTAATGTACACTATTATTACGGGTCATTAATCGAGTGTTTAGAAGATTTTATAAAAGTTAAATCTGTTAAGTTGTAGTGAAATTTATAAGAAAGTGTATACGAATAATATTCGCTATTATATCTAACGTGTAAAAATGTTTGATCTTACAAATATCCTAAAAAAATGTTTTTGTAACAAAATAATTAAAATATAATTAAATAGTTTAGTTTTAAGGAGTAAATATTAGTCTTTACAGGTTACTTGATTATATCATGAAATAGAACTAGTGAGAAGTCGAATTAAGTCTATTCACCAATAACACTATTAGGATCTAGTTAACTCATGTGCTGATTGGCAATTTACAGAAGGTAATAACCAATGCATATGATCAGTTACTCATGCAATATTCATTCTGAAGCTATGGTACGGTTTTTTGTATCAGTTATAAGTCAAACATTTTGCAATGTTAGTAGTTTTTTTTTTTCTTTCGGGGTTTGTGATTGTGAAACGTACAAAGACCAATTATTTTTGTTTAACGAATACGTGTATATTTCTTTTTATGTTTTACATTAATTAATCATAATTCCTACTCAATTATCTGCTTAACAATTTTAATTTATTGAGATGTATTATTTTCTCTTCAGTTTTTATTTTAATAATGGCATTTACTTTAGAAATCATTTTTCATAAGGACCAATGTAAGTAGGGATTAATTTTCTACTATCTCCGATTTCCGTTTGTTAATTGAGTACATAAACGAAGTGTCCAGGCTTTAAACTAACAGGACGAGCTTTTTTTCATAATATTTTATAAATATGTTTTAATTTAAGCAAATGTTCACGAGATATTTGGTGAGTTTTTTGGAATTTCAGTCTTAATTTATCTACATAATCATCGTAGCAGTATTTAAATGGGTAAAGGGAAGTATTATAAGAGAACATAGAGAAGTCTAAATGCTCTAAAATAGGGACTTTTTGAATGCAATACAAAATGAATGAATGGAATACTATACTAATATTATACCTTATTATAAACCTCACTTAATGCTTTATTAATGATTTGCACTAAACAAAATTCAAATTAATAGACAGATAAATTCATCATCATCTACGAGCTGGACCCTTAATTTCGCTATTTTTAGTGCCGTCAAGATAAGCCACCTGCTGGACGGCTAATGTATTCAAGTCCTTGAAAATATGGCACGGTAATAGAATTAAGAAAGTTAAAATTACGTGACACGAGACTTTACCTGGGGCCAAAAACTATTTTCGGGACCTAAAACTACTTCAGAAGTTACGGGAGGCAAATTGAGAGAAACCGGATATGCAATTCAAAATTGAAAAGCAAAATTTTGTGGATGATATAAAGTAATGAAATCCTTAATATTCAAGAAATTACTCAATCCCAAAGATATTCTGGTTTGTGGCATTTAGAAAGGCGGAAAAGGGTAATTGCATCATATTTTGGAGATATGCAAGCGAAGGGTAACAACAACTTGTAGCGTCTTACAATATATTTTTGAAAGTAATTATATAGTTTTATTCATAGTATGGAAGTAAATTGAATTTATTTTTCATGGATTGTCTGTTACCAGAAATAATTGACTCTAGAAAAAGCAGAAGCATGCCAATTAAGGATACACATTACATAGAAGAAACAATTGCCAACAGAAAAAGAACAGTTATTGCGATGTGAATAAGTTCTTGTTACTTTTCCATACTTATTGTTTGTAAAAAGTTGTAACTATGAATTATTTAATTCTGAAAAAACATTTTTTTAACCATTTTTACCTATTACACCTAAAGGTAAAAAGAGGAAAGATTAAATAAATACATTTTTTTATTAATTATCTAACCAATTTTTGTTTTCGAGAGAGTAGCCAATGCATTGAAAATTGGTATCAATATAGTATCAAACATCAATCTTGTAAAATATCGTGATACGAAAGAAGTAAGAATTAAAATTCTAGCTCAAATAAATGTTAAATTTTCAAATTCGTTACAGGACAACATATAACACTTAAAACGCTAATAATAAATTATAACAAAAAGAAAATTTGCACATTGGCACTACAGCATTGAGTAGTTTACTGTTGAATTTGGAACAGTAAGCGCGGAACACTTGTGAGAACATGGCATTGCATCATTAAGAATTGTTTTGGATGAAACTTGAAGTGCAGATGCAGATGGCTTTGTGTAACATGCACATTTCTTATTTTCATCCAAAAATAAACTGCTCGTTAAAATGAAGAAATGAACACTGAAGTACTTAGGAAATGAACAACTGAGAAATTAATTCCAAATTCACAAGAACCATCTTTAATTATAATGGATAATGCACCATATCCCAGCATTCAATTGGTGAAACCACCAACAACAACATGGATGAGCGTGGATATTTGTAATTGGTTAACGGAGAGGAATATCAATTTTAATGCATGTACATATGTCAAAAAAAGAGTTATTACATTTAACAAAGCTGCATAAGCTACCAAAGAAATATATTGTTGATGAGTTGCTTCGCCACAATGGACATGAAATTTAAATTTGACTTCTTACCATTATAAATTTAATGCTATTGAAAAATATAGCTTTAGTGATGATGGAGTTGTACGTATGTAATCAGTTTCTGAAAATTGTATCAGACAAACAGATAATATAAGCAAAAATGGTGATGTAACCCTCATAGTACTTTCGCTACATTTTTCTTGAAAAAAGGCTATCCTTAATAATTTGCTACTTTTGAATTCTCTATAATTACTTATTAAATAATATTAATGTAACTCTTATGGTTTATTAATACAAGGCATGTAAACATGTATACATTTCTATTTTTTTTCTCTCTAAACAAGTTTTCTTATTCCCCTTATCTTTTGTTTCAAAAGTTCTGTATTATTTTTCATATTTAGCAAAATATCTGAAAAAACTCGAATAAACATCAACTTCCGTTGTATAAATCTATACCATAATCTTTTTAGTGTCTGTTTATAAAGATAAAACCTTAATTTTAAAGTTTAATTCGTTTCTACATACAGCGCCCACCGACAGACACACACAGACACATTTTAATAACTTTTTTCCAGAAATTAGTGGATTCGTCTCATGGGACCTCAAAACTGATATTACCGCTAAAAATTTTCCTGAAAATAATACTTTCCTTATATAGAGAAAGCAAAAATGGCACGATAAATAAATATTTTTTTAATAATAATATTTAAAATAAATATTTTAATAACTATGTTACTTTTGTTATAACTCAATATAAATTTTTGTTTTTATTTAATGTCTGACAGATTGTTGTTAAATTTTGTAGTTACTGCATTACACATAATTACACAGTAATATGAATTAATTACTATAATTTCTTAATTAAAAATCATAGAATTATGTCTTTAGTTAAATTGTGTGAATTTCCATATAATTAACCATAATCCTATACCAATATATAATGTCACCATTTCATTTTAAATTTAGTTTTAACTTTGAGAATGATCCGTAAGGACCGAAACACGTATCAGTTACCGGATAATAAACAAATGGAACATAACAAGTGTTATGTTCTTCCAATAGTCTAAATACTCGACCCATTCTAGCTGATTGGATAAATAATATTTCAAATAATCTTCTAAGGTTAAATGGCAGGAACAAGGCTGCCGTTAGTTTGAGGTATATATGCAGATGTAAAAACTTGTTTGAGACCTAATAGTTATTATTTTTATTAAATTAGAGCAAGAGTCTCTACCTTGATCTGTTAGGAACAACTCAAACTTACAAATAAAATGAATTTATTATCATTACCAGATACTAGAAACGGGCCTACATTATCTAAAAATACCCATTCTAAAGGTTTTTTTGATGTAGTGGTAATTTCCATGGCATTCGATTTTTCTTTCTTACAAGTTTATTTTTCTGGCGTAACTCACAGGACCTAACATAATTAAATATGTCTTTCCTCATGCCTTTTAGAATAAGTAGTAAAGATTATTTCTATTGATATTATTTAAATATATTCAATCAAAAACTCCATGACTTTCCATTGAAATAGAATCTCTGTGATTAAATTTTGGAAAGACTGTTCGAATAATTTCATTCTGTTCATCGAAATCAAGTGGTATAAAAATTGCTAAAGCACTTTTACTATATAAAATATTACTGTTTAGTTCGGTAATCATATTGTAATTGATTATAGTGTTTTCAAAAGCCTTTAAAAAATCTTGCTAAGACGGATTACTTAAATTAAATTGAGTAATTTATATCAAAGGGTTCAAAATGGTTAATAGGATGTTTTATATGGTTCACTGAATTTTTGGTATTTCCAAAAATTAAAAATTCATCATTTGATTTATGAATATACAGACAAATATCAAAATGTAAAGCAGTAATTTTAATTACATCAGTAGCCCATTCATTTTATTTGGAGATAATATATGTACTTTCTTTAGGTGAGAGGCCCTTGTCAACATGCAGTGATTATAATAACATAGATTTTAAATTTTGAACCGAATGCAAGTGAGACAAGAAGTATAAAATTCAATGAAAAAAAAAAAACATTTGTCAGACGGGACTGATTTAAAAATTTTAAGCTGTAGACAAGCAGAGAAACTTTTATAATTACAAATGTCTTGGAAGAAACATTTATATCTCCAAAAATTTGTGTTTGGGTATTGCTATACTTTCTGATGTTATTTTCTATTGCATTCATTTCTTTACAAGGTACAAATATCTTAATACTAAATTTAATTTGAAGTATATATTTAATCATATCTAAAACAATTACATAGCTTAATTTATCCAAACCACATCCTAACTTTGGCATGGCCTCCATAATTACCTATTTAACTTGTATATATTATTTTCCTTACAAAATATTTTTAAGTTTACTAAAGTGTTGAAGAGGTCTGTCTTCATGTGAAGGTTTCTTGTTTAGTTATTAAATAAAATAAGAATTGATTGTTACGTTTTAAAAATGAAAATCAGAACAACGGTGGATTTTGTGCCTTTAATGTATCTATCTCGTCATATCTCTGTTTAAATTACAAAGTTATTCGTTTTTCTAACTTAAAATCCTTACTGATGCAATGACATCATCAATATTTAATAAATTGCCTACAACTTCATTATTATTAGAATTTACAATTTTGTTTATCTTTCTAGATTCCTGAAAATTAGTGTAGTAGTTATTAACAAGTAATCTCCTCAATGCATCAGCAATCCTATTTATTCGTTCAGGATTATATTCAACATAGTAATCATATTCTTCCAATACAAATCTCGGTCTTAATAGATGAGAGTTTGGATCTTTCACCTTGTTTAAATATTTTAAAGCTATGTGATCGATTATTACCTTAAACCTTCTCCCAAACAGGTATGGTCTAACGTTTTTCACTGCAGAAACAATTGTTAATAATTCTTTAGAAAAAACGTCGTAGTTTTGTTTGGTCCTACTCTAGTTCGACTCTAAAACGACGCATGTAATTTTCTTTCTTTCGGTCCTTGTGAAAGGACGGCTCAAATAGCATAATTAGATGCATCTGTGATTAGAGTAAATTCTTCTTGGAAATTTGGAAATTATAGCACAGGGTGTGTACATAAAATTTCTTTTAAAGTTTCAAATGCATTTTGTTGTAAAGAAGAAATTTTTCATTCTTTCTGAGAATTTCCTCAGTGGAAGCTAATTTACTAAAATTGGGCACGTTTGTAATATCGTGCAAAACCTAGAAATAATTTAATTCCTTTTACATTTTTAGGGACATCAATATTTTTTGCACACGAAGTCTTCGCAGGATCAGTATATGTCTTAAATACACAACTTCATGCTAGCTGCAAAACATTGCATTTCGTAGGTTCTATCCGTAAGTTATGCCGGTCATGCCCCTTGAATACATACTTCTATCAGATATTTAATGTGATTAATTAAACAGTTGGAAAAAATTACGATATCGTCCAAATACACAGGGCGATTCATTAAGGGTGGCCATTGGCCGTATCTCGGAAACCGTATATCCTAGAATTTTGGGAAAAAAATTCTATGACATAATCGGCCAAAAGAAGATGCGTTAAAATATTTTTAAATGCGTAGCTTTCCGCTAGGTGGCGCATTTTATCATTTACATAATCAATTTGCGTTTTTTACAAAATATTACCGCATTAAGGCTATTGAAAATTATCAAAATTAGAAACTACTGTACTTGGTTTACAATTTTTGCTTAAGTCATTTTTTTTATTACCTACAGTTAAGTGGTGGGGTAAGTATACTTTTGTTTACAAAAAATGATCTGTAATTTCCGTATACCTTAACCGATTTTCACAAGCTTAGGCTCAATAGAAAGAGTATTAAAAGTTGATTACAAAAATAAATAACATTAACACATTTAATCTATGCGTTGGCAACTAGAGGGCGTTATGTAACACTCAACCCTATTTATGTATTTTTCTCAGAAATAGCAAATGGAATGTTATAACTCGAAGCAGCTTACAAAAAAAGAAAATGAAATTACATATTGTTTCGTCAAAACCGCAAACTGATATCTCTTGTCATTCCAAAGATATTTAGATTTTTTAAATTTTCGTTGTTGTTTTTCATTGTTTTCGAAGTGTTGGTTCACCCTGTAAGTTGTAAGTGAAAACATACTGCTACAGTTACATTTCAAAAAAATATCAATTTAAATCGAATGGCACAATATTTATTAACATAATTAATGAAAAAAATACAAAAAACTAAAATAACTGCACCTATTACTTAGTTATTTTAGGTACTCAAAATGTTTCCCATCATTTGCTATGCATAAATTCAGTCTTTTTAAAGTAGAATTGACACTGGCCTCAATTTCAGCACCAGAAATACCTCTTACGGTTTGCCAAATTTTTTCTTTCATATCCTCACGTGTAGTTGGACGTGTTTTAAAAACCAAATCTTGAATTCTATTTTATTGCTCCAGTGATTTTGGTAATTGACTTCCCTCTACCAGTGTGGATTTGTTTCTGACCAGTAATGACTGTTGTGCAAGTTAATTTTACCAGAGCTTGAAAATGTAGCCTCATCCGTTCATAATATTGCAGATAGAAATTGTTGATTATCATTTAACATTCCTTTTAACCAGTTGCAATAATCTAGTCGTTGATCAAAATATATGTCTTTTAACTCTTGATGTAAAACAACATGGTAAGGATACATTTTATGTTCTTTTAGTATTCTATTCACCAAAGAATAATTTAATTCTAGAACCTCTTGCAATTTGCCTAATACTTGCACGTGGTTCAGCGTTAACGTATGCCAAGACGTTAATAACATTTTCTTCATTTTGTCTTCTGCGTACCCTATTTCTTACCGAAACAGGTTGAACATTGCGAGTTTTTCGTAATCGTTCTGCCCGTCTTTTAAAAACTTTTCTTGAATGACGCCTTCTTTCAGGAAATCGTAACCCATATTCTCTTTCAGCAATGACTGCATTTTTTAGACTTTCAAAATACACTGCTAGCATATCATATACTTCTTCATTTGAAAAATAAAGCATTATAATAAAGTGATTTTTCAAACGTTCAAATTAACTTTGACAGCAACAACAAATTATAAAAAACAGAAATGTCATTTCCAAAGGTGACTTGATTACTTTTACAACATTGCCCAGGAAAATAGTTTAACATACTCGTAATGTTACAGCTTATCCATATAAAACCATTGAAGAAATTTTAAGGAATCTAGGATAAAATTTCACTCTAGAAGGACTGAATTTGTGTAGGTATAGCAAATAAGGAGAAACATTTTGAGTTTCTAAAATAACTAGATAATGGGTGCTTTTAGAAATTTCAGCGTTTTGTAAATTTCTGTTATGGGTAATAAGTTTTATTATTGTTCATTAATTATGCTAATAAATATTGTTGTCATTTGTTTTTACATGGCATTTTTTCTAAAAGTAACGGTAGCCATATATTTTCATTTATACCTTACAGGGTGAACCAACACTTCGAAAATAACGAAAAACAACGAAAATTTAAAAAATCTAAATATCTTTGGAATGACAAGAGATATCAGTTTGCAGTTTTGACGAAACAATATGTAATTTCATTTTCTTTTTTGTAAGCTGCTTCGAGTTATATCATTCCATTTGATATTTCTGAGAAAAATACATATATAGGGTTAAGTGTTACATAACGCCCTCTAGTTACCAGCGCATAGATTAAATGTGTTAATGTTATTTATTTTTGTAATCAACTTCTAATACTCTTTCCATTGAGCCTAAGCTTGTGAAAATCGGTTAAGGTATACGGAAGTTACAGACCATTTTCTGTAAACAAAAGTATACTTACCCCACTAATTAACTGTAGGTGATAGAAAAAAATGACTTAAGCAAAAATTGTAAACCAAGTACAGTTGTTTCTAATTTTGATAATTTTTAATAGCCTTAATGGGGTAATATTTTGTAAAAAACGCAAATTAATTATGTAAATGATAAAATGCGCCACCTAGCGGAAAGCTAAGCATTTAAAAATGTTTTTACGCATTTTCTTTTGGCCGATTATGTGATAAGAATTTTTTCCCCCAAATTCTAGGATATACGGTTTCCGAGATAAGGCCGGTGGCCACCCTTAATGAATCACCCTGTACAAAGCAACGGTGATTATTCTGTTAACCAGATAAAGCGATATTCATCAGTCTCTGAAACGTAGAGGGCGATTTTTTTTAAAGCAAATGGCATCCTATTAAACTCAAAACTCCTCGTAGGACGCTAAAAGCGGTTTAAGGTGAATACCGGGGGTGCATTTCATTTTGGTGAAAACCTGAGGTAAGATCCAAGATGCTGTAATATTTGGCGCTTCCTAGTTGGTCCAAAATTTCCTCGATATTTGGCAAGGGGTAAGCATCCTCTATTATTATATCATTAAGTTTTCGGTAATCAACCACGAAACGCCATCTTATTTCCATCGGAGTACGGTTTCTTAGCGGCGATCCCTAAAGGAGAGTTTCGAGGACTCTTGGATGGTATAACTATTTTTGCTTAAGCATTTCATTTATTTGTTCATCAAAAAACGTTTTTTGTGTTTCAGGATATCTCTACGTTTTAATGTTAATTGGAATTTCATTTTTAGTATGGATTTTATAAAAACCTAAGTAAGTTGAAGTTAAAATATCACCTTCCATATGGAATAAATGATTATAGTCAAAACAAATGGTACTTTTAGACAATTATATTATTTAGAATTAAAGTGGTCTAATTTAAGCATGTTAATTAAATTTATCAACCTATATTTTCTTTAATTTACTTCTTTCACATCAGGGGTTAATTTAAAATTTAATATTGATTCTTCGGGATAATTTAGAGAATCTAAAGTAGCAGAAATATTTTCTAAACTTACATCATCACATTTTGTATTTAAAACTGTAGTAATTGTAATGTCATCAGCAACTTTAACTGCACTGCTGCTTAAATAAACATTTATATAAATTTACCTTTTATTTATAATACCCTCTTTAAATTTGGGGTTATGAATTTTTACCGATATAGTTGTCTCACTCCGAGCTTTTGCAATTAACGGCTTTCCTACAAGAGATTTATTCCCATTTTTATCAACGAAATTTGCAATATCACTGTCAATTAATTTAGAGAGACTTATCATTATTATTATTATTGAAATGATTATATTTGATATGTTGATATGTCAGCTAGTTTTTCACTTTTTTACATTTAAATGACTATTATTTATATGCAAAGGTAAATAATTATTTCCTATAATTTGTTTTCTTCGTTTGAGAGATAAAGAACTATTAACTGATTGTAAAAAAATTAAATGGCAAGATGTCAATTTAATAAAACGTAAAAGAATATTCGAGTGAAATTAAATATAAGACATGCTTTAAACCATTGTTCAGAAATGATGTAACGATAGGAAAATCTTAGAAGATAATGATAGTCCTGAATGTATCTCTGGCAATTGATGTAACTATTCCATCTCGTTCTTAATAAAGTAAATATGGCCTTGGTAATTGCCAATATCCGAAATGGGTAAAAAGCTCAGACGAAATACATTAATATACATTCTTAAATCCTCGTAACGTTTAAAGAAATTCTACGAAACTCGTGTCAAATACATCAGTTCATGTAGATGCCCGGAAACCTTTTAATGCTGAAAGAAAATTTATTTGTAAAGAGCGCACGCAACTCAAGACAGACTTAAAATAAACGACTTCCTACATAATGCGTGAGTTATATTAGGCCAATTAATCGCTATAAAATGTTAATGATTGCGTCAGGCTACAAGGGGAATTAATTACTTGCGCTAAATAGTTTCATAAACGCCAAGCACTGTGATGATACCATACGATATACCACAGTCAAACGATGTTTGTCCAGCATAAATCATATTGTTGTAATAACACTGTGCATCGTGTGCACAAAGACAATAAATAAAACGTTAATGTGGGCTTCTGCATTACGGTTTCTGTGAAATAAAGCAAAGCGAGTGTTTTCTAAGGCCTCCCCGTCCATTAATCAGGGTGTAGCCGGTAGTTGGAGATAATTTACACTTGGGTGTGAATCCGATCGGGTCCGTCACTCCCGGCCATGCGGACACTGCGGTACTTGATGGATAGTCGGATACTTGTTCTTCTCCGCCAACAAATTTTAAATTACATATGGCTTGTGAAATATACCGGGTAAGATTACGTCGGGGCGGATGATTAAAATATTAAACTTTTAATGGCTCGAAATTAATAAGCATGCCGGGAATAAGGGCAGTGAAACTCCAGACAGGCACACTAGTTGGCCGTGTAAATAATACACAGTTTAATGTATTATTTAGGTAACCTATATTACGCCACTTATTACTTATTCCAGTTGGGGAGTTTTATTGAATTCAGATGCTTTAATCGTTATACTAGCATTAACAATTAGAAATAATTAGTGAATAAACATTGAATATTTATTAAATTATTCAGATTTGTTTAAAGCTGAAATACTTTTGCTTTTATTTTCCTTTAAAGAATTGCGGAAGTGTGCAAAGATAAAAATTATGCCATTCGTGAGCTTCTCAGTTCATACCCAAGTGCACTATCTATTACGCTACCGAGGCCTTTGGGAGTACAATGATCAGTGAGCGTAGGGACAAGCTAAGCAGAAAGGACTTCTAATACCGTCTTTGAAACATTTTTTAACTTAAAATATACAAATGCGTATTACCTTCCTACATATGTTTTCTTTAACTTTAATTAATGCGTGTTTACGCAATCTGGTTGCAAAATTCACTAAACACAATATTTATAATAAATTATTCCATTTATATATAGAAAATAATAAAATAATGATAATAATTAATATTTACAATTAATAATAACATTAAATAATAAGTAGAAAAGATAAAACAAACTTGATAAAATCTTAAAGTTAAGAACAAATTTATAGAACCGCAAAGATACAAGTTAAAAATGAAGTCGCTTAAGTCAAGTTTTACGTAAATATAAAAAAAAGATATATAACCTACTTAAGAAGGCGGTTGTGTGAGAATATATTTTTTTTGGAGTTATAGAATCCATGTGATTTTTTTGGCTATGTTGATATAATAAGGAATAAAAGAAGGCATGAGACAGAGACTTGATGACCAACTCCAACTCGAAATTATCATTTACGTTCCTTTATTGAGTATATATTAGCGAAACGCTGTTGACAAATTAAAAATTTTGTGATAAAAGTTTCTGGTTTGTTTATTAGAAGTAGAAAGCTTAACGACTAGTCTCAAAGTGACTCATGGATTAGAAACAAAGAAATTTTACAATTATACATTTAGTATTTACAATATTACTATAGTCTCTTCGTTGGATCTTTGGTCGTACGTCACAAACTATCGCTTCAAAAAACGACGAAAGTTTTACAGTGCGTTCTTTTTCTAACGCATTTGGTTTACTTTATCAGACGCAAAAACATTCGCGTCGTTTCTCGAAGCGATAATTTGTGACGTACGACGAAAGATCCAACGAACATACTATAACTTCTGTCACCCCTATAATTCGACTGGTAGCAGACAGAGTTTCATTATAGGTCGTACTGGTTTATAAGTTGGAATATCCCGTATAGAACAAGACGAAAGAATGAATTTATCTCATATGTTACTCTAATAGTGGAAACTTATTCCTTTTTTCATTACAGCGAGCTGCCCTTCCCTCGCTAGATTCTATTTTTCTCTTTTATGTAGCTCTGATAGATATTCGTAACACCATCGCTTCTATCAACCCTTTGTCAGGTACTTCAAACATTTGTTATTTAAGATCGCTGATAAGAGGGCACAGTTTCTATTTGCACTAGTACACTAGTAAGCTCTTCTGTGAGAAGTAAAGCTTTCCTAGCCATTTTGTAAAAATGGCTTCTAACACCTTGCATACCTGCCCCTCATAATTCTTCAAAATAAGAAGTTCTTGGTGAAAGAAATGTTCATTTAATTCGATGCAGTATTACTCGTAAAGCTATAGTTTCAGGCGAAGAGAACGATTGCGACCGTGGTAATCCATACTTATACTGAATTAAAAAATTAAAAATGTTTTAACTACAAGAACTTTTCTATTTCTCCGAGATGGTTATGAGCACCAGTAAAATGATTCTTATTATCGCTGATGACCTAAGGCACACATCCTCATAATTCAGTGTTTAAATTCGAGATGAGGATAACAACAAACAAAAAGTGCATATATTTATCTTTGCAATTCATTTTTCTTCATCTTGAACTATCTTTGATGATAAATGGGCCAGCATAATCAATTTTGATGCATCGTAATAAACGAGTCAGCTAATTGATGGTAAAGCAGTTTTACGATAACATTGGACATAAGATTTTACTAATTTGCGAATCTTTCATGGATTAGCCAAAATGTTTTATCATGGCCCACAGCGTATCCTAGCTTCAGACATATAGCTTAGACTGATGCACACTTATAGAGACACGTTTTATGATATCATGATTTGCTGGCAAGTCTCAAAAACTGGATTAAGTGTAACTAAGTTACTACTTTTATGAACATTGACTCTTCCGCCTAATATACTATTACCAGAGCTTCTTTTTGAAACTTTATAGTTTTTACTTTCCCTATATGAAATATAGGGGAAGTATTGTTATCGTAATTGTTTTTGAAATTTTTTTTTTGCTGAAATATCCGTTTTGAGGTCCCATGAGTCCATTTCACTGATTTCTGGAAAAAAAAATCTGTGTCTGTGTGTGTGTCTGTATGCCTGTCTGTCTGTCTGTGTGTCTGTCTGTCGGTGGGCGCTGTATCTCAAAAATGAATAATCCGATTGAGATGAAACTTTAAACTTAAGGATTTATTATTAAAAACTGGAACTGAAAAGCTTTTGGTAAACATTTATTGACCGGAAGTAGATGTTTACTCGAGACGTTTTTTGTTTTTTATTGAAAAATTTAAAAAAACGGTTCAAACAAAAGTTAATGAGAATAAAAAATTGAAAAATTTTTATTTAAACATATTTTTCATAAAATTTTTAACTTTAGAGACGAAAATAATAACTGAAAATTTAGATATTTTTTGCCAAATGCTAATTAATTGTTGAGTTACATGAAATTTATATAACAAATAATTGTAGAAAATTAATAAATTATCAAGAATAGCCTTGCGTATGTCTCATAGTTTTCGAGAAAAATATAGGGAAAGTACTATGGTGGCCACATCACCATTTTTATTTATATAGTAGTAAGCTTGTATTTCAATTCTGTAAGCTCATTGGCCGGAATGAAATCACTGGCAATGGTACTGTCTACTGAGAATACCGCGACACTCTACCATAGTTGACTGCCTTTAAAAACCAGAGTCGTTATGCCTTGATAAATTATTTATGCTGGATTCTTATTTGTTGAGACATGTAGCTAACAATGAGCGAAGAAATTTAGCAATGAAATTGTGGCGATGCGTAGAAATAGGCTATTTAACTACGGTCGATGATAAGGGAAGCCTTTGTACGAATGTATTGAACACAATATCACGAAACTGCACGTATCTTCCATGGATTGGCCAAAATTTGTATACTCTGGTTTACGATTTACTGGCAAGATGCTCTCTAGCTCGAATCAGTGTTACTAGTTACTAGTTAAATGAACATTGGCACTACTGGTAATATGCAATTACTCAGACTAATTTTTGAAACTTAAATATTATATGGTCGTTGGTAGATATACTAGTAAGGTTGCACTTCTGTAAACTTATCAGCAATAATAAATTCTTATCGGTTTATTTTCCTGTAAGAACTCCGAGCCTCTTCACCATATCTATTAGGTTCTCTTTTGTTGAGACTTGTATCCAGGGTTGGAGTTCTGATAAATTACGAATTTCTTCAACTCGATCCGCTACATACGTTTTGAAATATCTTATGCTCTTATCCAAGATAAAGTGATTGGGGAATCAGAGTACTAGGAGCTTTTATATTGCTGGATATTTACTAATACACACCTCTGGAATACTGGTGCAATTCTGCATTTAGCACATATAAGATAACTGGATATCCCTTGATCTGGATGCCCTCTTACTAGAAATAAAAAACTATTCACGTCTGAAAATCCATGTAGCTTCATGTTACACTTCGTTGCCGAAGTTACCATTCTCGAAATAAAAATTAATACGGCTTTCTTTAAATTTTTAGCAGGAGCTCGTTCTATGCAAATTTTGATACCCATAAATCTTGAATAAGAATCATGCCAGTTATTATACCAGAATGTTTCTAAATGAATATCGGGGTTTAAACGCTTTATTGTACTTATTACGTAAAACTTACAGTCCTAATTAATGGATGACATAAAAGAGCAACTCGAAGAGTTCTGTTTGTTTATTTTTATAAAAAGTGCCATATTTCAGCGGAAAGTTTGTAAGGCTTTTTTTTGGGGAAGCAACTCTAACTTCTAACTCCTATCTTGATGCTCTACAATCGCGATATTCATTTAGAAAAACCCGGGACGTAGTACAGTACATTATAGCCCAGCAGATCTTTAGACACTCATACTTATAACTTAATGTATCACTCACGGTGTTCCAAATTATTCTTAAGATGAGTAACAAAGTCTGTGTTACTATTTTTGTTTATAATTAATATGGTTATATAATTAATACAATTGGGTTTAAATTCTGCATTGTTGCTCGTCAAATGTTTGAGCTCATATGCTCTACTAGTGAGAAGTGAATTGTTTTAACTCACTTATAGTACCCCCCGCTCTGATACTTTTGATAAGTACTTCTAACTTCTAATTGGTATAACATCGCACATGTTTAACCAGCATTGCAAAAGCCGAATGGCGAGAAATTCAGCACTCTTACGCAATTAACAAATTCTTTGGGTTTACCAGATTCGCTGGTATTAAATATCATCAAATCTCTCCTTTACTTAAATAATAGCGATATTGGTAATAACAACAAGTTTTCCAATACCACATTTGTACCAAAATGGAAAATTAATCACTTTGCACTTATTGGTCAATCCTTATAATGCAATTGAAGGAACAGTTCGGGTACTGGCTCACCAGCTGATCCACTGAAGACAACTCGCAGTTTTGTGGTAAAGCTATCTTGTTTAATTATGCGGTGTGGTGATAAATAATATCCACCCTCTATACCTTATTAGTTAATAGCAGATATACGAAAATAATTAAATTGCATTAATCGCGAAAGAATCCAATCGGTGATCTTCTTAATAGCCAAACCACAAATAGAAATTTGAATTTAATAAGTGACTTGCGCGTTAATATTTTAATTTCCAAATTAATTTCTACTTTGTTAATGATTCATAAGAATCGAAAATGTCAGTCATCTAAATAAAAAATATAAATATAGAATATTAAAAAGTACATTATTTCTTCCAATTTAAACATGTTCAAGAAAGTAGCATAGCAAGTACCTAAACGATTTTTGTATTGACAACGTGATTCGGTGTCTTTGTTTTCTACCTACTGCTACAATCGGAACATGTTGATGTGTTAATAAAAGGATTAATTAAGTATTTGGTTATGTTTCACTATTTATTCTGAAACATAACCAAGTGCTTAATTAATCCTTTTATTAACATAAAAATGTTTCACCACGGGTTAAGTGAAAAGTTAATTAATCGTATGTTGATGTGTTATAGCCCCCATCATTTTGTGCATATATGGACAACCTCTGGCCCTCCACCAGCTTCAATCCGGTCCGCGAGAGAAATTTCAAATAAAACGCAAAAAATTAAAGATTTAGCACACATATAATGTTTTTTGCAGAGTCAGTGCACAGCACAAATAATATTTTTAAGCGTAGTAGGTTGCTCATACCTGATTGGGTGATGAGATTAGTTCGCGAGGACAAGTGTCCTGTTCGATTCCATTAAAGTCTTGAACTACAATTCAATGTACATGTTAATAGCTGTATTCAGAATGCTATATTTGCAAAATTTATTGCTAATGTTGATAGGCAAATTGTATTAGCAGGTGTAGCTGACAATTTTGCGTTAGATGAAACATTTTGAGGTTGGGCTTACTCTAGAGAAACTTGATGATTTTTGCGAGGCAATAAATACATTTCCACATTTATAAATTCAGTGAAACTGAATTTTCGTTCTACGGTATTTGTATGTAATATTTTTAAAAGTGCAAAATTTAAATAATTTAAATTATGATAGTTGCTTCATAATTGTTATTTAAAATACTAAATTTGAAAATTCTCTATTTAAATTGAGATTTATATTATTATTATTCAATAATTCTTAATTTTAGGCCGATTTGAAGAGAAAAATTTGCAAACATATTTAAGAAATCAAACGGTACTCGCTTATGGTTCTGTTCTAATTTGAGTGAAGACACTTGTTTTGTTGGCGTCTATAAAGTCAGTTTATTCTTTGTATAACTTATTTAGATTGATACAGTTTTTAGGAGCTACCAAGCAGATAGGTTTTTTGTTTAATGTATAGGATGAGTTGTATCGGATTTTTGTAAACCAAGTTTTGTTAGTTATATTTCATATAAAATAATTCTTAATACAGGTTTTAAGAGTTTTTGATTATCTGTCGAGTTTCAGATGCACACTGCATGTACGTAAGTCCTAGATTCCGTACAACTACTCAGTTCATAAACGTTGATCATCAACGCTATAAATATGGCCTATATCCCAGGTAGAAATCTTTCCAATCCCTAACCTCGAAGATGGTCTGTAACGCAATCAAGAGCTTGAAAGAGCGTGGCGGTTCTCCTCAGCAAGCCAACAAAAAGTACCTCACAACAAAGTACAAGGTTGATGCGGAAAAAACTTCGCCATTCATTAAGGATTATCTGATGCCGGCTGTGACTTCGAACACCCTCATCCAGATGAAGACCAAGGGTACAGAGGCCAGGGCTAAGACAAAGAAGTTTACAGGAGCGAAGGCGGCAAAATCACCTAAAAATGTAATAAAAAGTGGTGGGCGAAGCGGAGCCAAGAAAGCCGATGCAGGAGAAAAGAAATCCCTGGTCGAAAAGATCAAAAAAGCATCATCCACCACCGTTGCCTAGAGGAGAAGATAGCAAATTTTAGATGAAGGACAAAAAGGCAAACAATAGTGGTCCAATGAAAAAACCCAAAGCACTCAAGCCTAAAAGGGCTTTCTTTACAAATTCAACAAGAGCGAGTGAATTGTTAACATATGTTTTTACTTTCTTTTCATGTATACAATATTTACAATATATTTATGAAAGGGTTAAATATTCTGGAATTTCAGAAAATAAAAAAAGCCTCACGAATCCTATAAATTTCACGATTATACATTTAGTATTTACAATATAATGTATGCACCGTTAAGTGAGAACTAAGTGTGTACATAATAAAACTGAAAGTTAGATTAAGATGCATATTAAGTAGAAAATTTATAAAGTTAATGTCATAATTAAATTAAATTATGCGTAATAGAAGTGATTGCGAATGATGGATGGGCGCTGGAATAAAAAAAAACGGGTCACAGGTAATCTCAAAAAATGATAATCTACGCTGTATATCAAATTAATGATGGGGATTATTCAATGGAGAGCACGAACATATCAAAACCATATTCTCACAAATGTGCAATTATTGAGGACCGCTCCCGAGTTATCGTCCCACTCGTATTAATCAGAATAAGTGGACGCCCTTCTGCGTCCACCGGAAATTCCGGAAACTTTCGTATTAAAATATAAATACATCTCTATGGCCCCGCTTTAACGATACGGCGATTAAGTATCGATGAATAATTTATAAGGTGGCCGCGATTTAAATTAAACGAAATTAATCCTAATAGTTGTTTTAATGTTCATTAAAGTAATTAAATTATTTCACCGGCATATAAGCAGCATATAAATAGGCGTATTAGGGTTATTTTAATATCGTCCGCGACAAATGTTTAATTTTTTTTCTACGTAAATACCGTACATGACCACCGAGCGCTCGTCACGTGCGGAAATTTAATTTAAAAGGTGGCGCGTTTCGGAAATAAATTTAATTCCGGCCTAAATAGTGCCCTTTTTACCTCTTAAACGACAATCGGTATTACTGAAGATACAGAAATTACCGCTATATGACCAAATATTAACTAATTGAATATTCAGGAATTTTAATATTTTGTACCATATTTTATTGTGTAATAAAAATTTAATCAATTGAATTAAATCAGTCGCAAGCATTCTATTTATTAAATATAATCATATTTAAAATAACAGTGGCAAACATCATCTTCATTGGTTAATTATTATTAATATATTTTTATTATGTAAATTTGAAATTTATAAAAATAATAACTTTATTACACTTTATTTAATGCTGAATAGTAAAAAACTTATCTTAAAGGGGATATTTAATTAAATTGCATCCAGACTTAACTTCCAACGAGCAAAGGACGAATATCACCGTGGCATTACATAAAGCCCTTTAACGAGTCCCTGTGTTCAATTAAGCGAGCATATGTATTATACAGGATATTCTCCCTCTTATTTGCGTTTGAGATGTTGGTACGGTGATTGAGAGAGTTAACCTGCCACAGACTGAACATTTGGATGAACGTGATCGATTCGAAATAGCTGGATAAAACGGTGAAGCGGCATCAATACATGCCGGAGTTCAATTATGGGAGTTGCTCCGTGACCCACTCCGGGAATTCCCTCTTACTACTTGAATTTCAAATTATTTTCACATTTTCTATATTTTTCAGGCCGTATAATCAATTACATGATTGTTTCCCCCCGTTTATTTATTCAGGATGAAAATGTGCTACTTCAGCTTAATGGCGAATCGGATGCCCGTTGTGAGTGCGACTATCCAGAAAATTAATTGGCAAATGCCAGTGTGTTTGAATCCCGAAAATAACTTGATATTAATTACCCCTTTGAAATTGTCTAAATATAACATGAACAATTTCATCATGCCCTAGTAATGTAATGAAATACTTGCATTCGATTAGTTTTGACAAAATAATCTTGCTTTATAAAAACAGCAATAGAAACCTCTCTTCATGTTTCGTCATATCTGCGATTATTTTGCAATACTTTCATTAGTCTCTAAATAAAAATCAACTCAATAGTTTATCATTAGGCGCCTTATGAATCCTTTTTTCTTCGGGACAACCCATAAAGGTGAATTCTAAAAGTTTTGAGATGAATTTATACCTTCTCTGAAAATTAATTCAATTTGTTCTTCAACAGTGTATTTATTTATTTATTACATCTTTGTTCTCCGTTCTAAGAAAGTATCTCAAAAATTATGTAATAAATTATGAAAATATACTTAAAATTTTAGTTCACTTCATTAAAGGATCTTTCACTTTAATTAAACTACTCGTACTCGTTTAAATTATATTGTAAATTACAATGTCTTTTGATAGTGTTTACATGTGGAAATATTTCATCTAGTTGTTCATGTGATATTTATATAATATTCATCCCCCTTTTTAATAAAATAAAAATTGAATTTATTAATCCAGTCGTATGAAAGGTTAAAGCTTGAATAATTTTCACGATTTTACATTAAGGAAATTCGCTCTATGCTCCCGATCCGTCGGTGCTCTTTTCATTCCGGAGCCGATCCGGGCGAACGGCGGATGGAATAAAATTGCATTTCCTAATTGCCATCCGGAGGTGCACACATATATCAGGCCGAAGTACCATCTTGATTATGTTTTAATTAAGGGCGGACTATTCGCAACGGCTTCTGTTATCGCGACTGAACCATTGTTACAACATAATACAGCAATCTCCGCCAGCAGTAAGAAATTCCCCTTGTACAGACTCACTCGGAGGAACATGAGGTAATTAGGCGAAACGCGAGTCCCGACTGAAAGGGTTCTGTTCTCTTCTGTTCCGCCAAGCATCATTAATTTCCGACTGTCATATTAAATTTCCACGGAATGTGCACGATTCATTCATTCATTCGTTCCCATATGTAAATATTCAATACGATTACAACTCGCATTCGCGTCGCATGGGGTTTGGATGATAAGCTACTACACTGTATAAACAATCGGATGGGAACAATGATAATAATAATAATGTTCGCTGTTTACAAGGATGGGGTAAGTGAATTATGTTTGTTGGCGTTGACGAAGATTTATTGGATTCATTCCATAGAGTTTTCTTATTATGAGTTATAAAAATACAAATATATAATGGTGATGTGGCCATCATAATACTTTCCCTATATTTTTCTCGAAAACCATGAGGTTATTCTTAATAATTTGCCCAATTTTGAATTCTTCACAATTACTTGTTATATAAATTTCATTTAGTTCCTATAGTTTATTAGCAATAAGCAAAAAATTGTAAAAAATATTAAATTAAGAACTGTACAAAAAAAATCTTTCAATGTAACTTTTTCGGTTTTTCATTATCTTTAACTTTTGTTTGAAAAGTTATGTCTTATTTTTCAAAATTTCTTAAATTTCAAAATTTGTTTGAATAAATCTATCAAACTTTGCAAAAATGTTAAGTTTATTTACGTTTTACTTTTAATTAAAACCCTCGCGTATGTTTTACTGATTGGAGGGTGGGTTAGAGGACCACCCATCCTACATATACATATTAACTTTAATTACTGATCGCCTCGCGGTTTGCAATAACTTTAATTACATAATTTGAATAAAAGAGGAGGTCCGAAGCTACTCGGGGAAATCCAATACGTGTATTATCAACATTATATACCAAATTTAATGATATAACTTGAACAAAAAAAAGAAAATTGTCAGAAGTAAATTTATTGATAAAGAAATTTAAAACAAATTATTAAAATTTTAGTGCTTCCAATAAAATCTTCACAATTTAGAAAGCAGGTTGAATAAAATAACTTGAAATCTAGAGAAGAAATTAGTGGAAATTTCTTGAATTCTTGAAAAAGTAAGTCTAGATTTAAAAAAAAAACAAATTCTAAAAAATCTAGGGTCTCAAAAAAAATCTACAAACAAATTTTCTAAAAAGTTCTAGAGCCTCCAAGAAAATCTTTCCAATTTATAAGATAAGAAGATAACCTTGAAATCTGGAGGAGAAATTTCTAGAAATTTCCTGAACCCTTTAAAAAAAGTCTAGACTTCTAAATGAAAATTTTCTAAAAAATTCTATAGCCTCCTAGAAATTTAGAAGACCAGTTAAAAAAATAAATTGAAATCGGGAAGAGAAATTACGGAAAATTCCTTAAACTTTCTCGAAAATAAGAAAATATTTGTAGGAGAAAATTTTCTAAAAAATTCTAGACCCTCCAAGAAAAATTCCGCAATTTAGAACTTTCTAAATAATTTTATAGTTGAAACAAAATGTTGAATTCTAGAGAAGTAATTACTGAAATTCACGTGAATTCTCGAAAAAAGGAGGAAAGAAAATCTTCGCAATTTATAAGAAAAGTTGAAAAAAAATTTAATTTGGGGAAGAAGTTATTGGCCGTTTTCTAAATTGTAAACTTTTAGAAAAAAAAATCTAAAATACCTCAAGAAAAATTAAAATTTAAAAGACGACTTCAAAAAAAATCTTGAACTGTGGAGAATAAATTGCTAGAAATTTTCCTGAACCCTCGAGAAAATAACATAAATGAAAACTCTTATTTAAGATTGACCTATTTTTAATGAACATACATTTGAGATCACTGGCGCATTTAGTAAGTTGGTCATTAATTGCACCTAACAATGAATTTATTATTTATTTGATGTCGAAGTTCCAAAAATTATTATTAATTTTGTTATACCAATTGAACGCTATACAAGCTTAAGCTGCAATTTGGTATAGCTGATTATAATATTACACATATTTTAAGATAGGGCAGAGTTGGTGCTAATATGTGACAAGTTGAAAAAATCTTGAAATGTGGAGAAGAAATGACTAGAAATTTCCTGAATCTAGATTTTTAAAAACAAATTTTCTAAAAAAGTCTTCATTTAAATCTTCGCAATTTACTGGAAATTTCCTAAATTTTACAAATTCAAATTGATACAATAAAAATCAAAAATTCGATATTAATTTTTTTTGCTATTTTAGCTATAATTCTTAAAATAATAATAAAATTACGAAAATTCTTTCACTAATAAATTACCAGCAACGAAGAGAAGTAAAAATGCTAAAAACTAGACATTCGATTTTCAATTGTTTTTCAGTATTTTTAAAATAACGTTTCATAGTAAGGACGGTTTAAAAAAAATATTTTACGAAATGATTTCTAACATCAAATACAAATTGATGGACTAAAAATCTTGAATTTTTTTTGCGCAATTTAGATAAGAAATTCCTAAAATTTCGATGTAACGATACAAGAAATTTTGTTAATTTCCAGGAATATTGAAAAACATTCTAAAAACAACTCCCAAAAATTGCTTTACTATATCCAAAACAAATTGCTCAAACGTACTGGAATTTACAGACCTTTTTGAGAAAAAAGAACCAACAAAATAAGGAAATAAATCTAAATAATTAACGGAAGATACTAAAATTTTTGAAAAGATATTTATAGCAAATTCTAAAATCATTAATGAAATGCTACAACCTAAATATACAACAAATAATAACATTTAGGGAAAAAGAAATAGTAGACTCCTTGGAGAAATTTCTAGAACTCTACAAAAGAAATTGTTGGAAATTTCTAGGAACCGATTTTCTAGAAAAATCTATAGTCTCCAAATCTGAATATGAGTTATTAAAAATTTCTGAACTTTTTGAGAAAATCTTTGCAATTTATAAGACAATATTAAAATCTATAAGAGAAATTACTGAAAACAGCATCAAGTAAATTCTAAAAATTTTAAAACGAACTTTATAAAACATCTAGAACTCCCGAATAAGACCTTTGCTAAAAATTCCAGAAATATGAATAAGAAATTACTGTTAACTTCCAGAATCTTCCAAATAAGTTTTAGAAATCTACAAGGAAAAATTTTAGAATCCTTGATCAAAATTCTTTGGAAAGGAAGATGCAAAAAGAAATCCTGAAACTTTTAAAAGTCTCTAAGTAAGTTCTAGAAAATTAGAAGAAAATTTCCTAATCAACTGTAAAACTCTCGAATTAAATCTTTGCTAAAAATTCTATTTATTTATTAGATAAGAAAAAGAAATTACTTTACACTTTTAGAATCTTCAAAGAAAGTTTTATAAACCTAAAGTGAAATCTTGTGAAAAACTCTAGAAACCTCAATATAAAAAAAAAACTAAAAGTATGGATCATCTGAGAAAATTATAGAAATTTAGAAGAAAATTTTTTAATAGAAAAAGTCGAATAAAATCTTGTATAGAAACCACGAAAATATTTTTATAAATAAATATAAATAATGACTTTTTGAAACTCTTGAAAAAAATCTTTGCTAAACCTGTAAAAATTTCTAGAATTCTCGATGAAAATTCTTTGGAAAGGAAGTTACAATAAAAACTAAAAGTATGAAGGACAAATGACTGAAATTTCAAGAATCTTTAAAGAAAAATCTAAAAAAATGTCTGAAATATTCTAAAGTTAAATATTTTTCTCACAAATTAAGAACTTTACGAAAAACATGTATTTATAAAACTTGTTTAGTTTCTAATGAGAAAGGGAATGCCCTTTAACTTTCGTTTGAAAAGTTATGTAATATTTTTTTAAATTTAGATTTTAAATATTGAGAAAAAACAAACGAAACGCCTCGAGTAAACATTCACATCCGGTTTATGAATGTTCATCAAAAGCTTTTCAGTTCCAGTTTTTAATGATAAAACATAAACAGTCCACAGACATTCTCATTCGCGAAAACAATAGTTTCCACAAATGGTGATGTGGCCATTATAGTAATTTCCCTATATTTTACTCGAAAAGTATGAGCTTTACGGAAAAAAGAAATTCTTACTAATTTGTTCAGTTTTGGATTCTCTACAATTATTTGTTATGTAAATTTTATGTGACTCCAATAGTTTAGTAACATGAAATTTATTTAACAAATAAATGTAGAGAATTCAAAATTAAACAAATTATTAAGAGTAATTTTTTTGCACAAACCTCATAGTTCTTGAGTAAAATATACGGAAAGTACTATGATGGCAACATCACTATTTGAATATATAGGGAAAGTATTGTTTTCGTGAATGAGAATGTCTGTGGGTGCTGTATTTTAAAAACGAATGATCCTTTTGAGGTGAAACTTTTAAAATAAGGTTTTTTTTTTTGTTAAAATCTAGAACTGAAAAGCTTTTAATGAACATTCATAAACCAAAAGTTGATGTTTACTCGAAATTTGAAAAATATTACATAATTTTTTAAATAAAATTTAGAGGGAATTAAATAACTGAACAAGTTTTATTAAAATATGTTATTAAAGTCCTTAACTTGCAAAAAAATTTAAAAATTAAACATATAAATCTCATAGTTTTCGAGAAAAATGTAAGGAAAGCACTACCATTTGTTATGTATCTTTACATTTTACAACTTTTAAATAAAACCCTCGCTTATGATTTACTGATTGGAGGGTAAGATAGAGGCCACCAACCCACCCTGCATATACATATTAACTTTGAATACTAATCCTTGATAATTTTGCTGCTTAAAAAACAATCAAATCAAACAAATGTATTTCCAAGAACTTTCTTCCATATTTCAAGCAATTTTTTTTAAAGGTTTCTAGAATTTAAAAAAATATTAATCTAACAAGTTTTGAAGATTTATATCGCTGGTTTTAAATTTTTCAACAATTTCTTTTTTGCTTTTGACATTTTTTTCAGCTATTTCTAAAATTTCTTTTAACAATTTGTAGCAATTCTTCTTTCGAATTTCAGTTTTCTTTCTTTTCAAAAATTATTCTAGATTTTAAACATTTTTCAGCAATTTGTTTCAAAATTTCTACAAATGTTAAGTAAATTGCGAAGACATTTCCAGAAATTTCTCTTTATTTGGTTAAGAATTTCTCAGCATTTTTTTTTGTAGATTTTTAGAATTTTTATTAAATTTTCTTCCTTCCTTACAGAATTCTTCAGAATTAAAAATTAAAAATTGCAAAATTATTATTTTAAGGACGCTATTTTTTTCTGGGTTTGTAGCATTTGTTGTCTCTAATTTTGTTTAGCGTTTTAAAGCAATGTTTAATCCAAACTTTAAAATTTTTAGAATTTTTGGTATGATTTCCAGAAATTCCTAGCATTGTTTTCCAATATTTCTAAAAATTTATAAAATTTTCTTAATTTTTCTAAAAATAAAATTGTTAGGAATGTTAATTTATCAAAAATTTTCTTTGAACTTCTCTCCTCTTCCATATTGTTAGAATTTTCCCCAAGATATCTAGAATTTTCTAGCAATTATTTTCAATATTTCTACAAATTCCTAGAGATATATTCTTTTTGCTAAGAATTTTCTAGCCAATTCTCTTACAAGTTTTTTTCTGGGTTTCTAGAATTCTTCAACAATTATTCCTGGATTCATAGAATTTTTTAGAACAATTTTTTCTAACAATGTTTATTCTGAATTTTTAGAATTTCTCGAGAATTTCTCTTCCAAATTTCGAAAACTGTCTCTAAGAATTTATTTAGCATTTTAAAGCCATTTATCTCTTTTTCAATATTTCTCGCAAATTTAATCCCTATTTTCTAGAAGTTTCTTCATACAGAAATTTTTAATTTTTTGTTCTCCAGAAATTTCTCTTCTCTTCCAAATTGTAAAAACTTTCTAGAGATTTCTTGATTTTTCCAAAAATTCTGTTTTTTTATTACGATTTTTTTAGCAATTTTATTTCAAGTTTACATTTAGATTTCTAATAAATTTTCGGATAGCTCTTCCAAATTATTAAAGATTTCCAAGTATTTTCCAGCACTTTTGCTTAATATTTCTACAAATTTTCACCGTTTATTCTTTAGTCATTAATAAATTAAAACAGTAATTTAGATAATGTAATTGCAGGGTCGCATAGTCGCCACCCATCCTGCATATAACTTTACAAATAATTTTAAACACAGCTTAAGTTTATTAGCAACATTAACATATTTTTTTCTTATAATGCTCGAAACTAAAACACTGTCAGTAATTTTAGTTTCATTGTATATGTAGGGTGGGTGGGTGTACACTATCCCACACTATAAACCAGAATTTCTTTAAGTTATTTCCAAAATTAATTACTTCAACGTAATTAGAAATTAAGAAACAATAATCGTCGAAATTTGAATGTTGAAAATTTACACATCTGCATAGCTTTGAACGTAATGATAAATTTAAAAAAAACCTTTGCAATCTTGCATGGATTGGAGGGTGGAATGGAGGCCACCCACCCACCCTACATATACAATGAAATTTCAACCAGTGTCACGGATTTAGTTTCTTGAAAACTACAACTGTATTACTATTAGTCTGGCCAAAATAAAAATTAAATCAGAGTTTCATGTTGCAGTTTTAAATAAATATGTAGGGTCCTCTATCAGACCCTCCAATTTTATATTATAAACATTGTTTTTAATCGATAAATTCAATATTTATTATAATAATTTTATATTTTAGTTAAATTTAAAATTTTTAATTGGAAAGAAATTTAAAAAAAATTGGAGAGTGGGATAGTGGCCACTGACCCACCCTACATATACAGTTTTACTTTAACCACTGACACTGATTTAGTTTCCTGAAAATTGACGAGTATAAATGTTGGTGTGACCAAAAAATTAAATCAGAGTTTCTAGTTGAGGTTCAAATTTATATATAGGGTGGATGGGTGGCCACTATCACAACCTCCAGTTTTTATAACATAGACAACAAGTTTTATAAATAAGTAAAAACAATATTTGCGCGATTATTAATATAATAATTTAGTCAAATTTATAATTGTTGATTCGGGTGAACTTAAAGAAAATTGGAGGGTACGATAGTGGCCACCCACCTTACATATATAATTTTACTTCAACCACAGACACTGTTTTAAATTTCTGAAAACTACAACAGTATTATTGTTGGTGTGACAAAAAAATATAAATCAGAGTTTTTAGTTGAAGTTTAAATGTATATGTATGTGGGTGGGTGGCCACCATCACACCCTCTAACCTTATAACATAGTTTAAAATTTTTCAATATAAATAGAAACAATATTCACACGATTATAAGATTAGATTCGAGTGAACTTAAAGATAATTGGACGGTGGGATAGTGGCCACCCACCCACCCTGCATATACAATTAATCAGCAATTGCTGACAGTGTTTAAACTTTGAAAAAATTATAAAACATTCATTTAATTGATGTTATTAATAAATTAAAACAGTAATTTAGATAATGTAATTGCAGGGTGGGATAGTCAGCACCCACCTTATATATATATAACTTTATAAATAATCTTAAATACTGCTTAAGTTTGTCAACATCATCAACAATACTTTTTCTTGTAATGCTTTAAACTAAAACAGTGTCAGTGATTAAAATATCATTATATATGTAGGGTGGGTGGGTGGCCACTATCCCACCCTCTAATTACGACACCATAAACGAGAATTTGTTTAAGTTATTTCTGAAATTATTACTCTAACGTAATTAGAAATTAAGAAACATTAATCGTTGAAATTTGAATGTTGAAAATTTGAACGTCTGCGAAGCTTTGAACGTAATTATAAATTCAAAAAAAATCTTTATGATGTTGCATGGATTGGAGGGTGGGATAGTGGCCACCCACGCCACATATATAATTTTACATCAACCATTGACACTGTTTTAAATTCTTGAAAACTACAACTACATTACTGTTGGTGTGGCCCGAAAATAAATTAAATCATAGCTTTTAGTTAAAGTTCAAATGTTTATGTTTTGCGGGTGAGTGCCCACTATTCCACCCTCCAATTTTATAACATAGATAACAATTTTTAAAAATAGATAAATACAATATTTACAGGATTATTAAAATTGAAATTATTTTATATTTTAGTCAAATTAAAAAAAATATTAAGAATACCCCTTTTGCGTAAACCTCATAGTTTTCGAGAAAAATATAGGGAAAGTACTATGATGGCCTCATCACCATTTGAATAGTATTGCTTTCGTGCATGAAAATGAGGTTTGTTGTAGATATTTTTCTAAATATGAAAAATATTACAAAACTTTTTAAACAATAGTTAGAGAGAATGAGAAAATAAACGACTTCTATTAAAACATTTTTTTTTTCATAAAAATCTTAGTTTTCGAGAAAAACAAATTGAAAATGTTTACAGTTTTTGCTAATTGCTAATAAACTCTTGAAGTTACATGAAACTTCTATTAGAAATAATTGTAGAGAATTGAAAATTGAACAAAATATTAAAATTAACCTTTTTACGTAAACCTTATAGTTTATAAAATATAAGGAAAGTACTATGATGGCCACATCACCATTTTTTGGTATAGTTTTTAAAATATCGATTTTATGTAATATGAACTATCAATTATTTTTTCTTGCTACATTATATCACTGCACTTAAAATACATTATGGTATTTAGATAAATTTCACAGATCGAAATATCACATTGACCTATGCAAATTTTTACGACGCCCCTTTTCTTCACATTAGAAACTTCTGACATTTCACCGTCGGTCTTTAACACGGAAGGGGATGGTTTACGGGGAAAAAACAATAGGAATCCGCGATGGATATCCAAGATGTAATAAAGCAGAGGAACATCGTAGATGTGGACGCCCCTAATCTGTGAAGCAGGCCCTCTTAAACGCTTACTGACGTGGGATGCCGGTAATGGTTTCCTACCCCACACCATCCCACACACCTTTTCAATTCTAAGATCCACTCGCATTTTAATAATGGATTGCTTCGAATTGAATCGATTTGTATTGTTTGAAGAGCTACGCAAGACGAATTAATAATACTATCGCGATATCAAGCAAATTCGCGTTTATAATGATAACAATGGTAGCCACTTTCAGTTCTCGGTTAAAGACGCTATTTAACCGGGGTAATCGTTATGGTAACGGCACTATTAATTATCTTTGATAGGATTTAGTCTAGCCATTCTCGGAGGGATATTATTTTGAAAGTATTCATGGGAGTGAAAATTCAGGTGTAGATTATTCCGCGTTGGTGATTTACATGAATGCGTATGCACTGAATTCCATTCGGTGAAATTCCAGTTATGCCCCGTATATATCCTTCAGTGCAGACAGTTGTGATTTATAAGAAAAGGGATGTCAACAACTTATGAAGTAAACAAAATAGGCTAAGCCGAATTTTATATCTCGTAAATATGAATAAAATATGAAGACTTTTGGTAATGGAATACGATTTTAATAATAATACAGTCGCTGTGAGCGGGGCGCGTAGTCCCGGCTTTAAATTGCAGCTACAAAGGGAATAACGGGAACCAACTTTCGTTTGCCCTTGCCATCCGTATCGTTATCTTAAGAGTGCAGATGTGTAAAATAAGCTATGGCTTTATATGTCAATCATTTTTCAATATTGCAAGCCGATACCAATAACCTTTACACGCCAAGATGTACTGCATCCCCAATATAACCGATCGATTGCAGCCTGTCAGGAGACTCCATCGTAAAATTTAATATCGCACCTCCGGAAGCCGCCCCCGTAACGGTTAATTACTCCACGGAGCTCCGAAAGAAGTCGTATGGAAATTTTAAACCCAGTTGAATTAGAGGGGTTCAATTTTGTGGACATGTCTCAGGAGTCCCAGGCACACACATCTATGCGTCCATCTCTGTAGTCCCATGACAGAATTGGCGCCGTCCAGGGAAATTTACCGGAACAGCCACTAAAATGCGAACACGGCATAGCACTAAATGCTCCCTCCATATAGAATGTCCTTACATAAAAGTTATAAGATCATATTTTTCTTATTCGTTTCAGGGTAGTAGATTTCAAATAAGTATGAATGTTTGTTCAAACCTTCTCAACATTTAAAATTTGTCTTCATCACCAGATAAGAAATATTTTTTTTAACTAGAAATTCAATGCCGTTATTATATTGTACTTGAATGGCCCATTTAATAAGAGCATTCGAGCCTGCTCTAGGTTTATTTTTAGTATTGTATTGCATGAAGCAACATGTGCTTCGTTGCGGAAAACCACACGCTTTCACCGGACATGTATAATATACCATCGTAATATAAACCACAGTCACCATCAGTATACATCATTAGTTCTACACTTGACTTGATCTATTTCGAGTTCTATTTCAGGGTGTATAAAAGAAATGTGTGTCAATATTATCAGGAACAATCCACCGCCCTAGGTATTTTAATTTATATTACTCCCCCGACAGAATTTTTAATAGGTAGTTGATTAATATAATTATTCACCAAGTGATTAATAAAAAACAAATACAATAACGTTTCTAGTTTTACCGTCTTCTTCAATTCATCTTGAAGATAAAAATCTTTAAAAGTTATTACTGTAAAAATCTTTACTCATAATCGTTTTTTTATTAGCAATAAGGTTTAAAAATGATTTATTGATCATAAAAGACACTAATGTAGTTTATGTAGATAACTCAGAAGTATCTAATAGAATTTGACAAGATGTTTTTATTCTAAAATGGTTAAGGCTGGAATTTCTCCAAGCTTCCTAAGAAAGATTAAAAGTAATTTAATTATTCAGCCGCATATGACATGCTTAGTAAATAGGTAAATATTAGAGACCTGGTTATTAGAAACCTTGACCCAATCTGTTTATTGATTATAACGAAATTACGTATGCATCTGAAAATTTTTCTTTGGCGTTTTCTCAAATATTTTTTTCCTAATCAAACAAAGTTATTGTTTCAATTAAAATTCATTTAAAAAATAATAAAAAACGCCTCTACAATCAAATATTTCTTCCCAATTAGCTTGCTCATCTTGCTAACCAAATTACTTATATAATTATAATATACCAGTGTGTGAGTGTTGCTGAATTTAATTATATTTTATTGCCGATATGGCACCGAAAAAACTCTGCACTCCAACCAAAGAGGTTAGTGTTTCCGATGACTGCGAGGAAATCACTTTCCTCGCAGACATTTCTTCGGAAAATTTGAAGAAAACTTTCCTAAGGTGTTTAAAAACCGAGGCCTTTTTGGAGGTTATGAAGTCGTGCATTTCAAACTCTATTAAGGAAGAACTGGAGGCTTTAAAAAAGGAGGCTAGTGAATGTAAAGACATCATTAAGTCTCAATGTAACGTTATTAAACAGCTTGAAGCCAAAATATGTAATAAAAACAATCAGTTAATTAATGAAAAGGTTAACTGTAATATTGCTACAGCCGCTAAAAAGACAGAAAACTGTAATGAATATATCATTGCTACACCTGTTATGAATGATGCAGATAACTGTAATTTTCGGAGTACAAACCTACCTCCGCAAAATTTAAAAAGTAAAAATCTGCAACGCAATGACAACCAAGATGAAAATGGACATAATAAATCTAAAAATAATTTTGAAAATTCGATTAGAAACGCAGAAAAAAGTACCAAAGTCGTGGGGAAGTAACAAATCCCAAATTGCCCTATCAGTGCAGCGGAAAACGTGCATGGCTCTACGTTGGTAATCTATGGAAGAACACAACTTAAGAAAACAGCATTTCATATTTAAATAAATCTCATTCTAATCGCAACTTTATTGTAAATAAAATATCGCACCACACACATTCCAATGTATCATTTAAGATAGGATTTTTTACTCAAAATATTTCTCAAAAAGTACGATAAAATTGATTTTCTCTGTGTTACCGAACATTTAATAAATACATACGACAAAATTAATTATGTAAAATTAGATAATATGTGTATTTCTAGTTCATTTTGTAGAACCAGTCATATGCATGGAGGAGTAGGTTAATTCTAAACTAGAAATTTCAAATTTAACTGTGGAAAAAGTATGCGAATTAGCAGCAGTTAAATTTAAAAAGAATATACCCACCCAATGGTAATTTTAACATTTATGTTCAAATTTTATGTGAAGCATTGGATATCATTTGTTTAATTACTAATGATCTAAGAATTACAGATGATTTTAATATTTCTTTTAATAGATGCGATCAAAACGCACTAACTTTAATTAATGTATTTTCCTCTTATGGTTTATATCCGGTAGTTAATGATAGTATTGGGCTCGGAAATTACATTGACAATATATTTACAAATTTCAATGTATGCAGATTTGCAGAATCGGTAATCAGGGATAACATAAAAGTATCAGATCATGATGGTATTAGTTTTGATTTCGTGAATGGTCTTGATGGTGTTTCTCACAGAATTAATTACAGACCAATTACTCAAAAAGGTCTTCACTTATTTCATAATTACATAGACGACATTTGTTGGGATTTTTAATTTGATATGAAACTTTAAACTTATGGGTTTATCGTTAGAAACTGAAACTGAAAAGCTTTTGGTAAACATTCATAAACCAAAAGTGGATGTTTGCTTGAGGCGTTTTTTTAAATTTTTTTTCCAATATTTTTTTAAATATGAAAATTTTTACTAAACATTTCAATCAGAAGTAACAGGGAACGAGAAACTGAATAAGTTTTATTTGAACATTTTTCAAAAAGTGCTTAACGTGCGAGAAAAAAATTAAAAATTAAAAATGTTATATTACAAATAATTGTAGAGAATTTGAAATGGGAGGAAATTATTAGGAATAGCTTTTTGTCGTAAACCTCAATTCAATTCGTATGAAATTTTATGTTTAGAAAATTCAACGTATAGAAAATTTTTTCTTAGAAATTTCGATATATAAAATATTATTTATTAAGAAAATTTGATGTACAGAAAAATCTTTGTTTAGGCAATTAGATGAACAGAAAACTCTTTGTTTAGAAAATTCGATTGTATAGAAAATTCTTTGTTTAGAAAATTCGATATATAGAAAATTCTTCGTTTGAAAAATTCGATGTATAGCAAATTCTTTGTTTAGAAAATTCATTACTTATAAAAAAATTGTTTAGAAAATTCAATGTATAGAAAATGTTTTGTTTAGAAAATTCGTTGTATAAAAATTTCTTTGTATAGAAAATTCGTTATACAGAACTTTATTTATAAAAAATAATTGTATAGAAAATTCAGTATTAATAAAATTTTATGTTTAGATAATTCAACGTATACAACATTCTTTGTTTAGAAAATTAGATGTACAGAAAATTCTTTATTTAGAAAATTCGATGTATAGAAATTTCTTTGTTTAGAAAATACGATGCAGAGAAAATTCTCTGTTTAGAAAGTTTTATGTATAGAAAAATCTTTGTTTAGAAAATTCGATGTATAGAAAAGTCTTTGTTTAGAATATTCAATACTAGAAAAAAAATTGATGTATAGAAAATTCTTTGATTAAAAATTCAACACAAAGAAAATTCGTTGTGTAAAAAATTCTTCGTGTAGAAAATTCGATTTAATGTTTTGTATATATAGAAAATTTAATGCTCAAAAAATGTATATTTATAAATTTCGCTGTGCAGAAAATTCTATGTTTGGAAAATTAAGTATTCAGAAAATTTTATATTTTATAATTATTACTTATGACGAACCCAGGAATGTATATATTCTGCTTGGAAATAAACAAACTCTAACTCTTTAATTTTTGGTTAAGAAAATTCATTATTCAAAAACCCTGCGTTTTAGAAAATTCGATGTATAGAAAATTCTATTTGGTTGAATGTTCTAAATAGAATTTTCTATACATCATTTATAAACATTTATGTTTATAACATTTGTTGTAAAGAGAATTTTCTGGTGTTTCTGGTTCTGGTGTAAAAAAAAAATATAAAATCTTATATTTAGAAAATTCAATATTCATAAAACTTTGTGTTTAGAAAAATCGATGTATAGAAACTTCTTTGTTGAAAAAAATTAATACTAGAAATATGAATGTTTTCGATGTATAGAAAATTAAATGTTTACAAAATTCAATACAAAGTTTATATTTATAAAGAAACGTAAAGAAAATTCTCTGTTTAGAAAATTTAATACTAAAAAAATGTATGTTTGGCATATAGAAAATTGAATGTATCAAAAATTCTTTGTTTAAAAAACATGTTATAAACATTTATGTTTAGTAAATTAGATGTACGGACAATTTTCTGTTTAGAAAATTCAATACATAAAAAAATTCAATGGATAGAGAATTCTCTGCTTAGAAAATTAAATACTTATAAATGTTTATGTGTAAATTTGATGTACAGGAAATTCTTTATTTATTTAGACAATTCAATACTCAAAAAATTCGATGCATTCATTCGAAAATTTAACATTTAGTTTATAAAATTCTCTATTTAGAAAATTACTTTATAACATTGATACAAATATTTACCCAAAAAAGAAACTAAATTGGATGTTTAAAAATTTAATATATAGAAAATACGATATATAATAAATGTACATACAAAAATTTCTAAATATGATGTTTGATACATTTAATGTAATATATTAAAACACAGAAACTTCTAAATTCAATGTTTAGAAGAATTGATACATGGAAAATTTTATATTTATAAAAAACAATATCTAGAAAATTAAATGTTTCGAAAATTCATAACACATTGTTAAAAAAGTATTTATATCCAGAAACCGCTAAATTAAACTTTTAGGTGATTTAATAAGTTAAGAAAATTCTATGTATGTAAAATGTAATGTTTATAAAGCTCGAAAACTGCTATAATACTAAAAAATAGCTTAAATTAACGGACTAACACTCATTTTAAATTAAAATGTATTTGTTCTAAATGTAGTTTTTGTTTGTGATTAATTATATTTATGTATTTTTGTATTATTCTTTTAATAGATCTTGTAAAGTCAATAAACTAAACTAAACTAAAGATATTGTTCTCTCTAGTAAAAAATAATATTGTTAAGAAATTTCGATGTGTAGTTAATTCTGTGTTTAGAAAATTTAATACTCCAAAATCATATGTTTAGAAATTACTATGCACAAAAAATTTCCGAAGTTTCAATACTGAGAAAAATGTTTGGTTAGAAAATTCGAAATACCGAAACGTTTCTGTTTAGAAAATCCACAAGCTACAATCGATAAAAATAATTACTTAAAGACAATTGAATTAATTGATGCAAAAAATTACAAAAAACTAATACATTGAAAATTGAATATATTAAAAGAAAGAAACTACTAAATTCAATGATTAGAAAATTTGATATATTGGAAAGATAGTTAAGTTATATAGAAAATTAATAATTAATTTTTCTTATAGGGAAAATTTCTTTTACTTCTTTCACTTTTACCTTTTATTTTCTCGAAAGCTGCTTCAGTGTTGGTGATGAATAAAAGGTCGATATTTTAGCTTAAGTTTTTATGTATATGTAAGGTGGGTAATTGGGATAGTGTGGCCACTATCCCACCCTCCAATTACTGTATTACAAACGACGGATTACAAAACATTTTACAAAACTTATCCAACAAAAGTTAAAAGGAATGAAGAACTGAATAAGTTTTATTAAAATATATTTTTCGAAAAATTCTTAAAAAATATAAAAAATGAAATTTTGACATTTTTCCTAAACTTGAAATTTGTATGACAAATAATTATAGAGAATTAAAAAGTGAACCAAATTATTAAGAATAGTTTTTTTGCGAAATCCTTATAGTTTTCGAGTAAAATATAGCGAAAGTAATATGATGGCCACATCATCATTTTGTTTATTATAATAATGTAGAAGTTAATAAAAAATGTGATATGTTTATGCATGCACTAATAACCGCAATGGAGAAATCACTCCCGAATAAAACTAAATTGTCAAATGAAGCCAGACCACTTCATATTAATTGGTTTGATGATGAATTAAAAGATATGCGCAGCACTATTTCTGCAAGATTTTTATAAGAAATATCAATCAACAGGTATTCTTAATCAAATAAAAATAATAATAATAATAATATTTATTTAACGGACATGCCATTCAAAAACATATATACAATATAAATACAATTTCATACATATATACGGAGTAATACAATACAAAACAAAGATTAAGATAGTAAACACCGGAAAGAAACTAACATAAATAAGTTAAATAAGAAATGGATAATAATTCAATTTAACCTTATCTGTTTAAGGCGCCTTTTAAATAAACAAAACGGTATACCTACAAACTCTATTTCATTACAAATATTGTTCGCGACACGTGCTAACCTAGACAAAGGACAATTTAAGCCAGATGTAGTCCTACAAAAGTAGTTGTGCAGAAATAGCTGGCTACGTACTAACCTCGCATGGTACATGGTATTTAATGAGTGAAGTAAGTTCAGTTGAATCAATAAAATTATTAACAATTTTGTACAGAAAGCACATATCTATTTCCATTCCGCGTCGGTATAACGAAGATAATCCTAGATACAACATAGTTTGATCAATTGATAAATGGATTCCAACGCAGTTCAACCTATATAACATAAACTTTAAAAATCTATTTTGGACTTGTTCGATCCGATTAATGTGTGTTACATAAGAAGGCGACCAGATTGTTCTACAATAATCAAAGTGAAATCGTACAAGAGTGTTGTATAAAATAGTGAATGAGCGTATATTATTTAAGTCGACATACGCTTTATAAATCCTAGGGCCTTATTCGCCTTATTAACTACATAGTCAATGTGAGAACTAAATGAGAGTTTACAATCCAGGAATACGTCAAGGTCTTTAACTAAGTTAACTCGTTTAATGTTAGAGTTGTTTAGAATGTATTGAAACTTTAATGGTTTTTTGCAATGCGAAAATGATATGTAATAGCTTCATGTCATTTAAAAGGCACCAGTTATGTACAGATTCAATGTCTTCCTGGATTCTAATACAATCACGAATAGTGTCCACTTTACAAAAAAGCTTTAAGTCATCGGCAAAAAGAAGATGAGGGCTCTTTAGTATCTGAGACATATCATTTATAAAAATAATAAATAATAATGGGCCCAGGTTGGACCCATGTGGAACACCAGACGTTGCGATGTAAGATTGGGACAGTTGGGATTTAATTTTTACAAATTGCTTTCTCACAGATAGATATGTTGAAAACCAACTTAGTAGTGGATTACACAGACCATAACACTGCAATTTTTTAACAAGAGTGATTAACGGAGTATAATGCTTTGCTGAAGTCCGTGTAAATAGCATGGACTTCAGCATTGTTTTCTAGAGCTACATGTATATAATCTGTGTAAATGAATAAATTAGTTAAAGTGGATCTAGTAGCAAAGAAGCCGTGTTGAGAATCGACAATAAGTGTGAGAAATACTTCAAACAACGGCTGGTAGACAACTTTCTCAAATAGTTTCGCCATCGAGCATAAAATTGAGATTGGCCAGTAGTTCTCGACCTTTGACCTTGACTTTGACTTATGGATAGGTATCACATACGATTCTTTCCATAGGTTATTAAATACGCCCGTATTCAACGACAGCGAAAATATAAAATAAAATACAGATATGCAATTGAGAAAAAAAGAAAGGAGTGTCATGATAAATATATATATATAAGCTTCACAGAATCAACAGCGTGCAATGTGGAACATCATTAAAGATAAAACCTTACTAACTGAAAAAAGCAGTATTTCATTGATTCCAACTTACCTAATTCTGTCATCGATCAATTAAATTTTCTATCTCATTTATATTGTCCACCAAATTTCTACTTTCGGGAAATATCTTACAATGAGTGCAGATATATTATTAATAATTTGAAAAAATCAAATACAACTGATGCTTATAATTTCAATACCGCTATACTTTTTGCCATCAAGCAAATAATAGTAATCCCCTTAACAAATAACATATTTAAACTATCCAAGGTGTTTCCTATATTTAAGAAGGGTGATATACGTGTCCCTGAGAATCATAGACCTATTTCTATTAAATCATTATTTGGTAAAATTTTTGAATATGCATTAACAATTCAACTGTCAACATATTTTGAATCTAATAACTTACTCTGTGCGCAACAATTTGGATTTAGAAAAGGCCTATCTACAATCCATCCAACAAATGAGTTAATAAGTTCTGTAACAGAAAATAAATATGCATATTGCCATTATAGAAATTTTTAGACTTGACTAAAGCTTTTGATTGCGTTTGCCACGAGATTCTGCTGAATAAATTAAAGGTCATTGGCTACAATGCTGATAGTATTGGCTTGCTAGAATGTTACTTGAAGGAATTAACTCAAATTGTAGCATATAAAAATATTATATGGTGTTCCTCAAGACTCTGTTCTAGGTCCGCTTCTATTCCTCATCTACATAAATGACATTCCAAATTATTTACCAAATAATAAATTAGTTCTATATGCAGATTATTATACTATAATTTATACCAATAACAGCCTTCTTGATTTGAAAATAAATGCCAAAAGAGCCATGTCAACAATATCTCAATGGTTTAATGCTAACAGACTATGTATTAATTCTGTGTGATAACCAAAGTAAACAAAATTTAAAGTTTCTCGGGATTCATCTAGATCCGAAGTTAACATGGGAACAACATTCAATATATATATATATATATATATATATATATATATATATATATATATATATATATATATATACATATATATATGGGTACATACCCTCTGTATTGTCTTATGCAATAATTATTTGGGGTCATGCAAGTTCAGCTTCAAACGTTTTTGCTCTTCAACGTCGAGTAATTAGAGTTAAAGCGGGTATAGTATATAGAGAGGAATGTAAACCTTATTTCAACACAGAATACACAAATCCAAATATGGTTATTACTGTGTTGCGTTCTTTAATAAATTACCTCATATAGCAAGAAATTTAACAAACACGCCTTTTATGATTTTAAAGAGTTTTTAACAATGAACTTAACTTCCTTATGATGTGTTGTGAAAATTTATTGTATTTATGTTTTAACTATCATATAAGATATTTTAGTATATAACTTCTCTTACTTTTTATATAATACATACTTTTATGACCTGTGTAAGTACTTTGTATTTTAGCACAAATAAATATTATTATTATTACTTTAAAAAATTTGCTTAGTTCTCACCAAAGACCATAAAATCATTCTGAACTTACAGATTGGATTACGGAACTGTCTTTCTAGTGTTTAACACGGACGATGAATGATACAGATTATGCGTCTACGATGAGCAACTTGTCTTCAACTGTACATTTTGACAATTATTTTGTCAAGAGCTCCCAATCGTTAACAGACATTTCAGAGTTTATAGTCATACTAGAAATACCTAAAAGAGAAACAGTTACACCGAGACCATTATCTGATGTTTACAAATTCAAGGTGAATAAAGTCATCGGTACTGGAATGTTAGTAATACATTCTGAATCATTCAAGGTAATAGTAAAGACTTCAATTTAAAACTATGAGAACCTAATATTACCAATCGATATGCCTTTTACGAGTATGATGCATAACTTTTACAACTATGCCAATGCAGTATTTTTAGTGTTAGGTTATTACAGTGGACTGAAATTATGAGACTATATAAGACCGAAGAACAAAAATAGAATAGAACTCTCAATCCCTTCGAATCTGATTATGAATCAGAATTCAGCTTTTCTGAATTATAGCAAAAATATCTAAAAATACGACAAAACGGAAAGTAGCAAGCTGGATGATAACTTGAACGGAAATTTTGGTAAAATAACAAGAACATTTGGTTTTGCTAAACAAGGCTTTGAAAAAGAAGGTCAGGCACGGAATAGTAATGGAGGAGGAGTGATACTAGTCAGAGGAAATTTGTTGTTGAGTTACGTGAAGATATAATTAAAACTTTATTAAAACACTAACACTTTCTTCACAATTAATTTTTATTTCGCTAGATGTACATTTCGGGTACTATGCACCCATTATCAATAGCTTATAACTTATACACACATTATGTACATCTAGCGAAATAAAAATTAATTGTGAAGAAAGTGTTAGTGTTTTAATAAAGTTCTAGTCAGAGGAAGTGAAAGCTCATGCAATAAATGGCCAAGATAATTTAATGCTTATTGATATGTGCAACATACATAAAAAAAGAGTAGTCTATAGATATCAAAACGCCACACCAGCATCTGATTGTTGGTCTTACGTGCGATATTATACGAGATGTTTGTTGGAGTTCTCATCAATGGAATGCATCCTAAGGTATCTTGAGCTATACAAGCCTAAAAATCTCTAAATTTGTGTCTGCTAAAAGAAGGTCTCTTCTTCTTATTTTTTCCTATTTAAGCACATTCTATAGTAGTTATTGATCCTATTGTCATTCAGGCATTTAATATGATTTCTTTTACTTCTTTTGTTTTAAGTTGTACTATGATAGGGATATTTTCTTTATTCGCTTCTCGTCTGTAGGCGCTGATAATTTGATTTGTTTCTATCTCATAAATTAGGGCTTTTTAGTCAAGAGGGTCACTGCCTTAATTTATCTAGATGTTAAGATATCTCCAGTTTCTCTTCAAAACCAACACCTCGATAGTTTTCTTAACGTTCTAAACAAACTTCTTGAGAAAATTGTGTTTATCGCTGAAGGCAATAAAATCATTCTAGAGCCATTGGTTAGCCTTTGAGTCGATCTTTTCACTTTATGTTAGCTGTTGAGGTTGAAAGACTACACAAGCGTTTTTGCATCAAAGCAAGAGATTTCTAGATATCTCAAAATAATTTGACAAGTTTTGGCAAAACGGCCTTATCTTAAAATTATCAAACGTATTGTTTTCCTATCATGAAAATCAAAATACATCAAAACTGGTATTTTTGATTTCTCCAGCGTAGTTCAATTGACATGGAAACCGTATTTAAGATTATTATTATTATATTTATTGCTGTTAAGAATTGCATTTAATTTTTTTGTAGCCTTTTAAAAAGCCAATTTTCAATTTATAACTAATAACCTAAAAATTACTGGCAGCTTATATCCGTCTTGTTTATGTTCGTACACGTTTCATCCTCCGGCGTTTACTAATATTCGCAACATGTAGGGAAAATTTAACATCTTTAAACTTTCCACTAATCCATAGCAAATGAACTCAGTTTCATAATTAGTGTAAAGTTGTAATCGTAATGAAATGCAGCACTCATCCCTGTCTTCGCAGTCACGTTGGCTAATGTTTTCGTTATTGTACACTTTGTAAACATTAATTATGACGAAGTAAGCAAAGACAGACTGAGCGCCTCGCGTACAGTTACCGCAAAATTGAGATATACGATTCTTATTATTGACTAACTTAAATTTATATTTGTCACTCCAATATATAATTAGATAGTTTAATTACATTTTAAAAATCTTTAATTAGCAATTTTTAGGTAAAGTCTTTTGCAAGATGTTCTGTTTTTTTAAACATTTAAAATATTTTTGGTTCCTGAGGCATCTACATCTTTATACATGTTATTAAATAATAATAATACATACTACAAATCACTAATGTTTTGAAAATGACAAGTGCCTTGTCGAAACTAGTCAGCAGCATAAAATAAATCCAGTTATACAGACAGTATTAAGTATTAAGTTTTATTATTATATAAAATATTTACAACTAAGAGCCTCAACTATTCAGTTAATAAAATATTTGATAAAATTAGATTTATGAAGCTCAAAGACCAAAGCAGTTGATGAAAAAAAAAATGTCATTATCATATTAGTCTTCATTTACAAATATCATAGTACATAAGACTTAAATATGTTATTCTGTCTCTAGATTGGTAATTGGATTTTCATATATTTTTTCTATATTTATATATACATGTGTGTAAAAACAAAAATAAATAAATTTAATAACAAGAAAATCAAAAATGTGGGAATTAGTAATTACGCAAAATGCACAGTTTTATTAAAATTTTTATATTTGTTATTAACATTTAATTTGCAATATTTTATACGGTCTTTCAAATTATTTTCATTTAATTGAATACTGAATGAAATTTAATAAAATATAGTTTAATTAAAACATTTCTACTAAACGCATAATTTCAACGAATTTCATTATTTGACATTTAATTTACTTAACATTTAATTACTTCTAGTAAACTAATAAATATTCCATAATTCTATAAGGCAACAACTCCAATAAAACACTATATAATATATACAATACATTATAAACTGAAATTACTTTTTAAATTAATATATTTAAATTTTGTTTAATTAAAAATCGCGGGCTCGATTCTTTTAATTAAATATGTGCATATTTTGTAATTAACCCCTTTACACCGTTGTAATTTTAAACCCATTTGTAAGACATCAGCTGTACGTTGGGGTTGTGCGGCTTCGCCGAGGATTTATTTACATGCGGACAAGTTCGGCGAAAAATGGCGGAGGGGCCAAATTAAAAATACTTCGTTAAGTTGCGGCCGGGCCGGTGTCGAGTGCGCGAAGAAGTTAATGAAGATATACGTTATTGGATCTATAAATCAAGGCTTTGATTTGTGTTTGCGGTAGTTTTGGGCTCATCATAAATCAATGTAGTTTCCCCGGGGACCGCGACATATCAGCAGCCGCGGATGTTCCGGTAGTCGCCCCTAACTAAATCATACCCCGCCCGGCACTATTAACCCCTCAAATGGGGAAAAATCACTCCGGTGCCAGAGCGATAGGTTTGATTGGTGATATTGGCTAGAAGAAAATACGCACGTATTTAATTAAATATATCACTAACAATGATTTCTTATTCATACATATTAAGTACATAGATTATCAGAAAACTGTTTATACAATTTGATGTTACTATAAACTAATTATATATTACGAGTATATTAGAACCTAGAGTAGCATATAGGATAATATTTAGTGATGAATCCTGATTTTGTTTGGGGATGCATGATGAACATATAAGGGTGAGATGAACACGTGGGGAACGTCGCTACATGGAATTTTTTCTTGAAAAGCCTGTGAATTAAACTGTAGGGATTATAGTATGGGGTGCTATAAGTAGTTCTCGTTTGGCATTCGTCCGAGGTAATCTGAACCCTGAGTGATACATGGATGAAGTGATAGAACTACATATTCTTTTATTTCTTTAGGAGTTAAAAGACCCATTTTTAACCAACAAGACAAGGTCCGTCTTCATTTTGCAAGAGTTTCTATAGACTGATTTTCGTAGGATAATGTCCGTATATTCCTATGGCCAACGCGATCCTTTACCATTGAGCATGTATTGGACATTATGGGAAGGAGACTAAAGAAACTACAGCATCTTCAGCACGAATTGCAGGTTTCTTGCAGTACAATACCTTAAGAGATTATTCATCTGTTAGAATCGAAGCTACGAAAAGTAGGGGAGTTTCCAATAGAGGTGGACTAATCCATCGATATATTATAATTGTTAAGTTCACCTCTTAATGGCATTGCGATTTTCATGACATTTAGTATACGAAGAGCAAATGGCAAATTGATACCATAAATATCATTGCACAACAAAACACAAAAGAAAACAAACCTGAGGACAACCGTCGAGTGAAAAAAAATATTTGATTGCTAATTATTCACCTTAACATGCAGAGTTAAATTAATAAGAAATTGTTTTAATACATTAATAAAATATGTTAGAATCCCAAGAATATAACATTTAAACACGAGCCATCTCTGCCAAAATGAGACGAATGCTTGTTTAATGTTTAAAAATACATTGGATGCAATGGATGCATAATTCCGAAAAGAAAAGAAAAAAAAAACGTGGTTCTTGCACATGTAATAGGAAACAAATAATTTACTTTTTAACATCTCTGCTTTAATAAATTTTGACTGTTTGGATGTTTGGAAGGACTATTAGAATTACAAAAATTTTCTGTTACAGGTATATCACCAAAGCTAGTCGCTTAAATGTAGGAACTCCTTTAAGTCTTGAATTTTGGAGGCGTCCATTTCGTGGTATATTCTATAAAGAAAACACTTAAGTTTATTTTATGTCATTTATATTTTATTTTCTGTGACTAGTTTTAATTAGTTAAAATGGGATATCAGAAGATTAAAATCAACGATCAGAAATATAAATGGAACAAAAGAGAGAAAGTAGTGACTATGAATAATAAAGGGCAAAATAGGCAAACAAAAAACTAATAAGAAAACACTAAAAAAATAAAAAGACATATGAAAAGTAAACGAACAGGGACAGGAATATGAAACAGCATCTAAGTCGGAAAAAACAAAAAGAAACAAGAAGGAGAGAAGATAATAAAATAGACCCAAGAAAAAGAATGTAAATGAGAATAGGCACACGGTACATTAGAAGTTATGGGGGAAAAGAAGTAGAACTGGTAGAAGAAATGAAAAAACACAAAAATATAAATATTGGGAATAACGGAAATAAAAGTAAAAGCAATACAAAGAATACATGGAGGTTACTGGTTTATATGGTTGGGGTAGAAAACACTGAAAGAGCAATAGGAGGAGTGGGAATTATAGTAGCACCAGAAAGAATACAAGACTTAACAAAGGAAAGGCTTATTAATAAAGGGTGATGTCTATAGAAATGAAACTAATAGAGGACGAGAGGTGCACATTAATTATAGCATACGGGGTAAATGAATATGCAAAGAAAAAAGATAAGGATATATTCTACGAGAACATCCAAATCGAAATAAATGAGGATACAAAGAAAGAGAAGATGCAAAAAACAATAATGGAGAAATAATAATACAAATATGAAAATAACCTAATAATAATAAATGGCAAATTCAAACATAATTATATCCATAAATTCACGAGAACATAGCCATCTAGAAACGAGAGAACAGTGATAGACTATTATCTAATTAGCAAAAATAACTGGAACAGGGTAAAGGACGTAAGAGTATAAAGACAAGCAAAAATAGGGAGCAACCACTAATTACTAAGAAAGGACATGAAATGGAGAGATAAATAAAGACCTGACAAAAGAAGGAAAAATGTTAAAGTAAAGATAAGAGTGTATAAACTAAATCAAGCTCAAATACAAAAAAAATACTAAGAGTCACTTCAAAGGAATATTAAAGGAAAAGAAAAACGAAATAGCATAGAAGGGAAATGGGAGATATTCAGAAGAATTATACTAGAAACAGCGAAGGAGTGCTGTGAGACAACAAAAATAGGAAACACAGTATTAAAGAGAACCGAATAGTAGACAGAAGACTTAAAGAGGATGATAAAAGATAAAAAACTTAATTGGGAAAAAATACATACAAACAATATATAATAGACTACGAAGAATACAAAGAAATAAGGAAATAATCAAACAGACAAATTAAAAAAGCAAAACAAGAATCATGGATAAAGTTTGGAAAAACTTTAAATGAGAGCTACAGAGAAAACCAAAAACGATTTTATGGAACAATTAACAAACTCAAACAGAAAATGAACAGAACATGATGAACATTAAATAAAAGCACGGAAACATAATCACAAACGAAGACAAAATTATGGAAAGATGGCGACAATACTTCGAAGATCTGACCGAACAAGAAACAGAAGAGAATGAGATACATGAAACCGAAAAAGAGACACAAGAAAACACATATATGTCAACGATAGAGAAGATAAAAGAGGAAGAAGTAAAAGAAGCAATTAAAAATTTAAAAAAAAACGGAAATGCACCAGGAGTAGATGAAAGAATAGCAGAAATGACGAAATATATGGGTGACGGAGGAATAGCAGAAATATGGAATTAATGAACGAAATAGCAGACAAAGGAAAAACCTCAAAAGAATGGAACATTGGAATAATATTTCCAATATACAAACAAGGAGATGAACGAAATTGCAGAAATTATAATGGAATCACACTAACAACCATACCAAGCAAGATACTAACAAAAAAATTAGAAAAAAAAAATGAGGGACCAATTAGAAAAAAACATAGAGGATAATCAGTGTGGATTCAGAAGAGAGAGAAGTAATCAGGATAAGATATTTATTATAAAACAAATAGGCGAGAAACTAATAAAAAGAAGAGAGAAATAGACATATGCTTCGTAGATTTAGAAAAGGCATTTGATAGGATAAAAAGAGAACAGATGGAAGAAACTAGAAGACAGAAAAACGGATAAGACAATGATAAACCTGTTAGAAAATTGTATAGGGAGAACAAAAAAAGTAAGAATGAACAACGGAGAGTCAAAATCATTCGAACCAAAAAAGGTGTCAAACAAGAATGCGTGCTGAGTCCACTGCTATTTACAATCTTACAACAAACAGGGATACTATTTGCAGATGACATGGCAATAATTACAGAAACAGAGGAAAACCTGCAATACAATATGGAAATATTATATAATGAATTATCCCAAAATTAACATGAAAATAAACCATAACAAAACGAAGACCATGATAATAGCACAGGAAGATAAAAAGGACGAAACCAAGATATAAGGAAAGAAGATACATTCAAGTTAAACACTACAGATGCCTAGGAACAATAATTCAGGAAAATGTAAAGAAATAGAAGATAAAATAGGCAAAATGGAAAAACTATTAAAAATGCTGCAAAATACGTTTTTCAGCAGAAAAAGAATTGAAGGGTCCAATGCAAGAACCAGCCGAATCCACTTTTGGGCAAAAATTAGTTAGGGGTTGATTGTCCTGGACTTAACCTGTTATTTCACTCAAAAGTTGGTTTGATAACGTTTGGCAGTATGCTTATTTTGTAAACATAATTACTGTGCTTTAGCAATTTGTGTGTACGTAACTTTGTTAAAAAAAATTACGGTTCCCACTATGTCATCTAGTTCAGAAGTAAATATATTTCAGTCTAGTGGCGATCAGTTTTTACCAGAAAATTGTAAACATAACCTCAATACTGAAACTAAAACTCAAGAACATGATTTGCCCGAGGAAGGTTTTGCGGAGTTTGGAACTAATGAGGATTCAGAGCATTCTGTACATTTGGAAGAAGCTGGCACTTCTGCTGGTTCAACAAAACTGGCACAACCAGGTAAAAACCACCACATACGTAAGTCATCCTGGAAAAGAAACATTCGCAAGCAAAAGCGAACCAGGAGCGAGAGTTATGTAAATACGGCTGGAAAATTAACACAAGAGAAAGTTCTTGGAGATAGGTGCAACTATAAAATGCAGTGCTTTGATAAAATTGGTGCGATATGCTGTGCTAAAAATTTCAGAGATTTTTATGCCATATAAACAAAAGACATCCAGGATGCTCATCTGTATGACCTTCTTCATAGTAAACCTGTAGAACAAAAAAGGCCTCGTTCAGGAGAAAAGCATGGCAAACATTTTTCGTATATTTATCAGGTAAATAATTTATTACTTTTGCTTTTTGTTCTGTTTAATTAAGTTTAACAATAAATTGTAGGTTCGTCATAAAAGAAAGACTCTGAAAGTTTGCAAGACAGCATTTTTAGATTTACATGCACTTACCAAGAGCCGGCTTGATCGCTTGCAGCAACACATACACTTTAGACAGGGAACTCCTCCGGAAGACAGAAGAGGAAAACACAATAATAGACCAATTAAACTGCCTGAACATATTGAAGAAAGGATTCGCCAATACATTTTGAGTTTTCCAAAATATAAGTCACATTATAGCAGGAAGTATATGAAATTCAATTTATCTTCTATTCCCAGCATCTATTAATAAGTTTCACTTTCCTAATACTTTAAAAAAAAACTTACTTAAAACCAATTTTTAAAAGTGATTATCGCAAAAATGTTGAAAATTATCGTGGTGTTGCGTTACAATCCACCATTCCCAAAATTCTTGATTAGTTGGTGGCTTGTCAATCATCGTGGATGTGAAAACAGTTAATATTTCTGATCGGCAACATACTTTTATAGAAGGTAAGTAAACTGCAGGTGATTTACTTGAGTTTGAAAACTTTCTATTAGATGCCTTTAGTGGTCATGTGTAAGTGGATACTATTTATATGTAATGCATTTGATCGTGTACAGCACAGTATTTTAATTTAAAAACTTAAAAATTATGGATTCAATGTTAATGTTGTCAGCTGGGTTGCTTGTTTCCTATCTAATTGATAACTGGTAGTCAAAATTAAAAATCATTTGTCAAATATTATTAACGTTCCCTCCGGTGTTCCACAGGGTTCACACATTGGTCCGATTTTATTTAGTATTTTTATTAACCATATAGTTGATTAATTTTTCAGTGTCTTCTATTTGCGGACGATTTAAAGTTTTATTGTGCTATTGGTAATGTAGCTAATTGTTTTAAAATTCAGTCCGATTTAGATAATCTATCTCCCTGGTGTAGTATTAATTGTTTAGATCTTAATACTAATAAATGTAAAGTTGTCACCTACAGCAGACGTACTAATATTTTAAAACATAATTATAAGATAAGTAGCATTGCTTTAGAAAGGGTTGATGTGATGAAGGATCTGGGTGTTTATTTTGACAGTAAATTGACATTTGTATTGCTTCACTCAGTAAGTCCCCGTTTTGACATATATATGGAAATATTGTTGACAGACACATGTGATTTCTGGATAGTACTAATCCTCAAACAATACATGTCAAAATTTCATGGGATTCTGGCCGTTAGTTTAGAAATTACAGTCATTTTAGTTGCCTCGGTTTTGTAATTTTTAAGACAATGGATAAAAAGAAATTTTGTGTGTTGATTTTTGATGGAGAAAAATATTGTTGGAGCTAAACAATGACTTGGTAAGCATTTTGGGGAATCAACTATTATTAACTGGTATGCTGAATTAAAACCTGGTTGTACAAGCACTGATAATCCTAAACTTTATAGTCGCTCAAAATCTGCAGTTGTTCCAGAAAACATAAAAAATGCCCACAAAAGAGTTTTAAAAGACCGTAACATGTAAGTTCTGTGAAATAGTTTGCAATTTTAGATCAAAATTTAGGCATAAACAAGTTGCTTTTGAAGTGGGAGAAACAACAACTTGTCGAAGATTCAGAGAGATGTTTAAAGCTGTTCAAGCTAAATAAAAATAATTTCTTGCATTGGTATGTCATAATAGATAAAGTATGGATTCACAACTATACGCCAGAATCAAAGAGATCGTCAGTTGAGTGGACAGCAGCCGGAGAAATTTATCTTAAGTAACCAAAAACTCAAAATCTGCTGGTAAGATTATGGTATCGTATTTTGAGACGTATGGAATCCTGTTAATCGACTATCTTGAGAAAGGCAAAACTATCAATAGTGAATATTATATGGCATTTTTTGATCGATTGAGTGCATAAATCAAGAAAAAGCGGCCCCACATCCAAAAAGAAAAAAGTGCCATTTCACCAGGACAATGCAGCGTGTCACAAATCAATGAAAACAATGGTTAAATTGGTTGAATTACGCTTTGAATTGCTTTCCCACCCACCATGCTTTTTAGATTTGGCCCTCAGCGACTACTGGCTTTTTGCAGACATGAAAAAGATGCACCAGGGAAAGAAATTTGGCTCCTATGAAGAAGAGATTGCCGAAACTGAGGCAAAGACAAATCGTTTCACATAAAGGGAATTGAAAAGTTAAATGAGGGTTGAAATGAATGAATCACTCTTAAAAGAGAGTATGTTGATGCATTTAAGTTTAATTTACAAAAAATAATTGGTTTTTCTTAGTTAGACCGGAGACTTATTGAGTGATGTGTTATATGACATTGAAAGCATTACTAAAAAAACATTGCGACTTTTATGTTTTTTTATTTCGTCACTGCGGTCAGTTTAGTTATAAAATACTTAAAATATTGTATTTCGGTTTAGTACGGTCAAATGTTGAATATGCTCCTACGATTTGGTCTCCGCATTATAAAAAGTACAAATACAAGATTTATTTACTTTATAAAAAATAATTTCTGGTAGGATGCCTTGTAATATTATACATTGTTTTCATTTTTATATTCCCCTATCATTGAGAGCTATGAGGTCTAGACCAGAATTTAGATTAAAGATGACTCCAAATACCTATTCTTATAATAACCCTATTTTAATTTCGCAAATAATTTAAATGTAAGCGCAACTTTTGATATATTTTCTTTGAACTTTGGAAAATTCAAGTCGGAATTATAAAGAATAAATTTTGTGTTTCTATTTGTGCAGTAAATTGTGTTCATTATTTTTATGTTTATTATTATACATTTTTGATAATTAGTGTTAGTTATTGATCTCTAGATATTATTTTTGTTTATACATATATTGTATAAAAGGTGTAACCGTGAATAAATAAATAAAAATTAGATTAGATCCCATCTTTCTTCTAGATCCCATAGTTTTTTCTAAGGCAGGAGAAAGACTTGTAGAAACATACAGGTGAAAAAGTACTTGAAGTATTGTTGACATTTCAATAGATACTATATCCGCTCTTCTATCTATGGGAGTGTCATCAATACTTCAAATACTTAATTACCTTCACATGAATTACTGCATTCTCTTTTTTCAGCATGAGGGGCCAGAAGTTTAATTTAGGATGGGTTTTTAATCCGGTATCATCGTTGATTTTCTTTACAAGTTGTTGTGGCTAATTTCATAATATTTATAACTTTAGATAGACGTAATTAGACATGTTATACTAAAATGGAAATATTTCACTACACTGTTGAAAGGTGTATCATACTACTCATTGAGTTTATCTTTTCTTTCATCATAATCTTTTTCAGAAAATTATCAAGGTAAACAGCGGTACTTCAAATGACAAGAAACGCTAGTTTTCAAACTTTAACAATACTAGTTTATGTCTGTTCCATTATTTAATCTACTGATGATTGGTATGGAAACAAAATCATATGACGACATGGGTTCTAGTTTCATTGATGGTTTTATTCATCAATTTTATCAAATTCTATCAAACCATATTTGGTCGATTTTAAATATTATGCATACCTCTTGAAACGGCCAAGATTAATATTTCTTTTCTTCGTTTAAATTCAAACAAAAAGAAACACTTCTTAGATAATATTTATGTCCTTAGTAGAACTCTGCGAATGACCTAGAAGCATAAATTGCAATACTTTTAGAAGGGCTGTCAAATTTTTACTTACGTATATGTGCTTTACTATTGTGGAACTATTTATTCACATCTATAGAGTGATGAAGATTAAACATTGATTTGAATTGCGGGTCATTTTCATCCTATGAATGTTGGAAGTTTTCACTTTAACAGTTGGTATCTGCACACGTGGCAAATACATCATAACACCGTATACAGTACAGCAACGAGTAAATATTGTGCAAGTTTATTATGAAAAGAGACGAGAAGTTACGATTACTCAAAGAAAATTTCGACCACTGTTTGGACGCAATAATGTTCCAAGTAATCATGCAATTTACGGTTAAAACAAGTGGTACTGTTATTAATACACGAAGAGTAACTGTCAACGCAGAGAATGTTCTGATGAAAATATTACCCCTATACGGTGTGCATGAAGAACCAAGCATATCAATCCGTACCATTCAAAGCAATTGAATTTCCATATGGCAGTACTCCAAAAAATATCTGCAATTAAAAACGTATGAAAGTCAAATGTCCTAAAAACTGAAAACAACGGACCACCAGAAATGGCGTACATTTGTGAACTGGGTTTCACAAAACAAAAAAGTTGATGCTGATTTTCACAAGAAAATCATATGAAGCGATGAGACCAATTTTAAATTGAATGGGTATTTGAATCGACAAAACTGTTGCACCTGGAGTAATCAAAACCCGCGTGCTATACAAGAAAACGCAATGCATCTAGAAAACTGCAATGTGAGCTGAAGGAATCGAATATTCGTACTTTTTTGACGACAAAGACGGTTTACGCTAGCGGAAAATGCTATACAACTTTTTCTTCCATGAAACCGATAACTTGAAATAAAATAATATGTGCTTTTAACAAGATGGAGCCACGTGTCATATAGCACGTGAAACAGTCACTTTACTTCAAACCATAATGCCTCGTCATGTTATCTCTCAAAGGGACGACATAAAATAGCCAAAGAAGACTTACGATCTAATCCCACTAGACTTTTTCCTCTGGGGCTATTTGAAAGGCAGGGTTATATCAACAAACCTGCTATGGTTTCAGAACTAAAGGAGAAGATCGAATCTGCAATTGCTGAAATCGAACTGCATTTTTGTTTGTACCTTGTATTTCTTTTCGAAATTGTATTATTTCACTATGGCATCGCTGTGATCGCGTTAGCCTTCAGCCCGTCTTCTAGCTGTTGGTGTGTGTTTCCGTGTGATCGAATTTAGGGCGCCTGTCCTTGGATCAGTCTGTATGATACGGACCAGGCTTCTTCTTGAATGAAGATGTGTAATGGTGGTATGTTCAAGATGGCTTCTAGGTCTTATCACCCTGGTCTTAAGTGTGTGAAGGTGTGTTTCCACACATTCTGCGACACATGCCTAATGATATTGTTGCTTTTTTGGTGGCTTTTGTGATGTGTGGTCTCTACGTCATTTTGGCGTCAAAGGTTACTCCCAGGAACCTTGCCTCCCCTACGAAGGGGATTTCCTTACCACCGAGCTTCAGTGGCTTTTGGCCTTGCAGTGCTCGTATTTTTGTGAAGATGACAATTTGTGTTTTTTTTTTTGTGGATTGATTGCCTAATGCACCAATTAATTGTCTACTATGTTTAGGGCTCTTTGTGCTCGCTCCGAGAAAACTCCCGCGAACCGGCCCCTGATGACAATAGCTAGGTCATCCGCGTACCCTAGGCACTGGATGTCCTCTTAAAACAGTTTTCCTAGAAGGTCATCTACTAGTGTTGCCCATAGCAACTCCTCCTGTGGGCAGCCTCCTCCTGCCGTAGCGTTAATGGTGTGGCCAGTGCTTTACAATCTTGAACTATAGAAGCTATATAGAAGAAAGTACTTGGTCTATCATTAATAAGGCTTTTCACATAGGAACTCAGTGACTTCTACAGGTAAGTCTTTAATAGTCACATAGTAAATTTCTTGTGGTTTTGGCAGTCTTACTAATATAAATGATTTAATTATATAATATATTATATATCTGCCATGCTGAGATAAATAGCACTTTTTTTCAGGTGTTTAATTTCGTCGTATATACACAAACAAAAATAGTGTTGCGAAAACTTTAACTTTATTTCTCACAATTCGTTTTAGTTGGAGGTTGTGAATTAGGGGTGATATTAATTAAATTTGAAGAAAACCTATTCTCTGCTCTCGAGTCAGAAAATCACATTTCACTTAAAATCGAATAAGTATTTTTTCATATATATCAAACTGTTATAAATAAGAAGAGAGTATAAATTCGGTTAATGGAATCTCCTAAGCGAGTTTACTCAACTAAATCTTCCCAATTAATCCCTGTGAATTTGCGAAATCCTGTTAATCTTATCGTGCCTTCATAAACCGCAAACAGCAGGAGCCCCCCTGAAATTGCCGGCGACCCAGCACTGTCTACTCGAAGCTTATTATAGAATATAATGCATAAAAGTTGTAGAATCGCGTTGAATTATCCCGAGAGGAGCAACGCCCATTTGGCGAAGCGTAATTGAATAGATTCGAAATTCAGACATGTAAATGAAATTGACGATCGAGGATTTTGTTTGTCGCTTCCGATAATGTTCCTCGCCTCCCTTCGATTGGAAAGAATCGCTTTCGCGCACATCTATGTAAATATTATATTGGGTGCATTGCAATTGAATAATAGCCGGAATCGATTCGCACTGTTCTCCTCCCTTTACGTGTTTTCCCTCTCCGACACATGATTAGTGTGTGCGGCTCCCAGGATTGATCACGTCCATTGTCGACAGTTTAATAACACCTACAACTTATCCATTTATAATCCTTTCCAAAACGTTTACAAACATCCCCTAATATGCAGATTACAATAACGATCACATTACTTAATTATTATCTTTGTTAACCAATTTATCTGTCTCATACAATGATTGATAACAACTGAGAATGTGTTTTATTCTCAATACATTGTCATAGATATTTGATTATGATTAAGATTAACCAATACCACTTATATTACTTAAATTAGTACTTTTTTATAGTTAATTTCATATTGACGAATTTAGTAATATTATTTTCCTCTTATTTTTTCCTGTTTCTAATATTGTTTCCTTTCTTATTATTATTTGATTATTAAAATTATATTTCATTTTCAATTTAAAGATGACTTAAGCTCTTTCTTATCAAAAAAATAGTATTATTTGCCAAAGTAAAATAGTTATTTTATAAAATTAAAAATTGCACAACTTTGATTTGACTATAATTTTCATCCTCAAACCCAACATTAATCATGATTGATCATTGTGTCTGTAACGGCTTAATATCTTGTAATAATCCTTACTCCATTATACAGCTCCGAGCAACTTGTTAGCATTGCAATAATGCAATCCACCGAAGCGACTATTCCTCGAATCCTGCATATAACTAATTTCCTGCATGTATATAGTTACCCTGTGTAAATAAATATGTTATTGGCTCTTGTATATATAGATTCGTTTGCAGATTAAAGGCGAATGCTCTGTAGCGTCGTATTCACGAATACAATATAATTTTCTCTGATTATTTAGATATTTATATGCGTTTTAACGTACAATTTTTATTTTAAATAATATTATGGTACTTTAGACATTTAAATCTCAAAAAGATTGAAAAATTATAGGATTATAAATATATGTGTTAGCAATTAAACATATTAATTATATTTCTCTCGATTTTTACTTTAAATCATTTGATTTTGTTAATAGGTATGATTTTTAAGTAGAATAAATATTATAATTATCTAATATCTTAAATAAACGTATTTTATATCATACATTGAATTAATAATTACTATCTAATCTGTTTAAAGCACATTTGTAACTAAATCGTAATTGTAGAAACAGCAGGAAATATTAATGGCATTTAAATAAAGCCGGAGTAGCAGTGCGATTTAAATGATAAAAGATAAGGGGTGGGTCGATAGACGGTTGGCTAGCCAAAAAGCTATCCCTTCTAGATTTATTATTCATTATGTATCACTAACCATAAATTCAATTAAAGCAATCTACTTCTATTTGTATCACGTCAACGGAATTAGATAAAGCTTTCCGCTGAAAGTATTTTTTTTTTGCAATGATAATTTAAACGGCAAGGTTAACGCATCGATAATTTCATACAAAATTAAATTAATAGGTACACGAATGGAAATAATTGGAATAATTGTGTTTATTACGTAGACGGAATATAATTAATTATTCCTATTCGAATTTATTGTATTAAAATACACATACTACATAATAATGTATGTAATTTAATTTTATATTCAAGTGCATTAATACACTACGTTAAGAAATTACAATACTGTGAGGTGCACCCATATAAATGATTACGTGTTTACACGTTGCTACGTGTATTTTTTCTGATAACTACAGCACCTAGAGTTTATATACACACGCCGCAGCACAATTACCAACTAACTACAAAGAAATGCGGAAACCTGTCATTTACAGCGAACTTAACACTAAATATTTAAGCGCTCCCTTAATTAAATACTTTTATTTGCGCGAATAATGCGCGCCCGAAACCAACAAATAGCAGCGACGGAATTGCAGTTTGCATTTCAACGTGTTTTTGGTTGTCCTTTTCTGTGTATTTAAAACTGGTCTGTTTGCCTTATTCAAAAACTACACACAGCAAAGCAATTCACGGGTGAAAAAAAACCGGAGTGCTGTAAATATTGAACTTTTCAAGTTATGTACCTCGAGCAGAGCTTCTGCAAGCAGCGTCGACATAACGTCGGCGGAGAATTTCCATTTTTCCTTCTTTATTCTACATTATTTAAAGTTGTAGACAACAATTATTACTTTGTTGCACTGGGGTGTACTTTCGCAATAAACATTTTAATACCTTTAAACTCAAACAAATATTAAATACAAGGTTGGAAATATAACGATGTATTGTATGCAATATGGAAACTGTAATACTGTTGAGGATTCATTATACATTACTTTGATAATGGTGGTTATTGATAGATGAAAATATCAACGTTAATTAATGGAGTTTGAGTATTAAAACTAACTATAACGCAACTTGATGATATCGTATTAAAATTGATTATATGTTACATGCTGCATTACTATTTCGTTTCATGTATTAATTATGATTTTATATTTTACATATAAATACTACTAAGCATTAAAACCCCAATATTTATTTAATAAAAGAATTTATTTTTTAATTAATTTGATAATAAAGAAAAAAAAAGTAAACGAAGTAAAATCCCTATGTATTACTTTGTTCTGAGGTGAGATTTCAAAAGAAAGCAATATCAAGAAAATCAGAACTAAGATTCGACTTTTTTGCGCAATTCTTCACTGACTTAAGTATCTAAGATATAAAATTCTATTAGAAAAAACGGAACATAAGTACTCCACTTACGTTGGCAAATTTTTTTATTTATAATCTGGGACTGATGTTAGAAGGGCATAGTCAGTAGATCTATTAATTACTTATTAGATGAAGTAATTGTGCAATTTGTCACTAAATTTAGTGCTAAGTTTGATATACTCTTTATTTGTGTCTAAAATTTTAATACAACAATGTAATGTATGGTAGTCTAAATGTAGTGTAAATCTAAATTTTAAAAATTTCGCCAAAATCCATATAACCTCGATCAAACCCTATTGATAATGCATAAAACACAATTTCCTAAACCTATATAATCTTGAAAAACTTAACCATATCAAAGAAGTTAATTATATCAAAAGCTTTCTAAATGCTTAAGTTCTTAAAAAAAAACACTTCTAAAATCTGTAATCTAAAAACCAAAGTTTGCTATTTATTTCAATAGTAACTTTTTCATTCATTCATTAACCCTTAGCTGCATCTGAGGGTCCTGAGGGACCCCATCCTTTCTTAAAATTACTTTTTAATTATTTATGTATAGTTATGTCTCCATTTTTGAAATAAGCCCTTGTACTATTTATTTTTTTTGAAATCTAGTATAAAATACACAATTTCAAGTCTTCATTGACTTCACGAATTCTAAAGGAAAAATGCATTTTAAGAATTTTCCTAACTTATTTTCTCAATCATCGAGACAAAAGAGTTAACTTCATAATGTACCAATTATCACCTTTGTACAGTTTTGTAGTCCTGTATAGAGGATAGAAATATTGTTTGAACAATTTTTCAACTTGGGGTTCTGGAAGACCTCAAGTGAAAATTGAAGTGGTGCAGCTATGGGATAATATATTGGGTGTGCCTTAAGAAACAATTAAATAATTCCTGGAAAGATACAAGTTAAATATGTACAAAATACTACAGTTCTCAAATTTTTAGATTTCTGATTTTAGAAATGATTTTCATCAGAAGGCTATTTATCTGAGTTGAGTTTGCAAAAGACGGCAGTATCAGAAATATCAGGACTATGATTAGAGTTTTTAAGGAACTCAAGAAATCTCTTGCTGTTATTGAGTTTATCGCGAAATTCCTCACTGATTTTAATAGCTAAGTTCTATAGAAAAAATAGTGACAAAGTGGTTCCTTAAGTTAGATAATCCTTTTATTGTTAATCTGATACTAGATACTAAAGTTTGAGAAGAAGGCTTAGATTTACTAGCCATAGACTCATTAGAAATTACAAAAATCATTAAGAAGATCTTTTTTATAGCTACTTTAAGATCTACTTATAGGTAGAGACAAGATGTCATTATTTACCTTCATTTTGTATTTATGCTAGTTGGTAAACTGAACTTATCCCAATAGTTTTTATCAGAAGCCCATAAATCATGATCTGAATTGGGATTTCAAAAGGGAACAAAATCAAGAACATCAGAACTATGTACTGTATTGACTTTTTAATGAACTTTATTGCAATCATTTTTTCCTCAATTTAGTATCAAAGATAAAAAATTATATACGGAAGAGCATAGTTCAAGTACCCCACTTACGTTGGGTGATCTTTTTATTTTTAATCTGGGTCTAAGGTATAAAAGGGATGATCATAAGATCTATTGATTTTACTCATTAGATGATACAAGATTTATCGAGAAAAGCTCAAAGAAAGCAAGTATTAGGCTTATTTTGTGTCCAATATTTATTCTTTCTTTCTTTACAATGTTAACTTTGAGGGTTGTATAACACATAATTCGCCAGAGGTTAATTAATTAACTGCAAACTACTTCGGTTTCAGAAATTAAACAACAGAGAGAAATTAAAATTAAAATCGAGGTAATTGGTTAATAGGTTGTTAAATAAATCACTAAATACCTTGTATTCTTTAAAACACAAACCATGCAATGGCAACTAAATAGGCGCCATGGCAAATTATAATGGTACTTCTTATAGTTTGGCATATATGATTTGGATGTTTCTAAAGACTTGGTGTTGTTCTCCCTCTTCTATGACTTTGAACAAGAGCTGGACAGGCCTCGCAAGCTTTTGTTATCTAATCTGGATTTGATCGACTCGCCAACCTCCTCCTCCTCCTTAAGGGGGACCTGCTGAGCATCCCCAGCCTGAACCGGTATCTTAAGCGGAAATGTCCTGCACCACCTATTCGCCTGCTGGATTTCCTATAGTATCTATATGGAGAAGTAGATCTTCCATACCTAGCTATCTGCACCTTCAGCTCCCTGCCTTCGGCTAACTTATCATCCTCGGCATTGTAAAATCTGACGAAAGCAAAGCCACGTCTCTCTCTCGTGACGAGCAGCTGGAGATGTAAATATCGCCCACCTTGTTGTATCTCTAGAATACCCTGCGGGGATCGTGGGGATCAACTTTCAGCTAGATCATGCCCTCGATCCGAGGCGGAGGCTGTCCATAGCTCATGCTGAGGTTTACTTATCTGAAAATTCTTTACCCAATTACCGCACTTAACTTATTTTAATACTTAGTACTGATTGCAATATTTAGAATAATTTGAAATTGATTGAAACATTATCAGAAAATAAAATAAATAAATATCTTAAGCATTCGAATTTCTCCGAATTTTTAAGGAAGTCAGGAAGTTTACCATTACCACTACCATTACCAATATATTATTTGTGCAATTGATCACTAAATTTAGTACTTTACTCTAACCCCTCTTTATTTCTCCGAAAAAAAAAATGAATACTGCAACCTATTGAAGCCTAAACATAGCCTAAATAATATTTTCTGAAAATTCCTCCAAATCCACAAAATCGTGAAATCCTCAATAAAACTTTTTTAATAATGCCTGAAACGTGTTTTCTAAAATATTTCGAAATAAAATTCTTGTTTTTATCAATTCTTAAAACGCATCTCTCAAAATATCGCTAGAGCCTATACAATTCCGAAAACCGTAAACATATTGTATTTTTTTTTAATCTTCAAGGCAAAATTTTATCACTAACAATTCTTAAAACTATGATTATATTGTAATCCCTAGCCAAAATAATCTTTTAAAACAATTATTCACCCAAATATTCTAAAATTCATTTTAAACCAAACTCGGCCAATAATATTGACTTATTTTGAGCAAAAGCTAACGCTCAACCTAGAACTGTTCAAATTCCTGATGGACAAGGCCTTTTTGAAGATGCAGGAGGTCATGGGGGTGCAGTTCATCCTGAGCTCCATCATTTTGAAGATTTGATGTACTAAAGTGGATCTGGAGAAAATCGTATTGTCGATATAGAAGGATGAGCTAGGGGTTGATCTGAAGAAACTAATGAAGGTCACAATTAAATAAGCAAGAGGGTACCGATGTATAGACGGAATATGTAACTCTTTACAATTTGGAAGTCAAACGGAATTTAGAATAATTGTTACTGTAACCAATGAAAGTAAATTGCGAATCAGCAAAATAAACAGAGCTTCTCTTACAGAAAGGGAAGATCTCATCCCTGCTCTGCGTTATACGAAGATATGTTTATAAGTATATTACAATCAGATATTACATCTAATATACCTTGTAATACCTTATGGCATCTCATAACAAATTTCCCAGTCAAAATCTCATTACTTCACTCTGTATTTACACTTGAGTAAAAGTTACAACCTAGTGCTATGCTTGAAATAACGGAAGCTGTGACAGCGAAAATACTAAAGATCAGGAAGGTTAGAGCTGGCGTTGAATAAGTTTTATATTACTTTAATGATGTACGAATTATAATCAGCAGAGAGTCGAAAACCTGATAACGATAGTGGCGACTTTTGACTCCAACGTCGTTTTGCTAAGAACTGAAACAATTTGATCCATTATGGCTGCTGCTGAGAAGGATGGGCCATTAGCAACACTGTTTCATTGAGATGTTGATTTCTTTGACGAATTTACTTTATGTTACACAGAATCGAGCTAAAAAAATTATTATAAGCAGGTATAAAGCACTTTTAATTATTGCCAAAGCCGATGCTAATAATTTCAAGTACATGGAGCACATAGAAAACTGACCAATTACTACGTCAAATCTATTTATGCTAGAAAAGGTAAAAAATCTGCGAGAGAAATTAGAGAATCAACTGTCTGAGAATTATAATTTCTCTTTTTCTTATAATTACAAAAGTCTTTTTTCACAGGTTTTTATGACATTTATTAATTTTTATTTAGTTATCCAATTGAATATCTCTTCTGTTTTTATCCTTGGCATTAGAAAAGTACATTCCTAGGTTTTTGCAATTTTTTTCTGGTTTTTTAATGGCAAAAGTCTATTTATACAAGTTTTTGCATTTATATTTCTTCTTTTTTTCTATAGAATAGCCTTCATATTTTTGTTCTTAATGTTACAAAAATTTCTATAATGAATTAATGAGACGGATAATTGATGAAGTTCGATAATACACTGAAATAAAATAAACAAGTTGAGAAGGTTTCACTTTTATTTTTGAACACTGCAACATGTTTCAGCACTCAGTGGATTCATCAGACAAATGAATACATGTTGCTGTGTTAAATAATAAAACCATTAATTAAAATCACATTATTTTCTAGAGCCATTTCTTACTTTTTACTTTAATTCTCTTTTAGATAATTTTCCTGTGCTGAACATATTTTGCATATAGTTGTTTCTTTGGCACTCCTTTAAAATATTTTTCTTTATTTATACTTAGTAGGAACGTTTCTTTCTGCTGGTTGTAAAGAAATGTTTCATATTTATTTTTTACCGTTTGTTTTCTCGTTTTTGTTCCAAAAATTACAAAAGACAATTTTTACAGATGGTAAAAAATGCGTTTGTCCTTAACAGTACAAAATTTATTTCCATAGACTTTCTCGGTTCTTTTTCACTTTTTTAAATGACGTTACTTTGAATGTTCTTATTCTTAATGTTTAAATTTAATTTTGCAAGTTTGAAAGTCATTACCTAATTGTTTCTTCATTGTTTCTCTAAAATACATTTTCTCTTTCTGTCATCAACATTACAAAAGTTTATTTCAATAATTTTTTTTTCTTTGGCTTACTTTTAAAATAAGTTAAGTATCCTTAACAGAAACGTTTCTTTGTGCCGGTTTCAAAGAAATTTTTATATTTCCTTTCCACTGTTTCTCTAAGATATCTTACCCATTTTTGTTCCAGAAATAACAAAAGAAAATTTTTACAGATGGTTAGGCTATTTTCCTACGTTTTTCTTAGTTTTCCTATAAAATATCTTTCCTGCGTCTGTCCTTAATATTACAAAATGTATTTCTATAGATTTTAGAATGACTTCTTCGATTATTTTTCATTTTTTTTATAATGATTTTACTTTAAAAGTTCTTATCCTTAATGTTATACATTTTATTTTTGCTAGTTTGAAAGCCATTACCTAATTTATTCTTCAGTGTTTCTATATAATATATTTTCTGTTTCTGTCACCAAGGTTACAAAAGTTCATTTCTTTAAAATTCTGTGAGGAAAAGTGAAAAATAAGTGCTGTGATATATAATAAGTTGTGTAATATATTTGCCTCTAATCAAAGGCATAAACAAGAAGAGCTTAGTAGCAGTTGCTTAAAGTAGAAGAGAAATGAAATTCTTTAGTTTTATCTAGTATTTTAGCTAGTTGATCTCAATAAGATAATAAAATATCCTACTTTTAAAGTAAAAAAAGTAAAAGTTAAAAACCTCTACTAAATATTCGAATGTAATAACAAAAACATTCCTTGATTTCTTATTACCGAAAGTCCGAGTTTTTTTACAATTCCCGAAACAAAGCCAGAGCAAAGAAGAAGAAGAATGAAGAAACGCTGTTTTAAATTGCACTTTAATAAATATATTTTTTAATAAAGTTCCTGATTCAAGATGTATTACAAAGTTACGACTTCAACGAACGCGCAGTTCCATTAAGATTTTTGATTACAAGATCATAATCAGTAATGTCTTACACCATCATTTATAGAAACATTGGACGTTTTAGTACTTTAGTAACTAGAGTCGAACTCCAACAATATTCCAGATGTTCTTGATACGGCTTTCTTCTGCAATCTTAAGTTTAACCCACGAATTATTTTTTCAATAAAATCGAGTTGTTTTAAATATCCCGATTGGCACTAGAGAACTCTTCACAAATTTGCATTGTCTTGACCTTGAAAAAGCAAGTTATAAAACATATGTTAAAATAAATTAAACTATACTGTGATAATAAAAAGTTACAGTTTTATTTATCAGCTGATAAAGTTCCTGAACTGCATGTTGCTGATGTCACTCATAAAATAAATTCAGTGTGTGATATCAACAAAGTGAAATCCTTTGAAAAGTTACTGATTTACCGTTTCTAATTAAAAATAAATATGAGTCTTTTCTATTTGATTTGCTTGATGGATTACTGAATTTAATTTACTGGAAAACTAAAAACAATAATTTCCCACTGAGCTATTTTAACAGCACATGTCAAAAAATATGTCTATTTAAAGACTAAAATATGCTGTATTTAAGCATTGCATATAAAAATGGAGATCAGCAAAGGTATTTTAAAGCACTAGTGATGGTTAATATTTAAGGGTTTGAGTGGAAGATCCTTTAAATTAGTGAACTCCGCCCGTTCTCCCTTCGGCTAAAATTTTAAGTATATTTTCATATTTTGTAATATAATTTTTGAGATATTTTGTAAGAAAGGAGTACAGAGATGTAATAAATAAATAAATAAATATACTGTAAACTACAGTAGATACAAACATGCGCTAATAAACATCACTAATTGGTTAATACCTACTTTAACCAGTTAACTGAGATTGACGAATATACTCGTCATCGATCGATTTTCGTGACAATCAGAAATTCGCACCTTCAAAACAGAGCGATACAATTAACTGGTTAATATAATATTTTGTAAATGTCTCTATTTGTGGGATGTTAGTTTCTTTTTAGTTAACTGTGACGCTCCGTTTTAAAAGTGTGAATTTCTGTTAATCTGTGTTCGAAATACGCACTTTGAAAACGAAGTAACACAGCTAACTGGTCAACTAATCGTAACGTATGGTACAATAGGCTAGAATAGTCTTGACTTAATTTAAAATGTTATATATTAACCTAGTAGTAATATAAGGTCAGCGTACTCTTTACTTACCTCAATAAATCTTGGCCTACCTCAATCAATTCTATATTAACTTATAGCATCAGCCCAGCTCACTCTCGACCTATCGTAATATAATAAAAAGACAGTGGACGCTTTTAATAAGGATTAATTTATAATTATTAAGGTCGAATATAGAGGTTATTGAGGTAGGTCAAGGATGTACTCAGTTAATATAAAATTAAGTGTGATATTGGAAAATAATTTTTTCAAATACGTTTTTAAGTAGTACTGAATATTTGTAATATCGTTTTAATAAATTAAAGTAATATGGTGTCAGTCATACACTCGCTAATAAATAAATAATAGAATTAAGTCTACAAAACGGCAAGTTACTGTAGTTAATTATATAAAAATGTTTTAGGTAGTTTCGACTTTTAAATATCTTGTTGGTTCATTTTAATAGAAATAGTTAAATACAAAAAAGAGATAATTATTGCAGTATGTATTATTAATTTATATATTCTATCAATTCATATAACTGTGTTACTGTCAATAGTGTCTTTTCAGATTTGTTTATTACATTTTTTCTAAAATTGTATTTAAATATTTTTCATATTTTATCTTAATAACTAATCCTGGAATGAAAACGTATCTAGAAATAATTAAGTGTTCTCTTAAGGTCAGGATAGTTGTCATAATATAAATATCTACAAATTTGGTGAAGTAAAAACAGGAATAAAATTTATCATCTTTCCTTTCCTTGAATAAAATACGGCTTAACTAACGAACATGGATAACTTAAACTGACTTTCATAGTCTATGAAATCTCGATCTTGGTATTCCACTAAAACATAAAGGAGTTACTTAACGGCAACATCAATAGTTTTATTACTTGTAATGTTCGCTTTAAACCACTGAAAATCACTCTACTTAAACTTATTTTATTGGATATTTCAATAGCACATTTAATGAACAGCATAATAATTTAAAACGTACATTTAAGTAAAGCCGACGTGAAACTTTAATATACTGCAAATTTTACACACTTTTGATTGTCGAGATAAATTATTATATATATTATATTTTTATACATAAATACATATGCAAAAATATATAATAAGCAATTACACAATATTTAAATAGAAAGAAGCAGCACAGTTAAGAAAAATACATTAGTTATATTAAAGAATTCTATCCTAATGTCTTAGTATCAAAACAGCCTCAATAATTTCCCTTTAAGAACTTTGATAGAATTTTTATTTCAATTTAAATTTAAACGTAATTTAATCAAATCTATTTCAAATATTTGCTCTGCTTAAACTGTGGCCTATTTATATAGTTCAGATTAAACTTACGGTTTAATTGCCGTAACGTTAATCTAATCGTGAATTTTCGACGGGCTATTTAGAGGATTTATTTATTTATTTACACAGTCCAGCCCAAATGTTTTACTAATAGCGAGGGTTTCGTCTCTTCTAAATAATACACCAACGCAAACGCCAAAAGCCACCGGCCAACTCGTCGGCTAGGGTCTTAGTCTATTATCGTCGTCACCTCGCTGAAATATAAAACAAGGTCTTCTAACGGATTCCCTTTGCTTTGATTAAACGTTAACTAGAAGGGTGAATGGGAATATTGTAAATCTAGCGGCTTATCTGGATTGCACCGAAATTAATGACGACTGCATAACGAACCACACCAGGGCTAAAACTACCCTTCCGCAAATGAAATCTGCAGAGATAAGATATATTTCGGTTGAAACTAAACTCGCAACATAGAGTGTTGTAGTTAACAGAATAATAAAATTATATTTTACACCCTAAAATTAAAATAGGTAAGAATTGATTGCATGTTTAAACGTGTCATAATCAAGATGCCTCTCACTAGTTATATACAGTAACTACAAACATTATACTAATATTAATATGCATGGCTTCATTTAAACTAACCACCCCCAACAAAGGCGTTCATCAAACGATTTAATATGCACGGTTTGCTGCTGGATTCGCATAAATATAATGCAGCAATCATCGTTATTCCGGTGTCATGGATGACATCATGAAATATCTTAAACCCTCTATCAAAGCAAAGGGGCAAATTAGTTTAAACGAGACAAGTTTCATCTTATTAGTTTAGTATAATTGAGTTATTGTTGGGCAACTTTGGTCACATAACATTAAATTAATTTAAGCGACAGATATATTCGTCTAGACGACAATGAATACACCCACACGTACAAACAATAGGATATTGCTTGAATATTTCACGTCAATATCAAAAACACGATCATATATGTTGTTTTTAATAATATATTTTATGTCCAACTTAAATTTACGATTGTAACAAAAGAATATAATTTAATTATTTATGATAATTAATATTGAGAGAAATAAATATTTCAATATTTAATTCACATATAATTATTTATGTTTGCTACTAAAACAAAATAAAATTAGACTTTTTTTAAATTTATAGAAAAGTAAATATTAGTTAGCTAATAAAACCATTATTAAAAAAAGTGTATCAAAACAATAATTATCTCAACGCTTTAAAATTTAAAAAATAAAAACCTTACACCAGTGTAAGTTTTAAAAAAACATAATATAAATTAAAACAAATATGTGTCCTGTATTCTCCATTACATATTATATTATATAAATGTATGTTAATATCAATTAAATTTATTTCTATTAAATGATCCAAAAGAAAATTTCTGTGTTTGTAATTTTCTTTCAAGTGTTTCATCGCTGAAATTCCTCGCATTAGCAATTCATATGCTCTGCGTTGTGCGGCTTTTGTTCCATAGACAAAATGCCTCTTAAGTTCAGGAACTAAGTGAAAGTCGTTAGTCTTTTCCTTTCTGTTTAAAATTGTTTTATTTTCTCCCCATACTCGCCGGCTTATTCTGTTCGCGACCCCGCTGCATAACAATAATTTCACTTCATCGTCATCGTCATATAATTTTTTACGTTATTACTTTTTCTTGGAGTCTACGGCCTTTACTTTTTAAATTTTATACACGGCACACACGTGCGGTTAAATATTAAATTGAAATTGCTTTTTCACTAAACCCTCTTATAATCATTTACATGTTAGATTTAATATCGTTCGCTATCTATATAACCTTAAATATCGTTTTCTGTGAATAAATATGACAATATAACACAAGTTATCTTAAAATCCCTTTCCCAAAACATTATTTAAATCATTAATCACATTTATCAATCCCAAATTATACCACAAGAATGAATAACAAAGTCCAAACAAATCATCTTATCACTAGATAAATTAGTAGATCAACCATTATGCAAACTGAGTGCACCCTTGCAACTAAAAAAAAAACAACTGCATGATGTAAGCAGAGAAGGTCTAACTGACCTAGGTTGTTGTATCAACCTAAAATCCGATAGTAGGAAGAATCATTATGCGCAAATGTAATGAATAGACCAACATAATCTTCGAGGAATCCTTGAAAATGAATTACCTAAGTCCTCGAATTTTTAGAAAAGAGCTTTTTACTCTGGAATATATATCTCGCATGCTGAATTTCTCAAAACAATGCACCGTGGGTGGAAATCACCAACATGACTTGAATCGCTGCTCCATATTGACTCCAAGACATCACACGAATGAATTCGACTCGTGAAAAATTAAAAAATATGCAAAATTGTCTGTTACACCCCTATTTTAAACAATGTCTATCACAGGATGGTTGTAGGATCAAGAAAAGTTATCATCACACCCAATTGCACAAAGACCTAATCTCACAACGTCAGAACGAAGAACCACGTCGATATGCGCAACCAAGCAATAAAATGAATCCACCGCCACAACAATATGCAGTTGATGAACCCGAGAAGATATCCTCTTCACTGTATTCATGCCGTCAACGACCAAAATTGAGAATCAAATTGTAGTCATGGTTTCATTTGATCAATACTCACAAAGTTCCTCTATGACAAACGGCACACCTAGTGGGCCTTTCAGAGACAACATTGAACAAATAACGAAGTCAAAAAATGACGTACAACTGACATCAATGAAGTTTAATTAAATCAAATTAAATACGTTCTATGACAAATCACTCGATTGCACTCAACAACACCTGGAATCTCGAAGGATTAGATTTGGGCGATCCCAAGTTCTAAAGCCCAAGGAATATCGGTATCCTACAATATATTATGCCAACTTCTTGCTAAATGGTATTTAGAAACAAAATAAATTACTACCAAATGAGAGGGAATTACGCACTTATGTATCAGGCTACATTTATTTAATACACAAAGGACAAAGATGCCTGGCAACCAAAATAGCAGCAGTTCCAGGTATCACCAAATTTGGGGAAATGAAGAAAATTCCTGTTATAATCCAAAGATATCCAAAACCTGCAATACATCAAGGAGTATATCGAGAAGTTAGATTTTGCACTAAAGCGAAGTAGTATTCAGCATGGGGTAATATAAAACGTTTTAGCAGCGGTCTTCGGAGTAAACAAAACTAATTTAGAAACCGAATAACGTACAGGGAGTCATGTAACTACACTACAATTGATAAATGGCACAAAGAGAAGAAATTGAAGCCATACCTGAGAGAGTTATAGAACCACGTGAACGTGGTTTTTTCAACCAGTATCAAAGAAGTACAAGGATAATATGATGCAACAACATTTTATAAACATATAGCAACAAGCCAATATGTATATCAAAGAAGTCAAGGATAATTATAGTAAATTGAATTGTATAAAATAGTATAATGAAGCTTTTATGAGTGTTAGGTTACAACTGATCGACTAAGCGCTAAGTGAACTGTATATTTTATGGTTTTCGTGAGCGTGTGGTTGCTCTCCCATTTCTATGCGAAGAAAGAACTTACCGGGACGAACTCCTTTTTATGCTCTCTACCTGCACAATATTATCTGAAAAAGGAAAAAAAAACTCCCCACACACAATCTCGTGAGTTGATTATTTTAGTTGTTATGCGATCTTCAATTGTCTGTCAACCGTCGTCTCTCATATCGTGTGCATCAAAATTAAGGGAGGCAACCCAAAAATATTATATTAAAATATTAATCAACGACCAGAACCAAACATTCCACTGGCATTAAAACAACTCAGTTTCAAAATACATTGAATGTGTTCCGGACTTCATACGAAACAAAATAAAACCTCTGTCGAAAGACATTTAATTTGGTAGTTTTTTAGTTACGAACGGGATTTAGGAAGGGAAGGGCAACTAACCTACACAACATCTAATTTAACTAAATCTCCACTCCAAGGGAGATATCAAGAAGCCTAGAAATTTGACGAAATAAACAACAATTAAATTTAGAAAATAATACAAATTATACATTTAAATTTAGAAAATAATAAAAAAGAGGATGGGGGTGGCGTTGGTTGAAAGACACTTATGCGAATCGAATCCTTCCACCAACTCGAATTATCTCCTCAGATGAGGGGTAGCCATCTTCCTAGCATCTAGCAGATGTAATCCAGCTGAAAATTCCTGCCTTTGAGCTTCCTTAATACACACGAAGGTAGCTTCCGATAGTTCTTCTGTCGTCAACGATCCTACATTCGTATCAAGCTTACGACAGCGCTTGGCCAATCGAAGACAGTAAGCGACAACACGTCTCAATTTAGAACATGAAGAGAATTTTCCTACGAGCCAATCCCGAAATTCATCCTTCATCACTGTTGTTAGAACGAGATGTTTTCATCTGGCTTCAGAGTTTCATTCACATCTGATTCAATTATAAATGAATCAAGTGGCTACTGGTTGGGTGACTGTTTGAGAAATTCTGGGTCACTCTGCCAAAATTAGATGTTGAGTGAACTGCAAAGGTGAAACGGGATTCATCTTGGTAGGAATGTGACGAAAACATGTCGATTAAATATTGTCTCACTCTGTTGCTTTCGCCCCCACGAAAGAGCGACTGTCGAATCCTACCATACCACTATCGACACAATTGTAAGCTGTTGTTCCAAGATATCTTTCAAATAGCGAAGCAATCACGTTGTCACCAGTATTCCACATAGTTCCAAACGAGCTAATGAAACTTGTTTCAGTCGAGCGACTTTTGACTTCGCCATGAGCAATGTAGTCTTCACATTTTTATATGATTCAACTCGAAGATAGATGACGCCTCCGGAACCTTTCTCACTTGCATCTAAAGAGCCATGTATTTGACTTAGAACAGCTCCGTTTGTGGGCAGATGACGCGACGTCGAAAACCTGCTCAGACAAGGTAGCTCTTCTCGAAATTGCAGCCACTTTCGAATGACTTCTTCAGGTGGAGGTTCATCCCAATCCAATCCAGTTTTCCAAAGATATTCCATAATACACTTCGCGAAGAATGTCGTAAATTCGAGCAATTTCCGATAATATACCACGCCTGATTACAGGTTCACGAATAGCATTAATCGAATAAGTAAAACTATCCGTTTTTGGACACCAAATTAGCTGGTACTTCCAATGCTTCTCCGATAGATTAATGTTTCGGTACATTTGGAGAATATCCGCGATTAAAACGACTGGATTCAACCGCATAAGTGAAATAATTAAAAAGATAACAAACTGCAATTTTGGTCCGATATGTAAAACATCATTCAACAAAATTCCCGAACAACTCTTCATGCTAGCATCGAAAACAACACGAAGTTTACGAGTCTCACCTTGGTAGATTCCATGATGAGGTATGTAATAATTTTCCTCTGAATCATCAGAGACTTTTGAAACTATAGTCATGTGTCCCTGACTGATATAATCATTCATGAATTTTTCATTATAATTTCTCAAATCTAGATTACGATCAAGTTTCCTTTCCAAAGCCAAAAAATCGATTGAAAGTCAAAGTTTTGCTTACTCCTAGAGTTTGAGACGATTTGAAAGGTAATTCGACGACATATCTTCCCGAAGAATCTCGACTATGAGTATCAATAAAATGATTTTCCACACAGATTTCTTCCTTGGTTTTAACGGAGATAGCGGGCGGTTCCTCAATTTTCCAGAAACGATCTCTTCCAATGAAGGTGTCTGGATACATAAGGTTTTCAATTTCGATGTTGGTAATCCCGATTGGAACACTCCATCCATCAAAGCCCGTCGCCAAATGGTTTCCACTGCATTAGGTTTGCCTGTAGGGCCACATTTAATTCCTCCCTTGAGAACCTTCGAGTACCACTGAGCGCCTAATAACATATCAACTCCCTGGGGAATAAAAATTTTAGGATCTGCTAGTTTTGAACCTTGAAGATGTCGCCAATTATTCGAATTAAATTCAATTTGTTTTGAAGGGCATGTGATAAGGGAATCAAGAATAATAGAAACAAAGTTGGATTCACTTCCTCCATCAAGTACTACTCTGACCTGTTGGTATCCACCCCAACCATCAAGCACCAATTCTTGAACAGTACAAAGAAGAACTACTGTGCGATGAGAACTGGTTCCATTATTCAATAAAAACATGCAGGAAGTAGATATGTTTTCAGAAGTATTTTCCATCTTGTTTGGTGAAGTAGGATCTCTATGTAGTAATTCATGATGATTACCCTTACAAGTACGATACGAGAATTCTGACAAACAATTCTTGACGAAGTGCCCAGTAAGTAAACATTTCAAACACAAATGCTTAAATTTAGGCAACTCCCATCTCTTTATCGCAGTCATCTTCTTAAAATAAGAGCATTGAAAGACCGAATAGCAGAAGGGTTATCTTCTGTATTTGTAGTTACAAGCAAATTGGTGGTGCGACTAGCTATGCCCCGGCAATTTCCCATTGGCAATGAAGATCTTGTTCCACGACCTTCCAGCACTGATGCTTCATTATTAAGGAAGGTGGTGAATTCAGAGATTGTAGGTGAATGATCGCCTAATGTTTCTTTCTCCCAGGATTCCCTTAAACCCACATCCATCTTCTGTCGCATGAGATGAATGATAACAAACCCACATTCATAAATTGGGTGATCTAAACCCCGAAGTGCTCCAATATTTTCTGTGATCGTTGCAGCCAAGTTATGAATTGAAGCCGACTGCTTCAATGTTGCAGTAGTGCAGTTAAGCATCATATCCAAGTGAGCACGAGTTAATAGTTTTAAGTTCTCATATCGAGATTTTAATGTTTGCCTTGCTAGGTGATAATTGCTATCAGTTAGTGGAAGTGAGCTTACTAATGACAAAGGCTCACCTTTTAATACTGAAACTAAATAAGTGAATAAGTCCAAGAACCTTCTCCACTCCTCAATTCTCCCAGAAAATTCTGGAATATGTAATTTGGGTAACGACACACCCCCAACAGGAGCCCCTGTGACCAATGGTTTCTTGGAGAGTGACCCACCACCCTCTGAAGGAGACAGGGATGACTCTACTTCTTTTACATTATATGAATTAGTTTCGAAGGTAGTTCTAATGTTGACAAAGTCTCTAGCAATTTTGTGAGAAACTTTATTACAGTGTGATAGTAATTGCTTAAATGTTTCATCAAAGTTTCCACGTCGATCATTCTTACTCTGAACAGCTGTTTCTTCTTCTGAATTTGTTCAGTGGTTATGTTTTCTGGTGGTGATTCAACTTCATCTGCAATGTTACTCAGTGTCTGCACTCTGTTTTGCAGGACACAAATCATAGCATCGATCTCATTGATTAGAGGCATTTTAACAAAATGAATCAACTGGAGAAAGATGTACCACAAAGTAAACGCCTCCACGACTACGAAGAAAGATGGACAATGTGTCTTCCAGTGGCGAATCTGTGCTGCCAGCAGTGTCGGTTTGCGGAACTAGGTAATGGAGGCGCGTACAAAAAAAAACTTCCAAAATGAATCGGCCGATGAACGATTTATCGCAACAACGAAAATTACGACAAAACCACCAATTTTAACGAATAACGGAAGGGAATGCCCGGAATCCGGCGATGCTACACAATAATGTCTCAAAAACGAAAAAAAACTCTCCTCACACACAAACTCGCGAGTTGATTATTTTAGTTGTTACGCGATCTTTAATTGTCTGTCGACCGTCGCCTCTCTTATCATGTGCATCAAAATTAAGGGAGGCAACCCAAAACTATTATATTAAAATATTAATCAATGTACAGAACCTAACAATAAGTATTGAAAGGCTTGGCATGTTATTAAAGTAACATGGTAAAAATAACCTATTATTAACGCACCTTAAAATAAAACAGATATTATGAGAAGCCAGGGGTCATCAAAATTACTAGAAACGTCACCTTAAAAGGATACTTTCTGATAGTAAACAAGACGCTGCACCAGTGATGTAGTTTACTAGTACTACAAGCATATTTAACTCAACTGAAAGCTGATATAAAACATTGGAGACCAAAGAAAGAATAATTAAAGTTAATTAAACATACAACCGTTTTTCAGATTATCGCCAGAAAAGTTACAGAAGTACAACTACTTGAAGAGTAACACCTTTGAATGCAACCCACCTCCAATTGAACGACTAGAAGCAAGAAAGAGCTGTAGCATTAAGGTAGTACACCAGAATAGAGAAGACCCCGTATCAATAGTTGTTAATCAGAAATAAAATAATGTTTATTATACCTAAACTCCTGTTAATAATGGATTCAACAGGAAAATAATTAGTTTAAGGTCACAAGTTTCCTTTACTAAAATCCAACAATAATTTTTTTGCTCAATTATTCGAAGCAAACTAAGTAATTTTTCCTTTCATTTTCCATATAATTACCCGTCTCCCGTGATAATAACACATGAATCAATAATAACTTCATTAAGTGCCAGCCCCTCTTTCATTCTTTATTTCAAACCCTGGAGCTTCTTGCCAACGTAAATTAGTTAAAATAAGAGCAAGAACAAAAAAGGGCAGGAAGGTATAAATTGCGAAAAAATAGGGGGTCGGGGTATACGGGCGAGATTGTCTGATCTCTGCGGCCTTTTATATCAGAACAAGTCCGTTTATCGTGTAAAGGGGATGGGCCATTAGAATTATAGCTCGAACCAAAAGAATAAATATATATGATTGCTTTTTTATATCGGTTATCTCCTACCAGCATGGCCAAATTGAGTGTACGGAGGGCATTTGCAATTTAACTCTGTCCGATTTATGAATACATCTTTCGGAAATTGCTGCCTTTTTTTTGGTGGGGTCGTTTCTCGTTTTTTTTTTTTTATAAATTTTCGTGGGGTCCGGGCAATCAGTTTTCCGGCCTTTCAACCGCGCGCGCTTTTATTCTCCCGCACAAAACGAATTGTTTAAAGTTAATAATCCCTCCATGTTGCTAAATTAAACACGGCTCCTTTAAATTTCGCGGAAGTATTAAATTGCTTTAATCGGATTTAAATCACTTTTTAACACAAAGGATTAATCAATATTAACAATGTAATTTGAAATTACGGTTTTATTAATAATTTTTACTTCATTTAAAACTTCAACAAAAATTAAAACTGGAATTACATTATAATGTGTAGTTTCATTAAAGTTTCTGATTTTCAAGATGATAACTTTCACAATCATATAATAAACACTGTATAAATAAAATAGCTTAAGTCTTTTAACTAGATTATAGTAAAAATCGCCATTTCATTCACTTATAGATTTTGTTTTTAAAATATTTTATAAAGTACTGATAATACTTCTTCATATTTTATTAAGTTTTAGACTTATGTTAAAATCAATTTTATATATTAACAGCAAAAATAAACTTTTATCGTCCGGTTGAAACGATGATTTTATAAACTCTTTTCATGGGATATTTTTGGAGACACAAATAAAAAAAACAATTATCAGTGTTTACAGTGCAGTCAGAAATGAAAAAATATCGCAACGGGAAAGATGATAAAAATCGGGAACTTTCCCAGGCTGAAAAAGTGATAAAGCAGACTGAGTGGATAAGCTATCAGGCTGTAAATAAAATTTATGATTTCATTTTATGTGTCCATTTCTTGGGAAGTATATTATTGCCGCTTTTCCGAGCTCTCATTGCAATCAGATGCGTAAACGTTTATTGAAATTTGTATTTTCATGGACGCGCCAATTTTATAATTCTGTGAGCGTTGGGCAAAATATAGTAGCTAAATTAGAAAATCTCAGTTTAATAACTACACATAATAGTGTTACATAAAATTTAACTTTCACATAATTTATAGAACTATAGCCGGTAGTTTTATGCCGTTAGTTAAAATAATAATAAGTTATATCAGTAAGTTGGTCGCGAAGACAGCTGCAATGTGATTTACGACCCTGATGGCCAGGCACTGAGGACTGAATGTAGAATGCGCTCCTTGTACGAGCCATGTAGCCATCTTGTTGCACTTCCCTTAAATTGATGGCCGCGATAAGATATAGTATCACTTTGGGATGCCGTGATTATGATACTTTACGGCCGTAGCAACATAGTAGCGGCAGGAAACGGATGCCGAGGTCCCCTACTAAAGCAAACGCAGAACACTTTTTGATCCTTTCGCTATTGTTCAGACGGGCCTCGGCGCTAGACTCAAAGATCCATTGTGATCTGCACTAATACCCGAACGGCGTTAATATTTTAACGTGCCGGCTCCTCTTAATTACCTTTAGTCATAAATTTGTTTCGGTTTGGCAGAAATTGCGAGCCGCCCGGCTTATATACTCGCATAAAGTATTATAATTTAATGCAGTTTGGAAGGCTTTGTCGTCTGTGCAGAATCTGAATTGTTTTAAAGGCGAAGATCCGTATTAACGGGACACCGCCGCTCAATCTCTTCACGAGACTATAAAACTGTGTATAAATCTAGGTTTCTAAATTCAGTTAAAGTTGGCTATGGAACGATTAAAATATAATGTCAGTGGTTGCAAACAGATGGTGACGGTAAATGCGTCATCCAATTTCTCAATTGAATTGATAAAAATATATTTGCCCATATTATTATTCTTTCAGAATGATTGAAGGGTGTTTATGTTTAGGTATTATATTGGGGTTTCGGGGAATTTAGAATTTATTGAGAATGGTTACTATGAAGGGATAGTAGGCAAATTTGAGGCTTATTTATTTATTAAAATATTGACGTAGTTAAGCTGGTTTTGTTAAGAAGCTCATTAGATTAGTTATCTTTGTATGGTAAGGGTACACAGGGCTTGGTTAAAGAATCGCACTCTAATTGATAGGATGTCGACAAATCGAGGTACATTTGTTGAGGATTTGAAAGCCTTTATTTCCTTATGTAATTTAGAACACTAGTATTTAATCGCATAGAATAATAATTTGAGGGATCATTTGGCAGCCAATTATCCAAGTCATTTTTTTTTTAATTCTGTTGTTCAGTTTTAGGTTATCTATAATTGTAACTTTTTTCATTTTTAAGCAAAATTTAGAAAAACATAATACGGCCTCTAGTAAACTTATTTTAAGTGTTCAAATTTACCTCAAAAGTTTTCAGCTCTTCTTGCAAACAAGTAAATCTTAAGCTTAAAATTCTTTTTAAAATGTTTACCGGTTTCTGATATACAGTACCCACGAATATTTTTTTTCTAGATTACAAAATGCATATTTTGGTTAAAAAAATCTTTAAACTCACAATAATTTCTCCTGTTTTCAGGTCGTCAAGTATAGCGTTGTAGTACAGTGATAGTTCTACAAGAGGTCTTGGCTCTCTTTTTATTTCTTTTGAATAGTTAAGTTTGATACTGCTGTTAGCTAAATCAAAAAATGCTGTAGGAGTAAATTTAAATCTTGTCTTTTATTGATTGTGTGAGGGCTGTAGAGGAAAGTTTAAAATATAATAATGCGCCTAAGGATTTACAAGTCTTGCAAGATAATGGTGTTGTTAGTATTGATAGATAGTGATTTTATGATGGGGAATAAATAATTTGGAATTAAAAGGTTTTATTTTTTTGTGCCATTTAGAACATCAGGATTTTATCACATCACATGATAATTAGAGGGATCATTGGGCAGCCAATTATTTTTTTTATTGAAAATTCTGTTTACGTAGCAGTTGTTTACTTTTGTTATCTATAATTGTAAGTTCTAAATTTAATACGGCCTCTGGTAAACTATTATTTTTAGTGCTCAAGTTTACATCAAAAGTTGTTCAACTCTTTTTACAAAGAATTCAATCTTAAATTTAAAAAAAATCCTTTTAAATCTTTAACGGTTTCTCAGATACAGCACATACTGTTATATTTTTTTATTTGGATCACTAGTCTGTTATTTTGCTTAACAAAATAATTTAACCCATAATAATTTCTTGAGCTTTCAGATCGGCAAGTGTACCGTTGAAATCCAATGATGATTCTAAGAGAGGTCTTGGCTCTCGCACCATTTTCAAATTTTCTGGTTCTTAAAGTAAACCTAAGCAATAAAATACAACTATTGCAAAAATTCTTATATATCACTTAATAAAACACTGACGTAATGTAAGGTTTAAAAAAATCGTTTTATTGGTCTACAAAAATTTTTTCGCCATACAGTGGCTTCATCAGGTAAATGACAAATATAAAACGATTTTTTGAAACCTTACATTACGTCAGTGTTTTATTAAGTGATAATATGGAGTTTCATCAAGTAACTGCCTCATCAATCCAAAATTCTCATATAGTTTTGAGTGCTTAGAATTCTTGTAGAAATTTAGTAACTTGAAATAAAGACCAGATGTGCCTATTGTGAAATTATTTTGAGTTTTACAGAATTATCATAGAAGTTCTGGGTAGTAAGTACACCTTCAAAATGCAGTAAGAGTTCTTGTACAAAAGTAACCATTCTAGACGTAAAGTGTATCTTATAAATACAATTAAGGGTTTGGGAGAGTAATGACTTTTATTAAATCATATGGTTTTGAGGTGTTGAAAAACTCTCTTAGGATTTTTTGGAGTAAGATTTTTAACAGATAACTGTCGCAAAATTCTTAAATGATTTCATAATATCACGAAACTCTTATGAGGATAAAACAAATAAAATTAAGGGTCACTAAATCAAATATGAAGCAAAATAATGCAAACTTGATAAATGTCAGATATTCGAAACTTTTCATGCTAGTTTTTGATAATTGCAAACTGCTCTATGCAATAATTGTCTCTGATTTAAAAAAAAGGTATGGATATTCAAAATTATTATTATAGATTTCACCTTTTACAACACAAAGATGAAAATTCTAGAGCGATATACAGTCACTTAGACGGTTTACTTAACTATCTATAAGATTTAAGAGATTTAAAAAAAACGGATTATTCTATTAATGTCAATTAGTGAAATTAAGCTTATAATAAAACTTCATATTCAGATAAATATTACATCTGCTTCTTCAGAACAATGGAGAATATATGACCACCTCATATTTTTAGTTGGTTCATAGATAAGGCGTTGAGGTGTTGAAAATCCATATTCATTTGTATATTAAAGTTGCAAATAACTAATATGTTCAAAAATGTGTGTTTATTTTCACTACAACTTTCATTCACCTGAAGATACAATAAATTTGCGAAACAATTGTAGTGAAAATAAACACACATTTTTGAAAATCTTAGTTATTTACAACTTTAATATACAAATGAAATTTTAAGATCTTATAAATAGTTCGAATGATATTTCATTAGAATACGAATATGGCTGGCAAATAAACTGGTGAGTTTTCAATTTTACAACTTATTCTCAGACAACGATTATATTAAGGAATCTAGAGTATTTAGGCTTACTTTCGGTTCATCACAAATGGAGTAGAGGTTAAATCTAAGACCGCTAAGACCACCAAAAAGTTCACAATAACGAAGGCAAAAAAAAATCATATAACACATCACTCAATAAGTCTCCGGTCTAATACATATGTAGAAATATTTTTGATAGACCCACGTGATTTCCAGGTAGTACCAGCCTTCAAACAGTACGTAACAAAATTTCATAGGATTATGACCGTTAGTTAAAAAGTTACAGTAGTTTTCATTAACCCGGTTTTCTAATTTTCAAGACAATAGCTAGAAAGGAATTTCGTGTGTTGATTAGATACTGTTTTTTGATGGGGAAAAATACTGTTGGAGCCAAACAGTGGCTTGATAAGCATTATGAGGACTCTGCACCAAGGAAATCCACTATTATTGACTGGTATGCTGAATTTAAACATGGCCGTACAAGCACCGATGATGCTGAATGATGCTCTGATCGCCAAAATCGGCAGTTGTTCGAGAAAACCTAAAAAAAGTTTACGAAAGAGTTTTAAAAGTCCATAAAATGAATTTGTGTAAGATAGCTAACATCCTGAAGATTTAAAATTTTGTTGCGTTTGCTCACACCGGACTAGAAACATCAACAACACGTCGATGATTCAGAGCGCAGTTTGAAGCTGTTCAAGGGAAATAAAAATAATTTTTTGCATTGGTATGCAACAATGGAGGAAACATTAATCCATTAATACACGTCTGAATAAAAAAAGTCATCAGCTAATGAAAGTCGTCCAAAACTACCAAAAACTCAAAAGTCGACTGTCAAGATTTTATTAATCGATTATCTCGAGAAAGGTAAAACTATCAATCGTGAATATTATTTGACATTAATAGATCAATTAAGTGTAGAAAACATGGCCCTATATGCAATAGAATAAACTGCTGTTTCAAAAGGACAATGCCCAGTGTCATAAGTCGACGAAACAAAATTTGCTAAATTAGATTAATTACGCTTTGAATTACTTCTGCATCCACTGTACTCTTTAGATTTCACCCCCAGCGACTACTAACTTTTTGCAGACATGAATGACATGACGCTTGAGGGAAATAAATTTTTGCCGGAGATCAGGCTTATTTTGAGAGCAAAGCAAATTGTTTTACATGTCGGATAATAACAACGTAAATAATATAATGTTAATAACTATAAATGATTCCATGTATCTTTTTTAAGGGTCTTTCAAGACTTGAAGCATCGAAAAGGTTGTACAATTTATCGGTGGTTGGCAAGTCCGCCTTGTGGATCTCTTATTGAGTTAAGAATAGCGCAAAACTGCACCGCCAACTTATGAGATATTTGATGTTTGACGACCCTAGTATACTATTTTCGTGATTTTGTTGCTTTATGGCGTATAAATTATTAACAGATAAAAAACTTTGACATATAATTGTATATCTAAATAATGAGGATGAACACATATAGTGCTTAATGCAGAATTCAGGATTGAGGATATTTTATGACTGTCCAAGCGAGCAGAGTGACCATGACACAGTAAGTGACGCAGGTACTTCTGAGAGTGTTGAAGTAAGTAATGAAAATTTAATTTTGTCTTTATCAGATACGGATAAATAAAAAAAAAGCACTACTTAAAAAAGGGCTAAAACATACCAATAACCGTTATCCAAACTCCTGTATAGAATATATTTACCCTTGCCAAGAATAGTAGGAACAGTGTGCAATCAAAACTTTACACCATGTAACGATAGAGATTGATGAATAGTCCTTCAGAAATGAAAGCAAACGCCTCCTAGACTAACACTTAGAGAATAAACAGACTGGAGGCCTATACTGGGCTCATTTATTTAGGAGCCGTTTGTAAACTGGACAAGAACAAGTAACTGCTATGTTTTCAACACACGGAACTTGAATGATCAATTTTTAGAACAGTTATGTCAGTAAAACGTTTTTTTTATTTTTTTAGTAGTTAGGTTTGATGCCGCAATTACCCGAAACAAACCTATTGTTGCAGAAGATAATTTGGCCGCAGGCTACGAAATTTTTAATAAATTTAGAAGGACTTGTCTGTCAAACCATTGGTACCATTTATACCTAGATGTAAATTACGTATGTATATGAAAAACAAATCAGGTAAGTATGGTTTAAAAGTATGTATCTCTTTGATTTTAAAACGCATAATTAAAAAAAAATCTTTCATTTACACTGGTTAAGATACTGCTAGATCAATAAGTAATACTTAAAAGTTGAGTGTACCTGCACTAGACGAGTTGACTTTAGTTTTTAGAAATGTAACAGTGGATAACTTGTGTAGTTCCATCGATCTTATTAATGAATTACGTGAAACCTTACATATATAGAGACTCTGAGAAAAAACTAAAACCGTATGTTTTTTTGTCTTGTAGACACGAGGAAGTTAATGCTCCATTTTTGGTTTTGCAGATGAGTGTACTTGTGACATGTATTAACCACTTCCCGATACGCCCGAGATATCTCGGGCACGAGTACATTACATTCAAAAATAATTGTGCGGGAAGGGGTTAAAGAAAATTTGATATCTTCATTGCACAATATTAATAATATGAACCCAAATTCTCACATGATTGAAATAATTCTATATCTCTATAAAAGGTGGAGTAGTCAGTTTAGAGCAAGCATGTGCTACTTGAATGTGTAACCGCAAGACATATATAATATAAACAGTAGCAATAACAAAAATATATGCCTCCTTTGTGTGAAGGGCCATTCAGGAATCCGCGGAAATGAAGTGGTAGATAGGCTCTCTAAAGAATATTTACTTAAGGAAGCTGAAGAACAATTATTCTCCCCAGAGATATGTTCAACCTTTTTAGTTCTAGGAATCTATTAAAGTGGAAAGAAGAGTTATTTTCTTCTTTTTAAGTAAAAGGTAGACATTATAAATAATTTTATTCCTATTTCAAAAAAGTTCCTTGGTTCAAAACGTTGAAAACAAAACGAAAAGTTATTACTACAACGGCTAGAATAAAATTTGGACATTGTTCTAGTAACGATCATTTGTTCCGCAAAGGAGTTAAATCGTTAAATCCACTCCGTTATGCCCATGCTCTATCGATATTCAGGACTTCTACAATTTATTTAATCTATCTGAATCAGCTAGAAGGGAACTATACAGGAAAATAAATTAGAATTCTAAAGGTATAACCCCAGACTACATAGTATGGATCAACTCTAATAATTTCAGCATTTTAAAGGCAATTAACTCATTCCTTGAAGAAGTAGGTCTATTTTTATAGGCATAATATTTCACATTCAATCTAGACTTTCAAATACGTAATTGAACTCTCTTAATTGCTATTAATACTACAATTACCCCAGCCCTTCTCTACTGTATACAACCCTTGGGCCAATACTTTATCGTGTCGGTCCAACAAAAACCTTTCTTAATTTCCAAGTTATGTCCTCATTCCCTATTTGATTTTCGACACTGATCAGAGTTGATCACGCATATGATCCAGATTATATATGTAAAATAAAACAAAATGTGTAACCGCATAACATGAAGATAGCCGCTTACCATTTGTTTTATGCAATGATCATTATTGCACGAGTTGGTGGTTACGTACTGTTCATATGAGCTAATGCCGATTCAAAAATTAAACGAAGAGTACATGGTATATCTGTAGGAAAATCTCTATTACACGATCATCTAATCGACAGACTGCATAGAAAAAAATTCTAGCGTGGAAATTTTAGAAATACCGATACACTGCCAGAAGATAGTTAATATTAGTTATAAAAAAAGATGTGTGTACAGACCTCGAAGTATAGACGAAAAATACTTAACGAGATGTTTTTAATGTTTAAAGATCATATTAAAATATTACTATTCTACCAAAATTGTGTGCCTATCTTGAAACAACAACCAATTGAGGGATGCTACAATTGTTTTTGTTAGTTCTGACATATCTATTTTTTGTTTCAGTAAATGCAGTGAGAACTAAAATTTGGAAAAATAAACAAGTTAACAGCCTTTATAATGATTTCTTCAAACTTAGACGATAACGAAATTATATGTTACATAAAGAAAACAGTTATTTGCAGTTTTTGTTCTTGAATAAAAGACTGTTAGTATTATATTCTTACTGATAATTGTTCTCAATAGTTCCTGTAATAAAATTATCAAACACCAAATGATTGTATCTTATATTTACTTATGACAAATAACATAAAATTTGTCTTTCAAGTACGTTTCAGAATGCTTGCGTGCTAGTTAATGGTTTAACTACATATTTTTAAGGACTCTTTTCATGTTTTCAAAGAAATTTTAATTAATAAATTATATACCAAGGCATCTGGCTCTATATATTTTGTCAGCATTTGAGGTTAATATGATATTTATTTGTTCCATATAAATAGGTGAAAAATGAATAAAATGAATATTTTTTCTGTTAATATTTAATAACGGGTTTAGAGATTCCCCATTTTTAAGCAATGCCATAGTGAAGTCTAGGAGTTGTTGTAAGGAGCCATTAAGAGAATATGAGTAGGCTATTAATGCGGTATCATCCAAAAACTGAATGGCGTATTTTGAAGGGCCAAAAAATTTAGCATTGGGATTATAAAGATCACGGCAATAGATGTTTCAAAGTAGAGGAGATAAGAGAGGATATTCAGGAAGACCTTGGTTGGGATAAAATGTGAATGAGAGACAGTTATTCATTTTTATTGGATGAGATCGATTGGCAAGGAATTGATTAATTAAGGTAATTAAGTGAAAGGTTTGGATGTACTGATTTGTATACTAAGAATGCAGGAAAGGAATGCATTTGTTAATATTATTGAGAAAGGATTTGACGAATTGATTGTCTTAAAATAAAAATTGAAAAATATTGTTAAAATGTTTTGCAAATGGAATTGAAATACTGTATTTTTCTGTCATTTCTACGTTGGTGTCCGGATCAATTATGGATTTGATATATTCGGTCGATTTATATTTGGAAAGCCCTTTCACGTGTGTCCAATATTCTTTAGAGTGCGATTGATTTATTGAAATATAATGTGAATTTTATTGAGCAGCTCGACTTAGTTAAACTAGCTAGGCAGATAATTTATACTTAGATAATTTGTTGTTTAATCTCGACCCTCATATCCTGCTAAATTATAATTACCAAATATTGCTGATACAGATATAAAAATCATTCGCAAGTGTACGACATATCCTCTTTTTCCTCCTACTTCCGTTTCCTCTCAATTAATCTTTATCATAAATGTGTACGCGTATATTTGCAAATCAGTTAATAATTGTATTATATTTTCAATTAAACTAAAATCGTTTATTTAAATAAACACATATGTTGGTTTATAAGCATTATTTACATCATTTTTATTCATTTATTTTTATTGGCCGATATATAAATTTTCATAAAAAATATGTTCACAATTCCTGTTCGTATTCAAATGTTAATAAAATAGTTATGCCTGGGCGAATAGCGGTGGGCACAACTATATTACATTTGGATGGCGACAAATGAAAATACATTCCGGGACATGTTTACCGAAATTGACAGGCGAACATAGTTGGCTTTCATGTTCGGCAATGTTCCTTAATACGGTGGCTGATTTTGAATCGGCATCCAGCAAGATCTTGATATGGGTCCTACATTGAAAGGGAAATGCTAAGCAGCACAATCACCTTTATCTACGAATTCAACATAATCCTTCCGCCACTGCGTTTTGTTAGGCAATGGAAATGCACCATTAAATACGATGTTAACGCCTATATAAATAAATTTTTATTTGCAGCGGTGAGATAAAAAAAAATAAAATAATTTATTAGCCCAATTATAAGTTCGGGGAGCTTACGGAAAGTAAAATTTATGATTTGTCTATTATTATAGCGCCCTTAAGAAACAATTTATTACCGTTCTTCGCGGAGATTTACAATCATAAATAGGATCAAAATAAAGCACTTTAGGTAAGATTTATATTCTTTTTAATAACCGAGATTTTCTGTTTACAAACTTGCACTTAACCCATCCGACACGAAACATGACAGACGTTCCCAAATGCTGTTGTAAAAAGTTTTGGTGTTGTGGTTTAAATGTTACGTTTAATATATTTTTCTTAAAAACTAATAGATTTATTATATAATGTTATTATTTAATTCTTAAAATCATTATTAACATATTTATTTATTTATTTTGCTTTATATATCAAAATTAAATAGATAGTATAACAATTTATATAAAAAACAAATTACTTAATTGATGTTGGAGGCATTTTTTTATGTTATATTTGATTTAATTAAAAATACGTTTATTTACAAATTACCAACCTTGGTTAATGTAGTATGTATATTGTTTCCTTAAATCATATTTTGTATTGTTGAAGTCTTATAAAATAAATCATGTCTATAATTAATATCCACATTTTTTAGTGCATATCGAGACTTAAGAAATCGTTTTCCTTCGCGTCCAGTGTAAGCTCAAACAATTTTATTCCCATTACCATTACGTGCATTACATTAATTGTTATTATAATGTTTTTGATAATTATATAGCAGTTAACAAAGAATAAAAATTACAGGTAAGTCCAGTTATTATAATTTTTATTAATTATCCATTTGATTCACCACACTTTCGAATTAATATGCTGTGAATAATACTAAAAAAACCTACAAAATTTTCATTTTCTTTGCCGGAAAAGCTGAAAGCTATTGTTAAAAGTTCGTACATGAAAAGTGTGGGCGTTTACTGTAGGCGATGTATTGTTTTTTTTGTAATATTGTCCTTAAAAAAGGTGTAAACAAATCGGTTTGTTACAAAAAGTTTACAGCAATAAAGGTTGTTTATAACATCATATTTACTAAATTTTATAAATTATATAATAAAACAGGCTGAAAGATTAATGGTTAGTAGACAGTTAACTAATGTATTATACTTCAGATTTGTAATTGTAATTGTATAATCAGTATTTGTGTTTTGTATTCATTTGTCAATCAAGATGTTTATGCCATGTGCAATTAAACACTTAATATTTAAATTAATTTACATATTATACCTGAACTTGAAAATAAAACGTTATTTGATTTTTTGCATGTATATGTTTTTAGTTTTTTATGTCAATTTCCAGTATTTTTGTGACTGTTATGTCTATTTGTCTTGTATTATTTATTTATCCTTGTCGCTTTTCGCCGGAACTTTTTTATATTTAGTTGTTATGTTGTTCATGTTTGTCCGTGTCTAATTGTATTAATTCGTATCTAAATCTATTTTTTTTATATTTCTTTTCGTTTAATTGTGTCATTATGTATTTATTTTTAAATATTTGTCTTTGTCTAGAACTGTTTTTTTCTTATCTATGTATGTTTCCTCATATCTCTATATATTTATTGCTTTATTTTAATGTGTATGTGATTTTCTTCTATACCTTGTTTTTATATAATTGTCTTTTAATATTATGTAATATATATGTTTTGTCTATATGATATAACAAGCAAAAGTTTGTTCTTATCCTTTTTATATTTTTTCTTGACTACATGCGTTTGTGTTTGTTGTCAAGATCTAAAAAATGATAAATTATTTTGAAAGCATTAATATCGCATCGTTTCGTTCCATTTGACTGTGTAAGTGATTTTCGTTAATACGTTGTTTTTATATCGCCTTTCATCATTTATGACTTCGTCAATTGTTTGTATATGTATTATATATTTGTATGTTTGTTCTTGTTCTTTTCATGTTTTTCCCTTTTTCTTTCTCACTCAATGTAATTATTCTTATAAGGTTTTAATACTTTAATATATTATACAACTTTGTAAATAGTTTAGCCTTAAGTTGGACTAATACAGGTATTTAAGATATTAAACATAACGTTATTCATACTACATATTCATAACTATAACTAACGATTAACTTATTCGTATGGTTATATTAAATCATTTATTATTGTTAACAACATTTTGAAACCATTTACTCAAATTGTTAATTTTTCTGAATTTTTTAATCGCTGATTACATTTTTCTTCAAATTCCGAACGCTGCTATTGTGTTTCCTGGCATCATACGTCAATTGTTTGTAATTATATTTAAAATTACATCTTTTATTAGCTTAGATTTACAAAATTTTAAACTATTAATATAATTTTTTATTTTATTTTTGTCATCATACTTCAATTCTCTTAAATTATTTATAAAATTACACTATTTCTTTTGTTTAATGTTTCGAACGTTGCCATTTTGTTTTTAGGCATTGTAGGTAAATTGTATATTTACCTTGCCACTAATTACGTTTTTTCGGAAGATATTAACATTGCTACTTGTGGCAATGAGCCGATTGACCTAGATTACAATTATACAATAAACGGAGAGTTGACAGAAAATGATGTAGAAACAAACTGTCAGTTTTCTTTATTTCCTCTATTTGTGACAAATAATATTATCCAGCTTATAGTCCAAGAAACAAATAGGTATTCCAATCAATCTCAAGCAATAATCATAATTATAACAAAAACAACAAGAGAAATCCTAAAATATTATGAAAACCTGTAACATTGGATGAGATAAAAAGATTTTTTGGAATACTAATAAACATGGGTATGACACGAGTCCCAGAAATCTAATTATATTGGTCGAAAATGTAAGTCAATGTATAGTAACATAAGAATAAAAGCAGCAAAGAAGAGAGATCTTTTTTAGATATTTAGAAATAACTTAATGCACAGCAAGGTAGCAAAATTGCTAATAAAGAAAAACCAAAAGAATTATGACATTTTGCCCAAAATGTAACGGTCAACCTGCGATGTATATAAAATGTTTTAAAAATATAACAAAACAACAAGAAAACAGAAGTGAACAGGAGAACAGAAGAACAGAGAAGAGAACATAAGAGAATATGACATCAGAGACTAGAGGAGAAGAGATAGAACATCAGAGAAAAGAAGATATAACAGAAAACGTCAGAGAACTTTGGAGAACAGAAAAAACTACAGGTCATATTAGCGCGATTCTTTTTTTTTTCAGTACAGAACAGCAGAGAAGATCATATAAGAGAGAACAACATGAGATAAGAGAAAAGAACAGCAGAGAAAAGCAGAGAAGAGAAAATAATAGCAAAGAACAGCAGAAAATAGCAGAGAACGTTAGAGAAGAGCATAGAACAGCAGATAACATGAGAAAAATGAGAAAACAGAACATCAAAGTTTTTAAGAAAATATCAGAGAAGAGAAGAGAAAAGCAGAGAACATTGAGAATAGCAAAAAATAGCAGAGAATAGCAGAGAACAGCATAGAACATTTAAGAACAGGAGAGAACATTAAGAACAGCAGAGAACAGAAAAAAAAAAACATCAGAGAAAAGAAGAGATCATGAGAGGAAAACAGAGAACCGAAGGAAACAAAAGATATCAGAAGAGAACAGAAAAGAACAAAAGAGAATATGACATTGGAGAAAATAGGAGAAGAGCAGAAAACATCAGATAAGAGAAGAGACAAACAGAGAACGTCGTCCGAAAACCGTAGAGAACAGAAAAAAAAACTACAGGCCATAGCGCGATTCTTTTGTTTTACCAACAAAAAACAGCAGAGAACAGAAAAAAACTACAGGTAATCTTAGCGCGTTTGTTTTTTTTGCCAGCACAGAACACCAGAAACATCAGATGCCAGAGAAAACATCAGAGAAAAGAAGAGAACAGCAGAAAAAAAGCAGAGCGCTACAGAGAACAGAAGACAACAGCAGAACACAAAAAGAACAGCGTGGGATGGCAGAAAATAACAGAGAATAGTACAGAACAACACATAACAGTAGATAACACGAGAAAACAGAATATCAGACAATAAACTTCAGAAATCTGAAGAGAAAACCATAGGGCAGCAGAAAATAGCAGATAAGATCAAAGAATAGCAGAGAACATCAGAGAATAGGTGTAAAGTTCTAGTGTGTGTGAGAGCTTTACATACGTAATGTAGGTTCTTTACTGGATAAGATGTTTTCGTGAACAAGGAAGATTCCGTTTTTTTCTTGTTTATTACTTCAATTTAACTTTGGAATATTACAACTGCAAGTTTTTGTTATAAACGACGTAAGAGTATTCAAGTTGACAGACGATGCAAGAGTGTACCGGTTGAGAGACGATCCAAGAGTGACGTTACCGCAAGTAAAAAAAATGTAATGTTAATTAAAATACAATTAGTGCTTTTAGCAATAGGAGGGAGAATGGGATAAGCCGGGGTGAACTATGTATAATTGATAACTTAATAGTTTCCACTAATTCCAAAATCGAATTAGCTTTTTGTTCTTTCCGCGCGGCTCCAAAGAGCACACAATAGCGTGATAACTTAAAATAAATACAAACAAATACAAATCAATTAAGTAAGTAATTTAAATAATACAAATATATAAACAATAATAAAATTTCCCATAACATATAAATATTATAAATATATACAAACACATATACATTACATAGGAGAAAATAGCACAGAACAACACAGAACAACAAAGAACAGCAAATAACATCAGAGAACATAGAAAAAAAATGAAAGAAAGGACGTGAACATCAGAGGATAAGAAAACAGAAGAAAACAGAAAAGAACAGAAGAAAATAGTATTTAAGTTATTCATTTAAGTTTTAATGCTAATTTTACTCTATAATTGGCGTTTTGGTTGTTGGGTGAAAATAAAAAATAAATAAATATAATCAGAAAACAGAGGAGAAGATTAAAGAACATTAGAGAAGAGAGTAGAGAAATAGAAAAACAGAGAACGTCAAAAAATGTGTAGAGCAGAAAAACTAGAGGCCATAGCGCGTTTCTTTCGATTTATCAGCACAGAATAGCAGAAAATAGCAGAGAATATTAGGTGACAGAGAAGAGAAGAGAACATTAGAGAACAACAGAGAACATCAAAAATGCTTATTGGATTCTAAAGATAAATTATTTGAAATTAATGTCATATTCTTCTCACATTTAACAAAAACTGTAGAATTTCACCAGTTTTTTTTCAAAATTTTTAATCAACGCCACATTGATTTAAGTATATCCCCAAAGATTTCTGTTAGTGGATTTTAAAGATCCATTATTTAATATTATTCTCTTAAATCTTTTCTCACATGTAATAATAATTTTTGAAATTTTTGAGTTATACTCCACGTGGTTTGTAAATTATTTTCACAACGTTTCGATGGCCTCTCTGCCAACTTTTTCAAGTGTTTATCCTTGCTTGTTCAGTATTTAGTAATACCCTTATCAAACAGGAAATAGATGGCAGAGGGACCATCGAAACGTTGTGAATAAAATTTACAATTCGTTGCTGAACATATTCAAATATATCTTTAACATGTATTTGAGTTTAATCTCAAGTTTTATAAACAGACCTTTGGAACTGCAAAAGGAAACACATTATCACCGCATTTGGCTAATATTTTTCTAAATGATTTTGAAAATATGGCTTAAAATATATTAGCGCAGTTTCGTTACGTTGGTGACGTTTTTGCCAATAGAACTGATTTAAATATTGATTCCTTAATTACATCCCTTAATAGTTTTCACAGTATCATTAATTTTACACATTAAATTTAACAACATTAATCCTTACCCGCTTTTAGATCTTATTGCTAGAAGCAATAATAAAAGAATTAGGAATTAGGAAACCCATACACACCTTTAAAATAATGCATGACGATTCATGCGGCAATTACAAATAAAATTTATTTCATCAGTGGCTTTGTAGCTGACTATCTAATCAGTAAGATATATCAGAGAAATTTCTAATAAAATATATAAAATTCATCTCATAATGTTATCTAGATTATTTTTTTTACAATTTATTACTTTCAATTACTTTTAGATTATTTTTTACGGTCAGCATATATCTATTTTCTTACGGTATTCATGACAATCTGTTTTGACAAATAGCTATAATTAAACTACCTTTTTGACTGTGTTTTTATTATTCTTTTCAAAGTATAGTTGTTTAGTAAATACTAATCATATTACTTTTCTATTTGTTTTCTGCAGTTTTCCTATAAACGTTAATACTTCGTGACCTCCAGTTATTTTGTATTGTTTTTACTTACTAGCTTTTATAATTATTTCTAATGGTTTATCTAATACTTTTTTATTGTACTGGCTTACATTTTTTAATTCACACATTTTTTTTATTACCATAGCGTACTCTTGACCTACCTCAATAAACTGTAACATTGGCCTGCCGAACAACTGACCTAATTTAACTAAGGGTTTATTGGAATAGGTCAGGTTAACGCTAGGTAATTACACTTTGTATTATAATAGGTAGGTTAATGTGTTTGTTATATATATAGGTCGGGAATAATATTAAATTTGTTAGGTTAGGTCAAGAATGCGCTAAATTAATGGAAAAATAAGTGAGACAGGTCAACATTATGTCAGGTTTATATAAAAATGATCAAAGTAGGTTAAAGCTACACTAAAAATTAATATAGAATTAATTGGATTAATGCAAAATCGTTGAGTGGAAAAGCGGCAGATAAACCAAAAAAAAAAATAATATCAAAATTAAGAAAATGGTTTAAAATAAAATATCAACAAGAAATTGAATATTACAGTTCATAATATTCAATTCAGTTGAAATAAAAAATTTAATTAGTAAATATTGTTAACGTCTTACATATCTTAAAAACTTACTGAAAATTATTTTGAAACAGAAAGCGATTTGTATGATCAGAAAAGAATTGAGAATCATCGGGAGAAATATATGTAGAAATTTATTTCTCAAGTTACGTGAAGATTATTATTATAGTAAATAGTACTGAAAACAGTAACAATTTTTTTAGTTAATAAAAACAAATTTGTGCAAAAACGGATAATGTTTTCAATACAATTTAATAGAAATAATATTATTGATAATTTTTCCTTGCAATGTTTAAGTTATAATAAACAAATATAAATCGAAAAAAGTTTTACCTCTAACTATGGCAAACTAACAAGATTTATGATAAAATAATACAGTATAGCAGACAATGTATCATGAAAAAAATACACTCAATATATGTTTGAGTTGTTCATTATCTTTAATACTTTCTTTAATAAATTATAATTTTATTCTCTTATTAAAAATTAGGGTTTTACTATTACATATTTTAATGCATACTAACAAAATAATTTAAGTAAATAAACGTTATTTTAACTTATTTACATCGATATGTTCAGAGCATTCGATTTACAACGCAAAGGTGAATTTAAATTGCGAACGGAAATCGAAGGAATTTGAGAAATGTCGACTTTGAGAAGAGTACGTCTATTATTAAAGCAAGCAATCAATGTAGTAGGAGTAACTTACAGGGAAAATAAAACGAATTACCTTTCTACAAAGTAAGCTCATTTACTTACCGGCGAGCTTTGGAAATCGGGTCTTCTTCTTGTTCATTTGTAGCGATGCACGTTTTCCCGTCCATAGTTTACAACGTTTGAATACTCAAATGTATAAATTCAATTTCACCGTTCCATACAGAACATTTCTTTCTTATTATTTTCTATGTTTAATTTCGTGAGAAATAAAATGAAAATAAAGCAACAATAAAACTAGGTGTTTATTTACAGTAAACAATAAAAAACAAAACAAAAATAGTTACAATCTGTAGCATCAATTTAATTCAGTTAAAAATTAAATACAATCTAGAAATGGGTCATATGATATTTCTAAATGAATGTTTTCTTTTAAATTAATTGAATTAACTGATGGTTTTTAAAGAGAATTTCTAATATATTGTTTTGTAGAATTTATGTTATCAAAGAAGGGTACACAATTAATATATACGTTGTATTACAATCTCTTTGTATATTTGCTAGTATTGGATGTTGTTAGCTTTGTATAACAAAACTGTACAGAATTATTCATTAATTTTTAGTACGGAACAGAACTAGTTAAATTTTTTTATTAATTAGACGTTTTAATCGTAATCAGCTTAGCTGGCTAATTGGCCGGCGGAGCTTATTATTAAAATTAGTGTGAAATAAATGAAAGCCCTTAATCCGCTTACATATTTAAAACGCTTATCTGAAAGTATAAACCGTTCCAACCGATGGTCCTCTGCAGAAAAACTGGCGGCTAGAAAACAGGCACTCGCTTTTCTGCGTAAGCTCCCTCGTAGATGGTAATTGATATAAAGGGAAATAAGGATAATTTACTAGTATTACGATTTGGAATTGCTACGGTAAATCTCTTTATTTAATAAATTACTGCGACCTACCGTAGTAATTTGGTGTGTTTCGAGAAACTAGGCTGCCGGGGTGTAAGTTATTTCCAATCGGATGAATTCCTCGATTTGATTTGGTGGAACAAATAACATTATATTAATCGAAGAAAAACTTTTCGATATTGTGTATATATGAAAACTTATACATCCTATAACCTATTTATAATTATTGGAATGGATTTTTTATATATATAAATTCAAACGAATAAATATTTAAATTAATATTATTAACTTTCTCGTTGATATATTGAAATTGATCCAAGAGTAAAATATTAAATAAATTCTGCTGGATGTCACCTAAGGGAGCGGGAAAAAGTTAGAGCAGACACGTATCGATTCATCACAATATTGGAACCTATCAATATCCACTAAGTTGGTAATAGTGGATGTCAAACAGGATTGAACCGTGCACTATGATTGATAACTTGGGGACTCAATTACAAGCTTAGAGATAGACTTGTGCTATCCACGTAATATGTCAAGTTGGGACCGACATCGTCATGACTGGGAGATTTAATCGACGGCTTTTTACGGGCTGGCCAGAGATGCTTCCTGAATTCTAGATAGCTTTTTTCTCTCCTATTCCCCCCGCTGTTTGTGGCCACAATGTTAACTTGTAACCCTGTTACTGTCATGTTACTATTAGATTTCGGCCAACGTTTATTGTTAATATTATGATCGCATGTAAAACATTAGGATTACGCCTAAGCATAAATTTACATCGGCGCGTTATAATATCTTTTTACAACGCCTCCGTAAAATATGCTTCCATAACTCCAGAAAAAAATTTCATTTGCGGAAATTTAATTTTGAATGTGAACTCTAAACTTGGGAAATTTTGTTTGTGACCTTTATTGATTTTTACAGTAATTCATGCGTCATCTAATCTATGTTATATAAATTGGATTTTATTTTTAACTTAGTGGTGAGTATATGGGTGGATCTTGGTTTATGAATGTAATGATGCATTTGACGTGTGTTAATGCATGCATGTTTCATTAATTGCATCATGCCAAGCTTGTTTAATCAGATATCGTTCCATCAATCTCAAGTGAATTCACACGGATTCATATTTCGAATTGTTCAGATCAATGTTAGGTATTATGGGTTGATGGATTTATTGGCTGGCATTTAAACGCTTGTAATATTATAGTCTGATTATGGAAAGAAAGCACTATATAATTTAAATATTTAATTTATAATATGAAACTCTGTAATGAAATTATCAACAATCTACAATATAAATTATTAAATCATATTATAGAAATTAATCAATTTTTATATGAACCAAAGGATAGTTTAAATCTAAATAAAAATCATTAGATTGTTTCTTTAAGCTCTTAATCATTTCTTTTATTATGGTTTTGACAATTTTCAACAAATTGTATATATTTTTTACAAAGTTGTTTTTGCAATTTTGCCTTTTTTATTAAATTGTATTAAAAACATTAACACTTTCTTTACTAATCTTCACGTAACTTGAGAAATATATTTCATTGAGAAGTACATTAACTCTGATTAAATTTCTACCACAATTTTTATTCTCATATCATATCAAAAGATTTGATTGATTAGTTAGGATTTTACACAAGTATTAACCAAAAGTGCGTTTTTAAAGCAAAAAATACGAAATTTATTATGACGAATTCTTAACCAGAATTTCGTTTACACATATCCATTATTGAAGCTCTTTAATTTATAATAAGCATCTTAAAGCTTCATAATGACAAGGTAAATTTAAAATTGAAATAACTTCCTTTTACTTATTTTACATATAAAATAGCTCCAATTGTTCATTTATCATTTTGTTAAATTTTGTTCTCTACTTATATAAAAGAAATTTTCATTTTTTTTGAGACAATCAATCTGTTATAGAAACAATTTTCAACTAATGAAAATGATGGTAGCGACCGTTACTATGTGGTAGTTTATATTAAAAAGGTTAAATGAAAATATTTTTTAAGTTTTTATACCACTATTTATTGTATAATATACACAAAGTTTACAATATATTATCAATTTTGACACAACTATAGTTTCGACCTTTGCAAGTCATTATTCAACACTTGATAATGACCTGCAAAGGTTGAAACTATAGTTGTGTCAAAATTGATAATATATTGTAAACTTTGTTTGTGTATATTATACAATAAATAGTGGTATAAAAACTTAAAAATTATTTTCATTTAACCTTTTTTAAAATTTTCAACTAATATTTTAATGTTTTTTTCTCGATAATTTTAATTTCTTAGTTAATTGCTAGATGTTTTAGACTTTTTAATAACTGGTACTTAAAATCTGTTGACATTTTTGAAAATTTTAAATATTTGACTTTTTTTTGTGAAATTAAATTTGATTTTCGGAATTTATTGTAATTTTGTATCAACTATTTACGTTTTTTTTGTTAAATTTCTATTGTTTCTTATTTAATTACGATAAATTCTAATTCTTCTTATTTTTGAAGAGGTTCAAATTTAAAATAATTTGTGTCTTCTAAAATTTCTGTTTTGAGCAAATATTAAAATTTTCTGCTGCTGTTTAAAAGTCTGCTCAAAGTCAGAGTTTCACATGTTTCATTTCTAGAAATGTTTAGTTTTAAATTATTGTTTTAATTATTTTTTCTTTTGAGAAGTTTTGTTGATAAAAAATAGTTTTTGAAATTTTACAAATTTCAATTTTTTTTTAATTTACAATTTTTTTATTAATTTTTCTACAGGTATTTCGCATTTATTCAAAATATTTTTTAGAAAATATCAATTATTTTATTTTGTCTAATGCACAAATGATCTTAAAGAAAATCAATTTAAATTAAGCTTTTAAATGGTTTTAAGCAAGCGTCTAACTCTTTTTTGAATCAAATTATACTCATTTTTAACACCTTTATTCTAAAATACAAAATTAGTGGTTTAATATGAGACTATTTCCAATTCTAGGCAGGGATTTTTCTGAAATTGAAGATAATCCTAAATTTGAAGAATTAATAAGTGACATTGTTAACTAAAATTTTAACGACTTGTTAGTTATTATATACGAAGTACGGAACTTTTGTTGTAAAATTACATTTGTTTAAAAATATTTTGCCTATGTTTAAAGGCAAATATTGATTGATTATACATTTTAGAAAATTTATTTTCTAAAAAATTTTCACTATTCTTTTTTGGAATAATTCCAATTGTTTCCTTTCAAATATTTAACTGTCTGTTAAATTGTTCCCTTTTCTCAAAGTTTTCTTAACTAATTATGTAAAAACTTTTTTAGTTAATGTCCAAATGAAATTATATTACACAAATAAACTTTATTTATATTTAGACAAATATATTGAGTAGCTTGAAAATCTATTTTTATTTTAGTCTTAGAACCAAAAGCAATTTCGTTTATTGCAAAAATTTAACATATTTATTTTTGATGGAATATAAATTCGAAAAAAATCTTACTTGGTGTTTCACACAATATATTATATTTTTAGCCCATTTTAGTTAAATAATAAAAAAGTTTTAGTATGTTTTCAATTTAAAAGTTTTAACTGTATAGGTAATAAATTTAAATTTGAAAAAATCCAGCCCACAAAATCATGCTTCTATAAAGACATTATAATTTAAAGTATCTTTCTTCAATATCTATTCTATTTATGATAATTATTGAGACAATATTCTGAGCAATTTTTTTTATATATTTCTCTGCCTATAGTTTTCTTAAGGTCTAAAAATTTTCCAATATGTGATACATAATATATTGAGTAGACTACTAGATTTTGTTGTTGCTATGTTAGAGCCAAATTGCATTTTGGATATTGTAAATGAGTTTAGCATAGGGGTGGATTTGTAAACTAAAGACTTGTTTTGTTCAATAATTAATTTATCAGTTTCCTGACATATGTTTCGACAATTACTTATCAGTTTCAAATAAATTTTTGCACCTTTGAAAATGGTAAGTAAATGGTAAGTAATTATAGAAACATATGAAATTTTACATTTACAAATCCACCCCTATAATATATATGTTCTACCAAGAATGTAGCAGCCGAAGTATTTAGCATATTTTCATTGATAAAATATATTTAAAAAAATCAATTACTTGTTATACCTATCATAAATCATATAATAGAAACATTTTTTCGGTAAAAGGCAATATCATAAATATTAGATATTATTTTCAAATTATTTGTACTTTTTGTAAATAATAAAATGTAATAAAATCCTTTAGTTCTTTGTAGAAAATTAAATAATAAATTTAAAAATACGAAAACATTTCGTGAATCTACAACAATGAGTCTTACTAAGACTACAAAACAAATTAATTTGAAACAACTACTTCTCTAGCTAATACTTCGACAGACATTGAATAATACAAATTAATTTGCGTGTTACAAATAGTATACACTAATTTGAATGAAATTATTTCTGTTGAATAAACTAATAAATGATAAAATGTACTTTAGATTGTTTAAATGTAACTATAACATGAAAAATTATGAAAAATGAATTTTAAACTACTGAGTACTACTAGAATCGATTAAACATCCTAAATTAATTGTATACTAACAATTGATAATCAGACAAATGATTTTTTTAAACATTAAATCACTCAAATGTGTTAAATATTAACTTAAATATCTTAGAAAATATCTAAATAGGAAAATAACATAAAAATCATTGTGCAAAATAATGTTAATAATTACTTGAGGCAATTTTAAACGACTAAAATTAAGCAAATTATTAAAGAGGAAATATAAATCATAAGTCAACTATTTCCAATATAAATGGTACTTCACTTGGTGAGGTAGAATAACGTCGGCTTCGCGAGAAATGCTCAATTATACATGTTATTCCAGAACCGGAAATGAGCGACGGTCAAGCAGATTTTAATGCTGTGAAAACAATATTACAACTATTAAACACAAATATTAGAATTAGTTCTGTTATGCGCTTATGACGTAAAAACATACAACCACGACCACTAAAAATAAAGCTAAGTAAAAGCTTTCGATACTGTATCACACCACATTCTCATTGAAAAAAATATCAGATTTTAGCATTAACTCAAACATTATCAGTGTAATGTACTCATATTTAACAAATCGACACCATTTTGCACATTATGAGGGTTGCGTATCTAAGCCTCATAATCCCACCTCAATTACCTCAAGGGTCCAGCTTAGGTCCCCTGCTGTTCTTACTTTTTATAAACGACCTGACACAAAATTTTAGTTCATCATGTCTGTTGTACGCTGACGATTTAAAAATATTTAGTCGTATAACCAATGGAAAAGATTAACTTTATTTTAACATAAATAAATGTTCTAAAATGACATTCTCGAGGAAGTCAATTAATTTTGGTTTTGATTATATGGTCCAGGAATATATGTTGAACAAAATAACTTATATGAAGGACTTTGGTTTGACTTTCGATGAAAATTACATTCAACCGACTTATTTGTCAAATTATAAACGAATGTTATCATCTCGTAGGCTTCATCATAAGAAATAGTAAAGATTTTAATATTACAACCATAATTGAACTGTTTCAGGCATTTATATTAAGTAAAATAGATAATTGTGGAATCATTTGGTCACCTGCATATAATAAATTTATAAATTGATTTGAAAATATACAGAAGAAACTTGTGAAATATTTATTCTTTGCGCACATGGCATTTATCCAGAACAGAGCAGCAAGTCTAATCTTCTGCAACTTTACAACCTCAACACTCTTCATAACAGACAAGAAATATGTTTACTGATATATTTATACAAGCTATTGCATAACCACATCGATGATATCTCCACTATTAATCGCTCGAATTTAACAATTTTAACCAAGATTATCGATGAGAAATTGTAGGATATCACATCACACCAACTCTCCCCTTGTAAAAATGCTTACATTTTGTAATGAATTAAGCAGTACCTGCAATATATTCGAACAAGGTTTAATTCACTTCAAACAATCAATATAATACAAATTTTTGTATCGGATTAGCTATAATTTTCTATTTTCTTTATTTTGTAAAGAATTCGTACGTTTTTCTTAATTTTATTTTTTATTTTTGTATTAGGTATAATTGTAAGATATTGCTGTAATTGGACACTAGTCTGTTGGACAATACATATTATTATTATTATTATTAATATTATTATATACTTTATTGTTATATAGCTTTATTCTTTGCGATAATGAAGTAAATAAGCCTCACAAAACTGTGATTTTGTTGTTGATAAAAATGATTTAAATAATATCCTTGTTGAAATAATAATTTACTATTAATACTTTGTTAATTTTATAAAAGCTGGTGATTTTTATAATAATTAAAATATATAATAACCGATATATAAGATTCGCAATCTATTTGAGATCTTCCATTGATTTAAAAATCTTCAGTAATTTCAATGGATTTTTTCATTGGCGTTTCAAGAATAATTAATATTAAGCTTCACTTTCCTTCTACAAATGCTGAAGAATAGTAAAAAATCATAGAAATGTCTTGAAAAAAATTCTTAAAGAGAATAATAGAAAAGTTCTAGAATTCTTGAAGAATTATTGATAGAAAATTCTATACTCTTAAAAATTTTTACACAATTGGGAATTAGTGTTTGGAAATTCTAAAAATCTCAAAGGAAATTTTTGCTAAGAAAAAAAATTGTTGGAAAATTCTGATATATTTTAAAACATCTAGAGAAAGTTCTCGCAATTCATAAAATTCGTAAAAATACTATAATGTAAAAAGATAATTTCCCCAAGTTTATCTAAAAAAATTCTTCCCTTTAAGATGAAGCCATAATATTTCTTCTAAATTCTTATAGAATATTTCCTCTAAATTTATATAAACTCGAAGAAAATTCTCGCATTTTGAAAAGAAAATACCTGGAGAATACTGTAATTTTTAAAGAACCGTTTCTATGGAAACATCGACAAAATTTAGTAGGAAAAAAAATTCCACAAATCTCAGAAAAAGAAGAAAATAGCTGAAGAATAGTAGAAAATTTTCTAGATAATTATAGAAACCTCGAAGAAAATTTTTAGAATTCTATAAATGTTAAAGAAACGTTGCTGGAAATTTAAAAAAAATCCCGAAGGTAATAACAATTTTAAGGTTTTTTTAAAATTTCTATATTATATATCTATAAGAAGATAGATAGATAAATGTGATGAAAACCTGTTAAAAACTTTTAAAAGTATCGAATTAAATGATTTAAAATTTTAATCTGAAAGAATAAGCAAGACCTAGAAATTTGGAGAAGTTGCTGGAAAATACTCAAATTTTAGAAAATCCAGTGATGACTAAAAATACTATAAATCTCAGGTAGAAATTACAAACACCTGCAAAAAAATTCTCACAAACTAAAAGAAAAAAATTGCTATTTAAGAGAAAAATTCTTACAGAAAATTCTGCCCGTTTAAGTAAAGATTCTGTAAAGAATAGTACAAAATTCTGGTAACCCCAAAAGAAAAATCTTAGGATTTAAACGAGACGACAATAATAAATTATTTAAAGAGAAACATCGACCTATCTTAAGAAATAAGAGACTTCTCGTTTGATAATGGTACGTGTAGTTACCGAAACTGAAGTAACTAAAATAAATATAGTGTTATACAAAGTTTTTTTTTTTAAATTATTATTATATTGTCATATAGACAGACTAATGTTAAATACATCTTCCAAAAAAGGACAAAAATAGGATATTTGCTCCAATATATTCGAAATGAAGATGTCAGAAGCTGTCAACATGTCTTACTGGTCAGTGGATGGATGTGGGTTTGAGTGGAAGAACACTGGAAACCAGTTAACTCCGCCCGTTATAACGAAGTTATAAAGAATAAATAATAACGAATAAATAATAAAGTTTAAAGGGCTTTAATTATTAAATAAGAGAAATGTTTGAAAAGAGAAATATTTAGACAAATTGGTGTATAATTTTAGAAACCTTCTATAACACATTCAATTATAATGGAATTTTCTAAATCTTATAGAAATGCAGCTTAAAAATTTTTAGTTATCCGAAAAAAATATCTCGCAATTAGGGAAAGAATTTGAAAAGTTTTAAAAAGGGTTAGTTTAATTTTAACTATCTTGAGGACAAATTGCTAAAAAATTTATAATCCTCGAAGGATTTTTTGCAAAATCTGGAAGAAGTAGCCTAGAAGAAAAATTGCTGGAACATTTTAAAAAGTTTTTAAAATATTTTCGTTATTTATAAGAAAAGGAACTGCAAATGATTCTATAAACATTTAAAAAAAATCTTGGAAACACTAAATCTGGTGCCTCTTATATGAAAGCGTACTTGAAATTAGTTGTTGAGGAATCTCATTGTTCGCAGTCCAGCGTTCCTGTTCGAGTACTCTTAAGGTTAGCCCACGTTAGCGACCACTCGATAATCAAAAATTCTGTCACAATTTCCATGACTATTATTTAATTATTTTGTAATTTTATTGCCTTTATATGCATTTCTAAGTTGAGTATATTTCTTCTGTTACCACAACATCGTTACAGCATGTGTAGCTTCATAACTCATTAAGTTTTTACAAAAAAACTCGGACGCTCTTTATCTTTGCATTTTTTTTTCATTTGAAATTCATTGATCTAAAATTTAAAGACTTTGATACTAATAAGATTTATAAATTAACTATTACAATTCAGAGATGCGATGAAATAGCCAAGTTATATTAAAAGGAAAAATCAAGGCTGATGGAATGTAAACATTATTTCCTACGATGAACTAGAAATATAAGTTCATCTTACGGTTTGAAAATGATGTGTATTAAAACTACAGTCACAAAAATAAAAATTCAGTGAAAATAAAGGAAACCAATTTTATAAAACTGTTTTATTGTGTTATGATTAGTGCTAGTAGTAGTAGTGTTTTTGGCCATCGACCACGTGGTCCTTCGGCCATGTGTCATTTGTGTATTTGTGTGTGTGTAAATGAGCTTGTCACTTTAAAGGATCGCCCCCGTCACTCTAAAGCACTATTAATAGTATCCCAATGGTGAATTTTACCGGTCACCCATCCAACTGCTGGCACGAACTAACGTTGCTGCACTCTCGCTAAAGCTAGTTTAGCCGCAACCGAATGCGTCACCACCGGCGTGTCGACTACTTCTATTTAATAACAATAATATAATATATAATTAACGTTTTTCCTACTTTGATAATAATTTTTATCTTATTTATCTATGAAAAAATATTATTTTAGTATTAATAAATAAATTATATTTAGTATTAATGATAAAAGAATTCATTTTAGTTTGTTTGCAATAACTATTTTGCATATTAATAATTATATATTGTATCTTTTAATTAAATATGTTTGTATTTAAATAAAAATGCACAAAGAAATAATTTTTTAATTTGTAAATACTGACAATTTATCATTAGCCACCTAAAAATTACCTTCAACACAGAAAATTCTCCTGACCTGCTTTACTAATTACGCGATATATCCAGGCTGCGCACCTTTTTCAAATGAAATAATAAAAAAAAAACTCAATTGAAACGAATGCAAATATTATTATTTGCATACGTTGAAATAATTAAAAAAATGTGGGAATGTGTTCACCGGGAAATGGAATAAAAGTCGAGCCTCAGAAATTTGCGTGGGGATTTAGTAGCGCATGTCAGAGAAAAGATTGGACGCCGTAGTTCCCAGTCAACGCCGCGCCGCGATGCCAAGCGTCTCGACGCCCATGGGTTGCCAGGATTCCAGGTTTAAATGCGTCCAGATTATACACGAAAATAAGTAACAAAAGTTTGCATAAATTAACCGCAAAATGCTAACGGTCGCTGGACTTTCTTAATTAAACACAAGTGGATTGAGAGGATTCAGTATTGAAACAAATACAAAAAAACTAATCGTGTATTATTTTAATAACATAAAATGTGATGTAGTTTAAACTAGTGGTTATCAAATTTAAAATAAAGGTTTAAAGTGTGTGTGGATCTTTCAAAACTTGTTCGACATGTTTCCTCCACCTATATTCGTCTTGATGCTACTGTCATCTTCATCAGGTGAGCTGGTTTACGAGGCTAATTCGGAAACCCTTTTATATTTATTACCTCAAAGCCATCTATTCATTAGGTCCCATCTATTTTATTACGGTACACAATGGAAGCCGATGGTTAAATTAGCGATTACGAGTAAAATTTGTTGGGTTCAACTATGCACATTGATCACCGGATCCCAAAAGTGCGCGGAATTGCCCCCCTATCAATTACGATTTCAATTAAAACAAAAATCTCATTCGAAACTAATGTGTATGTCGAATGATTTATCTAAATTAGCTTTGAGATAATGTAATTATTTATGGTGTTAAAGGTATGTCTTACTGGCGTGAACATCTGCGTCGCCCATTTTTTTGGGATAAATTTTCGGGTTGTTTAATTGTAATCAAAAAGTTTGTGCTAATTTATTTATGTACACGGGCGATAAAGGTTTGTTGATAATTCAAATTTAGAAAGTTAACAGTTATTTAAACTAGATTTAAACGTCAATAAAAATAATGCTTGATTAAAAAATTTATATAAATTATAAAGGTGCTTTTATTTTAACGTTGTAACAGTAAACATATTTTTTTAACAAATAATAGCTTTATCAATTAATATATCAGATTATATTGACAATATACATAAATAAAGTAATTAAATGTTATTACACCTGAAAAAATATTTTTATTAATTTAAAAAATTTTATACTGATATTGTTATACCACAATATTTATTAATTGTAAAATATAATGTTTGTGATTCGTAAAGTATATATCTAATAATATTGTAGTATTTAATATATTTATTAATAATTTAAAAAATACGAAAACAATTTTGTGAATCTACAACAATTCGTATTTTTCAAATTATTGTTTAATTTTCTACAAGAAACTAAAGGATTTTAATACATTTAAATATATATTTCTAGTGTACAACCGATGTATATTGGGATAGGATATTGCTGAAAGGAAACATCGTAATTCTTAAATCGTGAATCTTGAAGAACACTATGTAAAATGTAATAAAGTCTATCCGAAAATTGCTATTGCTTACTTTTCTGCTGCCTTTATGTTAGAGCGGAATATTGCTTTCATGTGGAATACTATTAAGGAAGGAAGAGAAATAAGGTGATCAATATCTAGGAAATGGATCCTTGAATTATAGTCGAAATGGTATTTTGTAAAAGTTAACTTTACCTATAGAGAGGTGTAATATTTGCATATATTAAATTAAGTTCTCTATCAGTTTTCTATTTATATATTAATTAAAAATTTATTTGATTGAATGAAATACTCTAGAATTACTTAATTGAACATCAGTAAATACAATTGGTTAAATTGTTATTATAACGAGAAAACGCAAACAAATAATAATAATAATATGATGAAATATCTAAAAAATCAATTTTTGGTTAAATAAAAACTTGAGTTCATCTCTCCCCCCTCGTTATGCAATATTCGTTTATTCAACAAAAAGAACAATATATATATTTTCAAAATTTCAACTAGTTTTAGGATGTCAATGATTTTATTATTTAAATACATTGTATTTTTATTGCAGGTGTTGTTAGTAGAATTTACGTTTTTTAGATTGTATTTGACTTAGACTGATTTTCGAGTTTAGATGTAAGAGAAGACAAAAATGAAAACACTTTGTATCTAAACATTAAAGCTTTTGCACGTTGACTTGTTTCAAGACCGACAACCAGTTAATCGAGTATTATACGTTTTCAACACTTAAATTTAAATTAGTAAAAAAACTTTTTGTATTCGTCTATGCACTTCTATTTTTGCTATATGTATATGTATGGATTTTGAAGATCTAAATTTAATATCTTATGTATATACTCTATAATAATACATTTAATCAATAACAATATTTATGTAATTCAATTTGACGTAAATATGCTCAGACATTATTGAAAAAAAATAGGATCTTGTCGCTGTAATTTCATTTACAGACTAATATAATAAATATGATTAAATTCTTTTATTATGGACAAATATGTTTCCTATTTTTAATATGAAATAAGGCCATTATAGTAAAATGCTTTATTTTTATTCCAATTTATATAGGTTTGATTGAAAGATTGTTGAAAAGCAGTAAATTCTGTCTGGGATTTCTGAAACAAAAATCATCTATATGTTTAGTTTTCGTGATGTGTTTATGATGTCAATTCTTCGTGTTTAAGGAAAATAAACTTTAGAGGGATCAATGATAATGTAAATTAACAAATAAAATCATTAAGAACATCAAACTTAATTTATCTTATTGTTTAATTTTATTTCAGATTAACAATTCGCGAAAAAAAGATTAATTATAATCAAAGGAATATAAATGTATGCATATGATATAGTACCTACAGCCATATATTAGCGAGAAACATACACAATAAACTTTTCTAATTAACGAAGTTAAATGTAAATAGAAAATATATAAATATTTTTTAGCGGAAAAGTTCATTGCTTATTTTTATGATTAAAGGATTTCCTTTTATTAAAAAACAATTTTTTTAAACATCCATGTTTTATTAATTTAAGTGCAAGATGTAGTAATAACCTCATCAATCCAATACTAAATGATTTGTTATTTATATATTTATAAACATGCATACCTTGCTTTATTTATTGTTTGATAATAATATATATATATTTAACTCAAACATTTCCATCATTATTGTTATTATATTTACGTTATTAATAGTAAATTGGGGGAAATGTAGCAAGTTTTATATCTATCATTATTGTTACTAAAACATTTATCACACGCATGATATTTTAATAAATATATATTTTTTTCTAATATACTACAATAATCATTTAATTATTTCCTATATACACGAATAAAATTACGGTACAAGGTTTTTCTGTATATAATGTCAACGGATCATATTTAAATAATGTTTTATTCACTAAAATAATAAATCAATACTTCAGTGCTTATAACCAACTAACCGCTATAACTTATTTATTAAGGGTCCAATACACAATTATTTTAAACACGAATGGCAATTTGTTTTAAATTGCATGTTTTAGTCAATATCTAAATTTATTAGGGAGTTATAATTTTTGCTACTTATGTTCATTTCAGAATGATATTAAAAATAAAAAGTTTGGCTCATATTACCTATAAGAAGGCAAATTATTTTAAATATATTATACTTTTTATGTTATCATAACTCGCTACTATTTATGTTTCACAAGCGGATAATATCAATTATTTGAAGATAAAATAAAGATAATGATTGCGACCGTTACTACGTGGTAATCCATACTTTGAAAAATTCAATTCAATTCATAGTGAAATTTTCAATTCAGTGTATCAGAAGATTCATATTTTTTTTCAGTTTTATTTAAAAAAGTTTTTGATCTTAAACTCTTAAAAAATAATAATAACGTCGGGCGTTTAGGCGTAACATATACGTGAGGAGTTCATTTTGTTGAATAGCCTGCCTCCACTCACGTTCCAATTTGCCCTTCCAGATCTGGTGATGCTTTCATGCGTGGGCCCTTTTTGCTTTTGTGGTACAAGTTTGCTTTAAAGGAGCTTTCTTTTGTATTGAAATTTTATCACTCCATTGAATTATTACTTTCGTGTCACGGAAAACCTTATATGAAATTTCACGAATCCATTAAATATACGAAAATAAATATGAATGAAATATATGCGTATACAAATTTAATGTAAAATTAGATAATAAATTGTGTCTAATAGATTAAAATCGTGCGAAGGTAAAATAATAGCAAATTACGTTATTAATATAACATTTTCATTATAGTCCCCTAGATAGTAGACACCGATGTTTATAGCCAAAAGGATTTAATTAAATATTATTCAAACTTTCATACAACTGCAAATAATCACTTCTCCGAAATTGTGTATTTTCGCGAAATTTAATTACAGTACAATTACTAAGTGAAATATTGTCTAGTTAGTAACAACATATAACACAACTCAGAGGAGTGCTGTTAAATATCTTTTTTATGGCATTAATTAAATATATTAATTCATGTATAAAGAACTCTAAATATATATATTTACATCCGTAAATATTATAAATTAGAATAACAATTATTTCTTTGATTCATGTGGCTTCTACATCGTTATACATTCTGCAGTATAGAATAAAAAAACACTTAATAACTTGTATGTGTAACAGGATTTAATATTCGATTTTATTGTATAACAATTATTATTTAGTATCAAGATGGATACAAGTAAAACACTAATAATCTACTTGATTTAAAATCCTGTGGAATTTTATTTATTGATTAATTAATAGGGTATTTAATTTAGATCAAAAATAAGATTGTTCTAACTAGATATTTAACAGAAAACTAGGAGATCATTTAGTTGTTATGTAAATTTAATATGTAGTATCGAGTTTAAAATACATTGCATGAAACAAGGATTTCTTAATAGATGGAGGAGCAATTATATAAAATAAGATCAAGTTTCTTGAAACTATCTTAAATTAGTTTATATTAAACCTACACTAATGTCACACAAAGATGGCCTTATTAAATTTTTGTTTACATTAGACTCTATTAGAAATTTGTCTAGACTTAATTGAAAATTTATATAATAATTCAAAAAATATATAAACATCTTCAAGAATAAGATATTTTAAGACTACAAAATAAATCACTTATTGAAACAACTACTTCCCTAGCAATGCCTCGACAGATATTGAATAATATATTGAAGTATTTTGCGTGTAACAAGTAGCGCAGCTATCTAAGCAATACTTAGTTGAATATTGATTTCTCTCCAATTGACTTAATAAATTTTAATTTACACTTTTGAGTGAATATTATGTGAAAACATATAAAGAAAAAATAAAATTTCAATATGTAGGAAATTTAACAGTAGCAAATTAATGAAATGACTATTTTTTAGAATTAGGTTCGAAATATTTTAGATTATTTCCAACTATAACAAATTGAATTGAATTTACGTAAGTAGAATGTATGACAATTTTCTTATGGAGACACGTACATCTTTTGTCTCATTTGTACTCTTTCTTCCTCATTTTTCGTTTAGTTGAATAGAAACAATGTTTCCAAATGAGGAAAAACTTTCAAACTAGATAACTTTAAAAAATATATTCTTTAAGAATTATATCTATACAAAGATCCATATCTAAAATTTAGTTTATGGAAAATAAATAATAAAAAAAATGATGTACATAAGTACGTGAAAACGTACTTAAATATACTTAAATAAAACACTAGTTTGGCACTTTTTCACTTGGTTTAATGATCGCTATATGTACATTTCGGTCACAAAGTGACCTTTATCAATTTCAAACAGTTTGCTTTTAATAATGGCTACTTTCTGACCGAAATGTACATCTAGCAATAAATAAACTAAGTGAGAAGAGTGTAAAACTAGCGATTTATTCAAGTATTTATAGTTATTTAACGAGTTCCCTCTTTTGTACAAAATAAATAAAAATGACTAACTAACTTAAATTAACCCTAATAAATACTAAAACTAAGTAAACTATAGAGAATTAAAATCCAGATCCATAGCAGCAATTGCTCTACGAAAATATCTAAAGTTATGTGTTAACCCACATAGAAAAATGGCTGTTGTTGGTTGATTAGTGGAGTAATTAAACAAATAGTATATCCATTGAGTAGTTTTTATAAAAGGCACATATCAAACAAATTCCTACGAAAAATGAATGACACCATATTTAAGTTTAATGGTAATAAAACCAATTTGCTGCCATGTATTTTAGAACCGGACGCACAAAGGTACAATTCAGAATCTTCAAATTGCCAACAGTAAATTCGGATGAGATTCGCGCAGTAAAACCCAATATCATCTCTGTTCTTAATTGATAATATGCGAGTCTTAGATGACGATCACTTTTCAAAATAAACGCCTAGGTCATTAATGCCAGATACACGTTCATGTAAAATATTATTTATATAATGATTACTTTGATGATTTGTTCTATTTTGATTGAATGACATAGTTTTACATTTTTTATATTAAATTATTCAGAGCGCTCTGAGTATTTTCAATATCAAACACAGAACGTACAGTATAATACAACTTCAAATAATCGGCATGTAATAACTGCTCACTATGCTTTACAACGCTTGGATGGTCATTAACCAAACATTAAATTAAGTTGTACCAACATGAAAACCCTGCGGTACCCCAAAAGTGGCCCTAAATTCAGCTGGAATACAGTTGACCATTTTTACCACTTGATATCTATCCGAGAGGAAACTATTGATACAATTTACGACATTATCAGAAAAACTAAGACAATTTTTGCTCAAGTATATCGACAAACCTTATCGAAAGCCTAGGAGAAGTCAGTCTAGATGGCAATCACATGACACTCACTCTCCAAGGCCTCCGAAAGGTAGTTTTGGTAGACTAATAAATTTGTTGTTGTGGACTTACCAGAGGAGAATCCATGTTGCTAATTCAATAATTATATTTTTTAATATCCATTTCAATTGCTTTCTTGCAAGAATATCCAGTATTTTTGAATGCAAACTCCATAGTAATTATTTATATGGGTGCGACCACCACTTTTGAAAATTGGTGTAATAAAGTTTTTTCTCCAGATACGATGCACATATTGCTGATGTAGAAAGAGGTTGTAAAGCACAGTTAGGGGACACATGTAGTATATGCACACTTTTTGAGAAATAAGAACGGAATGTTGTCCTGAACACATTACAAGGATGATTATAATTTAATGAATTCGTTAAATACACACATTGAATCAATACTGAATGAAAAAAGGGATTAAAATTATTATTGAAATTACCCTCAGTACCCGATGGATCCCTCTCGCATTACACCCTCGCTAAATATTGCGCAAGCAGATTCTTGCAAATTGTTGCTTTTAATATCATTTAATGGCATTCTCAGAGGCTCTTTCGTATTTTTGTGTTCTTATACAAATATTCAAAAAATATTGCTGTTATAGGAAATTACACTTTTGACGCAAGTCAAAGCTGAATAACGATTCGAATTGTAAGCAACTGTTTTAGCTTTAATCGAATTAATTAATGCATAGTTAAACAATGTTAAAAATTTGCCATTTTTTAGGTACAAATAATTGTATTATTTCGTATAATAATAAATAAAAAACATCAGCAGAACCATTGACATCTGGGTATAAATAGAAATAGTAGGTATAACACTGGAAATTAAGTTATTGGATGATGGAAAGAAACACTCACACTTGTCAGTATTTTTTGGTCCACTAGAAATTACTTTGGGGAAGTCATTTATATACCAAATGGTACGATCTTGCGTTTATTAAATTCTTCCCTTAGTTTTTTTTTAAATAAATGCCTTGATTTGTAGATAAATCAGCTTTCAGGTAAAATCGCTTATTTGCGATACGATTGGTGTTTATAATGGACGCGATGAACTCTGCTTATTCTCAATTCTAAATACGTTTACTGGTTTAATTTTCATGCCTATCTCAGCAAATATACTATCAACTTTTATTCTAAACTAATATTTCTTTTCATCGACGCTTGATTTTTTAGATTCGGGGAGATTAAAAGTCATTACATTATTGCTGCGCCATCTATGGTCTTCTAATATTTTATACTCATCTTCTGCCACCCTTCCATTGCATTTGATTTCCAACTCGTTGATCGCGGATTGCATTTGTACTTGTTTCTTCACAACGGCCTCAATAAGTGCATGATTTTTATTCAATTCAATTAATATTGTCTTTAATAATTAATTTTTAAATTCTTTTATTTAGTACCTGATCAATTGCTTCTTCCATTTTTACCTACATAAACCTGTAGTTAACGAATCACAAAAGTTATTAAAGAAAATATTTTCAAAAAGTTGAAATTTTAATCTACACAAACGTAAATATTTAGACAATTTTACTCTAGCAAATTAATAAATCGATGTCTTTTTACCTCATTAAGTGCCGTGCTCCCGAGGAAACTTTGGCGACTGTCCTATTTGTTATATTCTGATTATTCAAAAGTTCTCTCAATGCTGCGCCACGTAAAGGAGATCATCACCGTTCATACTAGCCTACTGCCATAGAGTTTGTAATACAGTTGTTTTTTTTTGCTTCTTATTCATTTTTACATTTTCCATGTAGAATATATAAGGAAAGTTTTTCGTGAATGAGAATATCTGTGGGTGCTCTATCTCATAATGAATGATCCTATTGAGATGAAACTTTAAACTTAATAAAAATAGAACCTTTATTTGCATAACTTACAAAACCAACTTTATACATCCATATATACTTCTACATAAAAACATTCTATCATATTTTCCTCTTTATTTGCCTCTCCCACCCAAGTCTGGCCAAAACCTTTACACCTCTTCTCTCCATCTTCTCTCATCTATTCCGTTACCTTCCTTTTCCCCCTAACCACTCCCCACTTCTCACGTTTTGGATTGGAGAAAGTTATGGTAGGTGTGCACTGTGTAAGAATGGGATGGATACCTGGAGTCATTTGGGAGAAGAGTGCAGCCCTTCACACTCCAAGTAACCATAACTTTCTCCCATCCAAACCTTTCTTCCTCTCTCCTCCGTACCGCATCTAGCTCGCGCCAAGATAATCTTCTCTTCATTTGAGAAGACATTATTAGTTAGGTACCCTGGTACACTCCCAAAACCTGCCTTCTTTCATACCCTGGATTATATGAGCTTCTTCCGATACAACCTTGCTTCTCCTGCATCTCAACTTCCTTCCACTTTTTTTTTATCCATGCCCGCACATTTACCCTATTCTCCAACCATTCATTTACAATATTCTTAGATACTCCTGTCCTTTCATATATCTTTCTAAGATCTATCCTTCACTCCCTCCCCTTAATCCCCATGCACGTTATCCATACTTATTTCACCAATCTCTCATTATACAATCCAACCAAATTCATCTCATTATACAATCCAACCAAATTCATCTCATATTTTACGACTCTCTCCATTGCATGTACACACTCATTCTATTTGTTTCCCATTTTACCAATTTACCAAGGTGTTGATCTTTCTACCCCCAGAATCTGCTTCAGGAACAACGACTGCTCTCTCTTTCTCAATACATTTATACTTCCTTATTTCCCAGGTTTATACTCCATACAACAAATTAGGCTTCACACATGCATCCTCAATTGGCGTGAAAGTTGCCTGAAAACTATTTCCCTCACCTTTTCCTCACTATGCCCCAAGCTTTCCTTAAACTTAATATTTTATCATTAAGGGGGTATTACTCTCCTGAAGCGCGTTTTGAGAGTAATTTTCAGGAATTAATTCTGCGGAAACTATAGAACCTATAGTATCGGGATTTTTCACTAATATTAAGACGTGTCTAAACTAAGAATATAAATTTTATTGAATTACTTAATCGAAATGTATACAAGTTATGCGCTGTTATGTATGTCGCAGCGTGAGACGCTCGTCCAATCGGGCGCACGGGTTGTGGCGATGTTAATCGTCTAAAATAAAAAAACAATTTAGTTTTTCAATCTATATGACTGTAGTTATCGTCCGATCTAGAATTAAACAAATACACATATTTTTATAGAAACGGCAGCTGTTTAAAAATCAAAGTTCAATTTTTCCGAAAAATTTTCAACTAAAATATCATTGAAAGTGAAATATACAAGCTATCAAAATAATCCTAGATCCAACCATAAGTGAAGGTTCCTTCAATATGTGTGCCAAACGGCAAGTCAATCGGTCCAATAGTTTTTGAGGAAAACGTGCGCCCGTCTTGCAAAATATCATTCTGAGAAAAACGAGAAAAAAGTTTGCAATACATTTAGCACTGATTGAACTTACGGTGGATAACATCTGATTTCAATAACTTACCCTTAATCAGCTGTACCGGGGTTATAGATACAAGTGGGGACCACAGAGACAAGGGGGGACAATAAAACACAAAAGCGGTCGAGGTATAACAGTCGACGGTATAAGTACCGCGCCGCAGCCTAAGCTTGTGTAACTATGGGAGTTCTACGAATTTCAAATTAATATTTTCGAAACAGACCCTCAGAACCCCAGACTATAATAAAATGCAAAAAAAGAAATTGAATTGTCGAATTTTCTAAAGAGTAATTCCCCTTTAAAAAAAAACTGGAAGTGAAAAGCTTTTGGTAAATATTCATAAATATGTATATAGGAAAACTACTATGATGGCCCCATAACCATTTATAGAATAATTTAGAAGGGTATTTTATTATTTAGAATCAGACGTAGGAATTCATATCTAGGTCCTCTGCAGGTCTCCAAGGTATTCCAGTTTTCTGCGTTTGACTGTCTGCAATATTAGTCTGTTCTAGCCTATTCTGTGTAGAACTTCCTCGTTGAGGGTTCTGCTGGTTCACAGTATTTTAAGCAGCCCTCATATAGATATAGATATCCGGTTCAGAGAAGTTATCAGTGCTACCGTTAGAGATACTATCAATAACTTTTAATCATCATGAAGCCGCGATATATATAGTATGAATACAGGTTTACTAAAGGGTATTTGAAAAAATCTTGGAGCCCTTAAGTTAATTGATAACCAAGTGCATAAGAACTTGTAGCTTTCCTCAATATTTGCAACGTGCTTGTATTATACCGATTTATAAACAAAGAGATATAAATGACATCAACAACTACTCGCCTATATCTCTTTTGTCTATAGTATCTAAAGTCCTCGAGTATTTAATGCACCTCAAAATGCTTGAATATTTAGAATCGCATAATCTTATCTCTAATCAGCAGTATGGTTTCCGTAGGGGAAGGTCCACGGGTGATGCAATTACTGCATTAGCGGAAATGATCTATGAAAGTTTTGACTCTGAGAGATATTCTGTCTCAAGCTTCATGGACCTTTCAAGAGCTTTTGATTATGTGCCCCATGTTGTTCTCCTGTACAAACTGTCCATCCAGATAACTGTCACATGATTAACTTATATGTTAGTGATAGAAAGAACTCAGCGCATTAGTTTTAATGGTATTCATTCATCAGAAGTACTTATAAAGCATGGTGTTCCAGAGGGTTCAATATTGGGATCATAACTATTCATAATTTATATCAATGACCTACCCTGTTACAATAATAATACTTCCACCACATTAGTTGCTGATTACACAACCCTAGTAAGCCACTCAACTGATAAAATGACGGTTGTTCAGATGGATTCTAATGCAATAACTATTGCGACTGAATGATTTGTACCAATAAGCTTACTGTCAATCCTACCAAATCAGCGACCATGTTGTTTTCGATGAAAAAGGATATCGATTTAAGCAGTGCTAAATTCCTAAGGATCCATTTAGATTCGAGACTAACATGAAACCAGCATGAGCAAGGCACGTCTACAAAACTGTTGTGGCATTTAATTTAGTTTTATTTTAGATTAATCAAGATTGTTTTAAAAATCTATTTTGTTAAAGTTTGACAGTGAATAAACGAGCGCCAAAGCGAACACACGCATTCTCATTAGATCCCACATTGAACATCAGAAACTATGATAAAATATATATTTGCTGCGGCAACTCAAGAACTGTCTTCCCGAGATAGCCCTAAAAACGGCATACTTCGCGCTATGTCCTTATTATTTATAGTATTTTGTCTTGGGGTCACTCCAGGACTGCAAAAAGGCTCTTTAGCCTCCAAAGAAGGGCAATAAGAGTCCTAGCATTGCATAGCTATCGAGCTGACTGTAGTGATACTTTCCAAAAAAAATATCATATACTAACACTTCTCTGCCTTTATATTCTGGAGTGTTTGACATATGTGCGCAAAATATTACCCTATACAAAACATATAGCCAATATCATCAGCATGGTACCAGAATAAGTTCTCTAATATACACCAACCACCTTCGCTTAAATAAGTCATAAAATGGCATAAATTACTTACTCTACAATATGTTGCCAGATTCAATAAGAGAATCATCGGTCCTACAGCTTCGTATATCTATCAAAACATATCTTATCCGATAATGTTCTTACAATATTGAAGAATGTCTTATGGGTGGGTTGATTAGCATAGCTATTCCTGATTAGATGCAGTATAGTCTTGTAGGAATTTGATATATTATTTTTATTATTAATTACTGACATTAATTTTAATCTATATGTGTTTACATCTGTTATGCGATATTCTTCAACTTGATTTTACTATACAATTATTTTCTAACTTTTGTGCATTTAAATTTTAATCTGACTTAATTTTAATTTACATTTAAATTACCTAAACATGAATTTCTGACGTGTGTAAAAATGTTAAATCTTTTAGCTTTAAATAAATAATATTACTATTAGGCAATTTTGTCAGGAGTTAAGAAATCATAAAAAATTATAGGGTATGTTGGTCACTTTAAAAGATTGTCCCTAAAATTCTAACAGACTATGCCATGTTAGTTATATTTAAAGTTAAAACCATGTTAACTGTTTTAGATGGATTATCAGTAAGCTTATTATTATATAAGCTCAAAGCCATTAGATTTGCTGTTTCACTTTAAAGTATTGTTCCTAAAATTCTAACAGACTCTGCCATGTTAGTTTTTTTTTTAAGTAAAGACCATGTTAACTGTTTTATTTGAATTATCTGTAAGCTTATTTTTATTAAACTATTATTCGGCCTGAAGAATCAATATCTTTATCTTCTATTGAAAGTAAAATATTCAGGATCTTTTATTGACAATTTTTGTATCGTCTGTAAACAGAAAGATGTCACAATTACCCGGATGCAAGTGGAAGTCATTAATATGTACAAGAAATAGTAATGGCCCCAGCGCAGATCCTTGTGGTATACCATGATAAATTGACAATAAACTGTATGATATTTTTTTAATTATTTTCTCACTTATCTCTTAATAAAACATTATGAGATAATGGATAGAAAATTGCTAAACTCTTGGCTTCTATATTAATATTTACTCGACTAGTTTCACTTGTAAATCATTATCAAGGGTGAGTATTAAAAAAAACGGCTTGAGTCACAATAAATTGATCTGGATTTCCCCTTTACTTAAAGCACTTATTGCATATAAAAACTCACCAGTTACTTTTATAATCACTCTTGATAATGCTGTAACAAGCGAAATTAATCGAGTAAATATAAAAAATCAGTGAAATAAACCAAGTGTTTAACAATTCTCTATATACTAAACTATATGATTTATTCCTTATATTTGCGATCAAATAAGTAGGCTCTAATGAAATTAAAGCATGGTTTATCAAAACCGTATTTGTAAAGTTTCTTAATTAACACAGAATTCTGAACGTAGTCAAAAGCCTTACTCGTCCAAGAGCAAGGCCAGTGTTTGTTGATCATTTTCAAAACATTCCAGAGTATTATGATCAAATGCCTGCAGAGCGAAGGTATGTTCTCTCACTCAAGAAAAATGCTTATTTGTTTCTTCATTATTTTTTTAATAATATTAGTTATTTAAAAAACTAATAATATACCTCAACATAATTAATACTAGCATAATGTAAAGAAACGTTAATATTTGGAAAATTTAATGCTAAAGAATTTCTATCGATGGATAATTCATTCAAAATTTTCTTGTCCAATTATTTAATGACTAAATGAACTACATTTACTTAAACTTAGGTCAAGTTGCTTGCCTTTCTGAGTTATGACCTAAGTATAAATTATTACCCAGACGAAACCAGAAATAAAATGATGTAAACTGTCCCTTATTTATTTTTCAATATTTTGCTAAGCTTTGTTGTTATGTTACAGAGTCTAAGCTATTAATTTATTAAATAGTTGTCTTTATCTCCTTGCAACAACTATTACCTTAATTTTATTTCTGTTTCCTTTCAATAACTTTTACTTGCAAAGAAAAATAATTACGTTCAGTAAAGAGAGGACATATTCATTTTATTTAGAAGCGTGAATAAATTCGCGTAAAAAAACAAGTGAGTAAATTGAACTCTTCAGTTTCCTCACGACTGTTTTTGTGTATGTTTATTTGTGTCACAATTTAATTACTTTTTATTCAAATTTGAAACTTCCTTTATATTTAGTATGAACGTTTTTATTGAGACACACACAAAATTATAGCATGTGCATCTGTTGACAATTATATTTGCTCATAAAATTATAAAAAGCTATATCTTTTAATTAAACAACAATAATTTAATTCATATTTATTTCTAATTAATAATATAAAACTGATAAAAAATAAACAATATAAATTCATCATGTGTTAATTTATTTACTACAACTTATCCGTTACAAATTATTTAAAATTGATACGATTGTGTATATAATTACTATGTTTTAATTAATAGAATGTAGAAATAATTATCGTAATCCTGTCGCAATTTCGTCCGCCCTCTAGTTAATTTAAGCGGATGCAGATTATGTTTTTGTTCCACTTAAGACGATATGAGATAGAATTAACCGAATTATTTCCACGCCCGAAAGAAGTGGCACGGTTTGCAAAGTTTCTAGACAAGTCTGACAACTACTAAAGTTTTCGCCATTTCATATTGTTGGCTCTATTAAGTGTCACAGCTACGCAAAATATATTTAATGAAATATTTTCGTCGACTGCTCGGGAATTCGAGTAGCGAGTCGACGCCTTTGCTTTGTCTGCACTTCAAGGAAACGACGTAAAGTGCACCGGCATTATTCATTTATAGCAATGAGTTCAATCTTATAAATGTCTTTTGATTTTATATTACAGAGAATTTTAACAATAACGTCAAAGTTCAGTAACTATGTATAAATGTATATAAATATTAATTCTATAGAAAGTTTTTAAAATTACCCAGTTAACACATAGAAAGTGGAAAATAATTTATCTATTTCTAAATAAATGTAAATAGTGATTATGATAAAAAAAAATAAAAATGTGAATGAATTTAAAGTTGACAGAGTCTTATTTCTATTATTTTTTAAGAAGATGGTACAGAAGTTTTCAAGAAAAGGGGGTATTAGTATTTCTCTCAATACAATACTGACACAGTGATACAGAGTTTCAACAAGTAACAACCTCATCAATCCAGTATGAGAATTTCTTTTATGTCAACAAGGAAGTTTTTTTTTTGTTAAAGTATTTAAATTATATGAACTAAATAATTTTTATTGGTTGTTTATTTAAATTATTATTGATTTAGTTGGTTGTTTATTTAAAATTACCCAAATTATGAATAAAATATTATATTATGTTCATTAGTTAGCGGATCTTAGATATTATAAATAAAGTAATTACGAAAAAAGATGTTTTAATTATAAATTAACTTTGTAAAAATTGATATTCAGAATAAATGAATGTATAAATTTTCACTCGTATTTTACAATAACAATTAAGTTATTTAATACGTTTTGTTGTTCTTATAAGTATTCAAATTTATAAATATTCATATAGTTAATATTCATTTTGAATATCGGGCTTTTCTTTTTTACAAATTTAATAATATAATGTTTATTGATTTATTTTTAATTTACGAAAAGTGGCCGAATAGAATTTATTCCGCTGATAGCCGCAATAATCTTAGCGAAGATATTTCGTCTTTTATTCCATTCGCATTTTATGTGCAAAATTATAATTCTATTATAACATTTTGCGAAAGGGGATAAAAACAACTTTAATGAAAATCCTCAAGGCTCATACATAATTTATAGAACCTGAAGGGTAGAGGTTAAAGAACACGAACAGAAAAGATCACTTTATCGATTTCTGTATTATTATACTGAAAAATATTTCTTTTATTAAATCACTTTTAAAATATTTACTAATACACTGTTTCATATAGAAAATAATTATTTATATTCAACAGTTTTGTTATTGAGTCATAAGAGTTTCATTGAATATGTTTTTATATTATACTGTAACTATAACATAAAAAGCCTCCAATTTTAATAATCATAATCACTACAAGAGCTAAAGTTTGAGTTACGAAGAAGATGGGTGAGAATAATCCTTGTTTAAATATTTCTTTTACATTTAGTTATCGTACGTATAGGACATGCTTATTTAAACTTTTTGATAATTTGAACTGATCAAAAAAATATCAAGATTCTAAACTATATTAAAGATTTTACCCAGGTACTTGTTAGTTATAATCAATTTAAAAAGATGTCATGCAATTATAATTATGAAAGTGTGTTTTATTATATTGAATTAAGTGTAGAAGTTTATCAGCCATCGTAATTCTTTCAGAATTGTAAAGTAAACCAGATAATCTGTGTAAATATAAAAGAGAGATGAATATTTAATTTGTAAATATATGCGGGCGCGTGTCCTTAAAATATCACACACTCGAGTGAAAAGAGAAATTAAAAGTATTAATTATACGCCACAATCTTCATAAAACAAAAGTGTCATAAAAAGCGTGTAAAGATAAGCCCACGGCTTCAACAGCACCCGTCACTCAGCGGAAGTACCACGGCAGGACGGTACGCTTTTCCGGGTGCGACTGTTTAATCGCAATATAAAGTCCGAATACGTACGGGTTCGTTGTAATAATATTTACTTATGGATACAAACACCTCTTCTAGTTATTGTGAAGGGACGTGACTGGAATACACAAGCGGTAATGACGGTTGCTGAGAGGCTCCTTAGTTAGTGCAGGGATAAGACCACTTCCCGGTGTTAATTTAAGTGGGCTACCCTCTGACCGCCCTTAACTACCTACTATCCTGAGCTTTACAAATAGACCTTTTTCTACATGCACATATCGCGCATGAGTGTCCCTTCGTTAGAAGAGAGAGAGCAAAAAAAACAAGATCTTTATAAGCCCACTTACATTTACACCTGTTTTCCTGTTTGTTTGTTTTTCCATTTTAAACTCGTGACAATACGTAATTTGGAAACATTCTGAAGTGGCACGTAATGAATATTTTGCTGGAGTGCGCAAGGGAAATGGCTTCTAGCAAACGTATCTTGGCGCAAATAGTCAGCGACAGAAAACCAGGAAACACTAGTTACCTATTGACATCAATAAGTTGGCCCGTATTTATGTTGGTATGCTACATATTATAACCCTGATCAAATATTTAATTTACCCTAGATATATAAACTGTAGCTGTATTTAATTGTAAATAAAACACAAAACCTCTGTTTAAATTACAAATTTATTGCACATGTCGAATGAATATTGATTGCACTAAGGAGCCTCTCAGCAACCATCATTACCGCTTGCGTATTCGAGTCAATAAGTATTTTAATACATACCGAAATTTTTTACTTAAAGGATACTTAATTATAAATATATTTACTTTAAAGTTTACTATTAAAACATGTTTATAATAATATTTTTGTTCTTTCGTTACGATAATAAATTATTTAGACACGAATGTGCTCTATTAATTAAGTCTCTCTAGATGTATATCAAATCAAATTGCAACTGCATAATTCTTAATTATAACTTAAGTACACTATTTCTTTTCAATGTAATAATAAAACGTATTATCAGGAAATATTCAGTATGTGCTTATGTAAAGATTGTAGAATCCATTTATCTGTTTTATATTCCATTCAGTTTCCAAACATTTAGAGTGCAATACAATTTAAAGTCATATATTCCGTTTAAATTGCATGAAACTAAAGTGCTTTTATGAACAGAACTGGATATTGTAAAAATAATATAATCCAAGTTTGCAAATCTTAAAAAAAAATTTATTCCTCTGCGCTATTGGTTCTGATTTAATTTCGCTCACGACCCTGTTTAAATATTAATTAGTAGAGTAGTAATAATGATAAATGAATATCAAAGAAATTTCAAACGAAAGATATTAAAAATGCCAGTTTTATTAAGGCCAACGGGTGCCCGGCGCCTCCACCATATATGCTATATTGCTTACCGAGTACGAGAAGAATTATTATTATAAAATAAAAATATTCAGAAATATCTGCTTCGGGGTAATATAACTGTTTTTTGGATAGTGGTGACCTACAAAAGTATCTTTTAAAAGAAAAACATATATAATTTATAAAGTAATTGTATTATTATAATTTTATCAACATTACTTATTATCTATCGTTTGTGTATAAATAATAGATTAATTATATTGATAGAATTATTAAAACAAAAATATTAAACCTAATGCATCACTATAAACATTTTATACTGGAACGCGAATGCGAAAAGATCATTCAGCTATAAAACAAATTAGGATATAAAAGGGCGGACGGCCTGCAAAACGCATTACACTTTGAATCAGTAGCGATAAAAACCTAGATCGATACGCAATAAAATGTTACTTCATAATTCGTTCGGTGTATTTTCTCGAACGAATTCTCACGCATAAGGAGTTTTATTATAAAGGAAAAACAACAATATCTGGCGAGCATAACCCCTATACCTAATTGAATTTCTACGGATAAACTTTACCCTCTTTATTGTTGTACTTTTACAAATTTGTTTAATAAAACTATAAAACGTACAGAGGTGACATTAACGCTGGCGGGCTTTGGGGTTGGTTTAACTTCGCCGTATTCTCTATTGTATAGGGTATTATCAAAGCACTTCACCTCCGAGCTGGGTACTGGGGTTAGTGTTAAATACTTTTAGCTTATTATTATATTTTATATAGATACATTAAAATGTTATCTCTTTATACATTTTTGGAATATTATCTTGTTTAATTGTGTAATTAGCATAAGGCTTATTATAAAACTTTATGATTAATTCTGCATACTTATTAGATCAATCGTTAAATAAAAACAGATCCATTATAATAATACATACTTCAACTACTAAACTTAAATCTTGAACCCAAACAAATATTTAATAACTAGAATCACTCGCCGACTCGATTTCAGGGGTTGGGCTGAACGGGAATACGTATATTTACTAGGGCAGGGCAATTTGCATGTATATAAATCGTCTTAATCATAGACCGAATAATCGGCACCACTTTAAATGTTAAGGGGCCCTCCGTGTCCTTACGGGGGGAAAGGACCGTAATTGGTGAGAATCTATTCGGCATCGGGCGCCGGCATAACCAAAGGTCTTATATTATAGACGGATCTGAACTTTGTAATATAGCCCGAACTGTGTACAAATAATTACGCTGTAATTACCAAAGTTGGTAATTAATTATGGGACAAAAAATCTTTTAGTGGGTTACGAAGTTACGACTGAACTGTTTGCCCAGTGAAATAGGTTTACAAGTTTCGATTCAATCTTCGGGTATGGATTAAGAATTAATTGTGTTGAGTTTAGTAGAATGTAATAATAATAACAATAATAATAAAAATATTAATAAAATAATGTAGTGTATTTGATGCATAGGGTTGCAGACATTGTGGGAGTTACGCACAATTAATAGTAGTTAAGCAATTGCACTTGCTAAGAAGTTCAATTATCAATTAATTTACTACATAAACTGTACTAAAATACTTACAAAATTTTAACGCAATTTTCTTAAAAAAAAAACAATGCATTCAGTATTTCATACTAGAAATGCAAGGAACAAAATACTTATTGTGATAGGTAGTTAATCTTTATTCTAAGCTATTAATAAAATATATTCTCCACTTTTAAAAATATATTCTGATGTATATTTTGGTTAAAATAAAATCATTATTTTCAATTTCTTTCTTACTGTAATTAAAGTGTAGTATAGTAACTACCTATTTAACCTAAATGTGCATAAAATTATAAACTATAACAATAATAAAAACATATAAAACTAAAATGATATCCATCTGAAGAAAAATGTATTTCTAAGATGATTTGCTCCTCTCTGGATAATTATCCAGACCATCTAGCCAATTTTACCAAACATATGACTAATTTCATATTACTCATCGTATAAAAATTTTATATCTTAAAATTAATTTTATTAAATTTATTAAACAAAATTCGATTATCTACATAAATTAACTGAATTTACTTCAATTTTCTAATTTGCAGTAAAATGATTCTTCTTTCAAGCACATTTCATATATGTATTATCAATTGTTATATTGTTGAATATATTGGGTTAATGCCCTATATATTGAGATAGGTGAAAAGTTCTTTTTCAGAAGATAAATACGCAGCTTAAATAAATAAGATTACATTAAAGGTAAGCTAGGTCAATACCATATTAATTGAAAATTAAAATACTGAAATAAAATATTTGTGTACGTTCGTTTAGGTTAATGTATAATTTATTGGGATAGGTCAAGAGTGCGCTAGTCTGCTTGATTTGAGGTAGGTCAAGAACACCTCGTGTTAATATATGATTTATTGGGGTGGAATAGGTGTACGCTTAATCAATGTAAGTGTTTTATTATTCGCGAAAATTTACAAAGAGAACAAGTTGGGGATGTTAATGCAAATAAAAAGGCATATAAAATTATAAATGGGAAAGAAAAGATAATTAAACAGATAAGAGACAGACTTAAGAGGACAAACAAGACAGATAAGCACATATAAGATCTACAAAGGGAAATATAAAATTAACAGTAGATTGACAATAAGCTGCTAACAGCTGAATAGAAAAATTTAAAGATAGCTTTAGCCATAGAGAAGATAAAAAAAGACGAAAGAAAAGCAAGGACAGACCAATGACAGACAAAAGGTAGATTCAAGATTAATAAGAAAACAAGGTAGATAAGATATACAATATATAAGGAATAGAGAAGAAACACAACATACATATATAAGCCAATACGGCGGGACAAGGATCAGGTAAAAATATTCATACAAGAGATCGAATAAGACTGTAGATTAAAAATATAAAAAATAAAAGACAAGGCAACCAAAATTTAATAAAAACATACAAATAGAAGGCAATTAACTACATATAAAATACGGCCAAGCAGACAGAAGGAACATTCCGACAAGAAATGAGAGCTAATAATTAAAAAAAATATATTAAATAGGCAAATAATTTTTCAAAAATTTATGTTAAATATAGATACATTAAAAGTTATAAAATAAACCAAATATATGGTAAAAAGGCACAAAGCAAATTTCAGACAGTTTTAAATAAACATAAAATAAACACCAACAGAAATTCATTATTTCATTCTATCATAAATGAATGAATGAATTAATTACTAACAATAAGACACGTAATATTTATTTTCTAAGAATTATGACTTTTATTCAAATTTACTACTTTTAATATATGCTACACTTAAAAACTGAAAATTTATGTTTGTGCGTTTATACAATTAAGTCTGATAAGAAATAGTTTAACTATGGTTTTTGATTTATATTTATTACAACTAGAGTGAAAACAACGAACTAACGATATCTGACAGATAGAAGTATAACAGATGACACGAAATAATTATTTTACGTAGTGGCAGAGATTGACAGATAATATATGACAGATAACATTAATTTATTTTTTATTTACTTTTTATCAACCAGAGTGAAAAAAATGGACTAACAATATCTGACACATAAAAGTATGACAGATGACAGATAACAAATGATAGATGATATATGACAGTTTATAGATTACTGATAGTTAACAGTTGAAAGTATAAAGATAAAATGACAAATGATTTAAAATAGTTGACAGATAACAGACGAAAAATAACAGATGGCAGAAAGCAAATAATAAATTAGACAGATGACAGATGACAGATTACAGATAACAGTTGACAGATGGCGGATAATAGATGGCAAATAACAGACGATAGACGATAAATGGCAGATGCTGGATCACAGGTGACATAACAAATCATAGTTGGCAGACAAACAGAGAACAGATAATGAATAATTGATAAAATATTTATTTTATTCAGTTTATTAAATTACATAAACATTTTTTGGTAGTTATAAAACTAATTCAAATTTCAATAATTTTTAAATAATTCTGCTAACAAATATGACAGATAATAAGTAACAGATGACAAATAACAGATGGTAGGTGGCAGGTGATAGATCACAAAAGACAGCTGAAATATGCTAGATTATAGATGCCTGATGATAGTTGACAGATAAAATAAAAGTTTTACATAATTTATTATACCACATTCATAGCTTTTATGAAATTTTAAAATTCACTCGTAATTGTCTCATTTAAAATAAAATGTTTATTAAGAAGAAGCACATCTGCTCAGAGATATGTCAAAGAATATGAGGACATAAATTCATTTTTAATTGTCTGACTTAAAATAAAATGTTTAATAATTGAAGCCATTTCTGCTAATAAATATGTCAAATAATAAGAGGAAAGATGATATGAAGCGGTAATATATAACAAATGTCAGATTTCACATGACTTATAGCAATCGACAATGGAAATATGAGAGATGATATATGACTGATGACAGATTAGAGATGACAGTTGATAGATGACAGATAAGAAAAGTCAGTTGACCGATGATAGATGATATATGACAGATAACAGATTGCAGATTATAGCAAATGAAATATTTGACTGAATCACAGATGACGGATGACAAATCAAGTAACAGGTAGACAGATGAATATTGAAGAAATATTTATTTTGCTAGTTTATTAAATTGCAACAAAATTTTTAAAGTTACAAAACAAATTCTTCTAATAAATATAACAGATAACAATGGTATAACGTAAGACAATTGGCAGAAAACAGATAATAGATAAGAGAAGCTAGATGACAGATGACAGACGGCAGATGACGATAAGAGATGATGTATTACAGACGACGACAAATGACAGATGCCGCTTCACAGATAACATATTATTGGTAACAAAGTTAGAAAACTAATTCTTCTAATAAATATAACAGATAAGAGATGATAGATGTTGATTACATATGACAGATTACAAATGACGACAAATGACAGTTGACAGAAAACAGATAATATATAAGAGATGATATATGAAAGATGACAGACGGCAGACGACAGATAACAGATGACAGATTACAGATGACGACTAATGACAGATGCCGCTTCACAAATACAGATAACATATTATAGGTAATGAAGTTACAAAACTAATTCTTCTAATAAATAAAACAGATGACAAATAACAGATAAGAGATAATAGATTACAGATGACAGACGACAGATAACAGATGACAGATGATAAATGATAGATTACAAATGACGACAAATGACAGTTGACAGAAAACAGATAATAGATGATAGATTACAGATGACGACAAATGACACTAATTAATAATAACTAATTCTTCTAATAAATATAACAGATGACAAATAACAGATTAGAGATGAAGTATGATAGATTACAGATGACAGACGACAGATAACCGATGACAGATGATAAATGATAGATTACAGATGACAACAAATGACAGATGCCGCTTCATAGTTGACAGATAATAGATAATATTTGATAAAATATATATTTTACTTGGTTTATTAAATCACACTAAGTATTATATTCCTAAAGTAATAAACTAATTCTTTATTAGCTTTAAACATATTTAATATTTCTAATTCTGATGACACATGGTAGATACCGTATTAAAAATGACAACTAATCATACTTGGCAAATGGACAGAAGACAGATAATGTTTTATAAAAAAATTATTTTACTTAGTTTTATTAAATCACACAACGGAACTAATTCTTCATGAACAGATTTTACAAATGTGCAAAAATTCTAACTAAAGTCTCTTAACATAATAGATAACAGATGATTTATAAAAAATACAGATAATAGATAGCAAGTAAAGGATGACAAATTGACAAATAACAGCTTTAGTATATGAAATAATTACTTTACGTAGTGATAGAGATTGACATATGACATGTGATAAGTTACAATTGACAGATTACAGATGATAGTTGACAGATGAGAGATAATAAATGACATATGGCAGATGACAGATGCCATGATGGATGACAGATGCCGAATACCAGATTACATATTAAAAATCATAGTCGGCAGATAGGCAGAAGACAGTACTGGTTGTTTTAGTTTTAGTTTTAGATTTTACAAATTTTAAAATTTTAGAACTTCTAGGAGCTTTAAAAACAATTGTTTGTATGCTCTGTTTACAAATATCAAATAATTATATTATTTGAGGAATTTTTAACATATTCTACTAGTTTTTCATATATTTAATTGAACATAGTCAATGGACTTTATCTGTTCTCTTCAGCTACTCAACTTTTAAATGTTTCTGTTTGTAAATTAGGAAAAAAATATTGTTTAATTGGTAGTGATTACAAAAACGGTTACAATTGAATTTATTGCCGACCTAAGACGATAAATCCATTTATTATACTGCTGGAAATATTAAATTTTGCTACATAAATATGCAAGGTATTAAAAACAAACTTAATTAACTCTCAGCCTTGATAAAATCAAATGATTTCAGTGTCGTCTGTTTGTACATAGCTTAGAAATTTTGAAAGTGACGTTTATACAATTAATTTAAAATAAAGCTGTAGGTGTATTTAGCTTCAAACAAGTATCTTACATTCAAGTAAGAAAATAAAAATTGAAAGAGATTAGAAAAGATATTTATGGCCTTACAGTAGATTTGCTTAAAAGTTGATTGATGTAATAACAATAATAACGTTAACAAATATTTTTAATTATTGCATACAGTTTTCAACATTTGCGGAATTTTCGAAAGCAGATTTGTTAATACCATCAAGTCAATAACATCAGTCAAGAGTACATTGGTCTGATGTATTTGTAAATGAGTTAGTCACTATTGTTGGTTTGAGTTTACGTGAAGTGTTTTGTAAATGAAAATAAGACACAGTTTATTCCTTACTTCGCTTATTTATTTAAGTGTTAGATGTACATTTCGTTCACAAGGTGAACATTATCAATAACAAACTTTGTTAGCAAGGAATAAACTGTGTCTTATTTTCATTTAAATGAGTGATAACACGTCGTGTTAATATATGGTTTAGTGAGAAGGTTCAGGTTTATACTAAATCAATGTGTTTTAATATACGCAAAAATTTTGAAAGAGAAAAAATGGAAACGAAAGGATAATAAGGGTAAGAAATTAAACAGATAAGAGACAGACTTAAGAATAAAAAGAAGAGAGATAGGATCTACAAAGGCAAATATAAATTTAACAGGAGATTGACAATAAGCTGCTAACAGCTAGATGAAACGATTTAAAGATTGGTGCGTATTCCAGAATGAATATGACCTATAGAGAAAATATAGGAAAGACAAAATAGAAATATGGACAGAGCATAGACAGGGAAAAGGCATAATGTTTGAAACAGATTTGGTAATACCATTACATAAAATAGATGGTACAAATAATAAAAAGAATTACAGGAAAATTCCGCTGCTTCCAGTATTTTCGAAAGTATTGGAAAAAATATGTGTATACAAATTATTCAATATTTAGATAATCAAAAAATTATTTGTGATAATCAGTTTAGTTTTACAGCAGGAAAATTTACAGAAGATGCAGTATTACACTAGGCAGCATTTTTAACGCCTTTAAAAATAATGAGCATTTTTTAGTAAGTTAATTATATCTCACGAAAGCTTTTGATTGTGTAAACCATTCGATACTGCTAACTAAATTATTGAATTACGGTTTTTGTGGTCCTAATATACAGCAGGAAAATTTACAGAAGATGCAGTATTACACTAGGCAGCATTTTTAACGCCTTTAAAAATAATGAGCATTTTTTAGTAAGTTAATTATATCTCACGAAAGCTTTTGATTGTGTAAACCATTCGATACTGCTAACTAAATTATTGAATTACGGTTTTTGTGGTCCTAATATGAAATTAGTTGGCTTATATTTAACTAACAGGAATAAGTTTGTTAAAACAAAGAACAGAGTTTTTACTACTCTTAAAATTAAGCATGGTGTTCCGCAGGGTTTAACTATGGCGCCGCTATTATTCCTCATATATATAAACGATTTTATAAATTACCAGAATATGAGTAGAATATTTAACCAACAGGAATAAGATTATTAAAATAAAGAACAGAGTTTTTACTACTCTTACAATTAAGCATGGTGTTCCGCAGGGTTCAACTATGGCGCCGCTATTGTTCCTCATATATATATATATATATATATATATATATATATATATATATATATATATATAAATGATTTTATAAATTACCAGAATATGTGTAGAATAATAATATGTGCGGATGATACATCTTTGCTAAATACGAATTCTAATAGTATACAAAACCTTATTGCAAAGCAGGCCTCATACAACTGGTTCAATAGTAACACACTTGCTGTAAAGAACATAAAACGACTAAATTTATATTTATGATTACTAATTATGATACTTCTGCCAAATTTTTAGGAACAAAGTTAGACTCTTCTTTAACTTGGGGTTCAACAATCTACTTCAGTACATGTGTTGTTTCGATGACGTACTGCATTAAGTGAGGCACAGAATTTTTGGATATTTTTCATTAATATGCATTTTATAATAGTTTCAGTAATTTTTATATACTCCAAACTAATTCGTTTTTTATGAAATATGTAAAAACTGTCTGTACTTCACACATTAATAAAATTATTATTACTATTATCAATATTTTCAATTCCCTACATAAGACCATTTCTCTGAATATTGCTCTATGAATATAACAATATTTTTAACATTTTTGCATTCATAATTTCATAATTTGACAGTTTTTAGATATTTCTTGTAATAGTGTGAGGGTCATTTTTTAGTTTTCTTTGGAGTTTTAATGCAAGTGTTTTAGTTTACTACAAGTTTGATATATTTTTGTCTTCTTTAAATATTTTTGGATACTTATATTAGATGATACATATAATTTAGTTGCTTAAAAAGATACATAAATAAAAATTTCATAATTTCATAGCTCGTTATTAATTATTCTTCAGCATGCAATAATGATTAAGATGAAAAATGTATACTTTAAAATTATAACCAATCTATACAATGTAAAGTAATTAGTAAAATTGTGCTAAGTATGTTAATGCAGACAATAAATTTATTTGCTGTTCTAAATCAAACCTTACACCTAAAACCATATTCACTTTTTTTATAAATATAATATTCTATAGCCAGTTGACCACAAGTATTACTCTAACAATATTATTTTTTATTCGGCTTATAAACTGATTGAAATCGTCTTGAAAAGGAACGGAGAGCGTAGTACCCATCAGATATTACAACTTCAAGAAACCCATTCGTGACAGTTACATCCGTGATTGTAACTCTTAATCCATCAATTCTACAAAGGACCGTGAAAGTTTTAACATCATCTAAAGGAACCTCGAAACGTACAATTCGAGTGTAATTTCAGAGTTTATATGGTCCTTTTCACGTCTTACTAGTCTGAGAATAATTGATGAATCAAATTATTTAGAGTGCGATTAAATGTAATTGTTTACAGGAAATAATTATAATTACTTTTACCTATCGTTGATTAAACATTTAACGAATTCACTCTGAAGTTCGCGCGTAGCGCCGTTTAAGTTATGACAGTTTCGAAAGTAATTAATTAATTTATGAAGTTATTTAACGTATTAGAATATAATTAGTAGGCTGTGAAATACGTTTGGATATGTATTTAGAACTGGTGTAAGTGAGTAAATGATGTATACTAATTTAAAGTTTGAAATCATCTTGCTACTACTAAATATAACTTCCTTTTGAATTTAGAATTAATGTATTAAATTAAAGTACTGTAGGCCCATATTACAATTATTATGGGATAATAAAATGTATTAAAATCCTTTAGTTCGTTGTAGAAAATTAAATAATAAATTTAAAAATACGAAAACATTTCTAAACAATCTAAAGTACAATTTTTCATTTATTAGTTAACAGAAATAATTTCATTCAAATTAGTGTTGCTTTGATAGTTGTACTATTTGTAACACGCAAATTAATTTGTATTATTCAATGTCTGTCGAAGTATTAGCTAGAGAAGTAGTTGTTTCAAATTAATCTGTTTTGTAGTCTTAGTAAGACTCATTGTTGTAGATTCACGAAATTTTTTCGTATTTTTAAATTTATTAATTATTATTGTTATTTATTATAAAATGCTTATAATTCATACTTACACTAAGTATGTTTTAAACACAAATTTTTGAATTCAGGTTTACAAGTTTATATATGTATTCTTTAACATCTAATTATTTAATTATCTTCGATAGCACTGATGTGATTACTTATGATACATTTAACGAAAATATGAATAAAGCGTATTGTTCGGTAAAATCTCACGATTTTTTTATCTGCCAACTTTGAATTAAGGACTGATTAGTTTAGTTTAATAATGATAATCACTTGATCCAAACTATAGTCATAAATTAGTTAAAAATGTAAAAATTATGGATAATTTAAGATTTTATATACACTTATACCTGTAAAAAATATTATGATGGATATTTAAAGAAAGTGTATTATTAAATATACACAGCTTTTTTAGTTTTGCTTGAAAATCTGTTTCATTTATAAAAGGTGCTTCCAGTAAATGAGGCACAACGGAAAAAATCCCATTATCTAGCTGAGATTTATTCCACAAAGGAACGGCAACGAGAATGGATCTAAAACATTATAGCCATTATATAAAAAGGCGAATTAAAATGATTAATATAGAATGCGATAAAAATTAAATTCATAAATGATTTACCTTACAGTTAATATAAAAATAAAACACGGCATAACGAGAATATAAAGAAGCCATTTACTCGAAATTACATGCAGGGAACAAAGCGCATAAAGGCCAGGAAATAACAATGTACTAACTCATATTTAGTCATTTAGAATTAGTCGGGAGAGAGGAACGTCGCCGAAGGCGAAGGAGTGAAGCAACAACCCATTTCTGTCACGACCATCCGCCGGAGGGCAGAATGATTATTTGCATGCTCGTTTTGATGCCCTTGAAACATGTTTTTTATTACGTTCCATTTCTCTTATATTTTCGTGAGGTCTTATTTACATTATCCAGCAAAAGGGGTGACTGTCGTCGCTCTCTCGAAACCTTATTGAATTACACCCTTTTTTTTTCATTACGCCACAGTTTTCGAGGTGATTGATTACCTTTCGCCAAGTCTTTATATAATGTGCTTGAATAAATTTGTTATTAAGGAGGGCCACGTTGAATACTTGTGTTCCTGTGAATTGTGATATGTCACTTTGGCGATTATAAAATATGTCAGAAGTATACTGTGATTGATTAGATAATATTGTTATTTGGTTAAGAACAACTAAATATAACTCTTTAATGTTGGCGGTGTTTGCTTGATAGTATGTTTTATGTAATGATTTAAAAAAACACTTAACTTAAACAATATGACTATAAATTGATGAAAAGAAACAACTCTTCAAAGATAAAGTGGTAAAACAATTTTTTTTTAAATTCATATAATTTAAATTTAAGTTTTGCTTTGTGTTTCATCTATTAAGAAGGTCGAATATATGAAAGCTAAAACGAAACATAAATTTAAATTTTATGAAATTAAAAAACACTTGGTATTATTATATATTTGAAGAGTTGTTAAAAAATTGTTCAAAATTTTACATTATAGCAAATAATGTCCATCGATATAAAAGTACTTAAACAAAAAAAAACACTAATATATCTGTAGATTATACTTCTACCATTTTATAGATATTTCTGTTTTATAATCACTAAATGCTATTACAATACTACATTATCTGATTAATATTTAATAACGTATTTGGGCGTAATAGCGTAGTGCTGAATGGTGATTTCTATATTTTATATGCCGTGGATTACTGTTACATTACGTTTATATGCATTTTATTACTAAAGTTAATGATTTTAATAAATAATAAATGTACTTTAGTGATTATGACGGGATATCAAATGGTTTATTTATTTTGTCATAAACGGAATTTAAATATCAAATACTATTTTATAATACTTATCGAATTGCTTTTATATATAATATTTTTATATATAAAATGTTTAATATCAATAATATTCCGAAAGTATTCACATATAATCTACATGAAAGTTTCTCTTATATTTACAACAAGTACATTACTTTAGATATCATTATCAAAAGTTATAAATGTTAGAGGAAACATGAAAAATTTTTCTATATTTACTTTTATAAATTATTAAATCATTTAAGTTTTTAGTTTTAATTGCTACTTTTAAGTAAACTTAAATAACATATTAGAACTAATATTTTTAAATATTTCTTTAACACAAACAATGGATAAAAACTTATCACTTTGAACTTATATATTTTAAATTACCACTTTATAAAATACACTTGAAAATATCTTATATATTATGGATAACCACTTAAATAGATTGGTGAAAATACTAAAATTTTATCTACAGATGTGCCAGAGATAAAATGAATTTGAATGTCTGTTTTCAATTTCAATCTACAATTCAGGCGACATCTAATAGAATCATCCCTTTTGCAAAAAAAGTAAACCCTCAATTTTTCTACAGCTCTGTATACATTATTCGTTTGAGTCTAGCTCTGACGAGCTGTAGTAAAAAATTATTTTGCATTTATTAATTGCACAACGCGTTGTTTTTAAATTTTAATTAGCGCAGGCAACTCCAGGTAATTATTAAAGCAGCTTTATGTTATTTGCTAATATCATTAGGAATATTCATGTAGTGAATATAGGTAACCGTTACGTGAATAATTACTTTTGGGGATAATATATTTTAATCCTCTTTAAACACATGGACACGTCGGGAATTTCATTACCTAAGCAAACACGGTTTTAATTATAAATAGACGCCGGATGGATCGGCAAAATATTGCGCATAATAATATGTATGGTTTTATTTAATGGAATGTTCACATTGTATAGAGACAACATCATAATATAGGTAAATTTTGTAATTAGTTGCAAATCCATTGTACAAAATGCTCATTGTGATTGATTAGATATGAATTTAATGGTTGGAGGTTTTATAATAACTAACATATAGCTAATTTGTTCTACTCTAATTAATGTATTTATATAATACTCATTGTTTGTAATTAACAAACAAAAATAAGATATAAACCTTTCTATAGATAGATAAATTAGGCTACAATTTGAGAATACAAATTTCATGTTCTCACTGTTGCTTCATGTAGTAAAAAACTAGACTTTTTACATAAAAAATCGACCGTAGAGGAGTAAATATAGGAAATGGTAACTACTATAAAATTAGTTTAATTAATCATCTTAATGATTAATTTTTATTGTAATATATAGGTTTTTAATTAATAAATACTGAATCCTTATTAAAAAACAATATTTAATTTAGAATTATATAGGGCACACTCGAAATAATATGAAAGTTAAATAATAATTAATATACAATATTAAATCAAAATTATTTTGACGGTTTTTAATATATTTTATCTGTAAATTCAGGCACCTAAATAATTTAATTACTTGTAAAAAAAATGATTTTCCGTTTATTATTTCATCAGTGTCAGTGTGTGATGAATTTATTTTATGTTATAGAAAACTATGTCACTATATCATATAAGTTACTATCAATAATATAAAACATTTCGATCAAAGCGAATGGTAATATATCACAGTGTTTTCCGGCGCATCCACCAGAGCGTAAAATTGTTTTATGTAACAGAATTTATTTTATTGATGAATAAAGTAAATGGTATGTATTAATTTTCGATTTAAATTAATTTATAAAAGTTATTTAGATTGTCTAATATAATTGTAAAATATAATTCGTTATTGTAGATGAAGAAACATTAAACTTTAATTTAGTAACTATTTCGTCTTTATCTTAATGATTTATTTTCATCTCAATATATAGATTTATTCGATAAATTAAATTCTTACTTAATCCGTAGTGAAACATTTTTATGTTACTAAATTTCAGGTTGAGTAATGTGGAGTGTTCTTTATTATGATGAAGAAAATAAAATTATTTACTTCACTTTTTATTTGATTAATACATAGTACTCGAAATGTACATCTGGTATTAACAGAATAATAAGTGAAGTAAGGGATTTTATTTCGTTCGTCTTAATGTGTATGTTAATTAGAAGGTTAGTTAAAACGCTTGGTTTAATAGTGAAACAAAGAGTGTTTTAATTAATTTTCAAAATAAAGGTTTTATTTTCAGAAAAATTAATTGAGAAATTTTACTAATTTTAGGACAAGTAAAATAGTTTCTAATTATTTCTGACAAATTTATTTAACTATTGCTACTAAAATAAATATAATATATTGCGATCAAAGCAGAAGTTACAAGTATAAATAATTGAAAAGAAAAGATATTTCTATACTACTAAAAAAGGTATAAGTATATAAAATCTTACAACTAACAGAAATTGATATCTTGACATCATTACTATTTTCCCTTGGAATATCGTTTTCAGGTTATCTTAACGTCGTTGTGATTCGTCTTGTTCATTACCATTTTTGTTATGGTTACTCCAAATAAGTTGCCGTTTGTTTGAGCATAATCACTTATTATGTTGAAGTCGCTTTGAGAAATAAATTGGCTGTATACAACTCCTTCCAAATGAATCAACCTGTTCCTTTCGAGTTCACAGAGTTTCGTTTGGTCGCGGCAGTATGGCTTCGCCCTTCAGCATTTGTGGATAAATGTGCTTCCTTTGATATATTATTTGATCAGCTTTGATACTACCCTACAGAGCTTGTCTAATTAAGTCTCTTGTTAGTATGCCGATGAAACATGTAGAAAAGTTCAGTAAAAAGTCTCAGTAAAGCCACTTGAAGGTTAGAATTCTTGTAGCCGTACGCCTTAAATATTGTTTCTATGACGATGTATCCCTTAGGAGCATTAACTTCTAAAATTTATGATCCCATGCGTTGGTTATTAGTTATATTTAAGGCTAATCTTGTTGGATGAAAATGTTCAGCTTTCCTCTTTCTTTGAAATACGAGTCTAAACTATCTGAGATACTGCAGGAATAATAGCAGTCTCTGACTCATTCTTTCAGCACCATAATCTTTTCCTAGCGTCAAGATCAATTGGAAAAGGAATGTCAAAACATTTAGCCAGGTCTAAACTTTTGCCCTCCACTGTATTTAAATTGTGCAGAATGATGTGCCTGCCTTTTCAGGAGCAAAAACTGGAAACCTTTCCTTGTTACCAACGAAATATTTTTTTCTTCATCACATGAATTAAGGTCTTAACAAAATCTGCCTTGATGCTGCTAAGAACCATCACAAAGCACGTTCACAACTTTCTAAAGAGTAAGCGTCTATGAAAGAAATATTTCTCGTCCTACATTCAACTTAAAATATTAATGATATTTTTTTAGCTATTTCGATATTCCATTTGAATGAAGGACTCATGATTCAGCCAGTAAATCCACTTAGAATTGGTAATTCTAGCCACAGAGAAAAGTTTTCTAATAATTTACTTACATAAACGTGAACATTCCCGAGAATCCCCCGAAGCAACCGTAGCCTGAGGTATATGCCCCTTCACAAACAAAATCCTGAAAACAAATTGCCTTCCCAATTCTTATAACCGAATATTAATCTAAACATATTATTAGATGATTCAAACGTTTCCCTGATACTGCATGTTGTCCAGTATTTAGGTAATCGTACAGGCTTTCACATTCTAAATTGGAGAGTTGAATTAGAGTGATGCTTTGGCTGTCCAATGATTTAATTTCAATATTAGCCATTTATTACAATTGCATTGCCGTTTACTGAAATTATAGATTAATCAACACTAGTTGCTCATTATCACTGTAATACTGGTACTAAGTAGTTCATTAAGTATATACATAACAATCTAGGCTTGTGGGTGGTTCATAGTGGTTTTTGAATTCGGTTGTAAAAGGACATAAAAACATAAGGAATTGCAACATCCGGCTGGCTCCACCAAATAAAGAAAAATCGATTGCTTTGTCTAACTAATGTTGAAGATTTTGAGGTTTTATTATTGTTATATTATGGGATGTTGCTTCTAAAATTTGTATGGTAGCCTTATTTCCTTGAGTAGCAATTTTGTGATTGGCCTTTGTTAGGACTTTGACTTAGACTTGGTAGATATTAACGAACGAAGATGTTAACGAACGATGTTATAGAATTGTTTTATTGATCCGTAGATATAGTGGTATTACTTTAAATTTTATAACAAAATAAATTCAATTGGCAACGTTAAGATTATAGATCGTTCGTATAAGTGGTTATTCTAAACTATTATTATCACAGTTATTGTTTCTTTAAAAATTGTGTAATCGTGCTACTATGAGGCTGGTTCCACATCGTATCTAGGAATATAATTAAAGTGTCCTAGTGTATTGATATGTGCCATAATTTCCGATCATTTCTTGAAGTAAGTATTAATAATAATCAAAACAATCGATTTGCACGTGTGTATATTGTATCTCTTTCTGTCTAACTGCAATTCAAGAGTGAATTAGCGGCGTTGCGATATCGACATTTTATTCCTCGAAACAAAGATGTCGATTTGGTGCTGTGTCTGCAACATATTGTTAGCCCTCGCAGCCTACGGTTAAGATGTGGTTTCTATATCCTGCTTAACTCTACCAGAAGATCGTGTGATCTATATCCAAGGAGAGCCCACAAAGGACATCAACGATACATATGCATGTGATAAATGTCGTCCGCGGTTTCCCATTAATATTTTTTTTTTAAGATGAAAACAGCTCCGATCCTAATGAAATAAAAAAAATATTTGCTAATTATTTTTCAACTGTATGTACATAAAATATGGTTCCTAAATACAATTTAATACTGCATAAAACTGTAGATTCCTGTTTTAAATATCACGTCGATGTTACTCAAGTATTTAATGCCATATTTGATTTAAAGCTTACTACAACCTGTGGACCTGATATGATTTCGAATTATATTTATCACAACACAATCCTTAGCTTTTTTACTTCAAAGGCCAATTGTTGAAAAAACTGTTCTAGATGTTTGGAAGGAATCTTATATTTCACCTATTTTCAAGTCTGGAAATAGATGTGATATTACCAATTAAAAATGCAATTCCAAAATTCCAGGACTGTACAATCAGTAATTGTAGACGAACAGAACGATTATCATAAAGGCTGCTCTAAAACTACCAATCTAATTTTGTTTGAGCAGTATTTGCTTGAAGCTTTCGAGAATTGTAAACACGTAGGCCATCATCATCACATATTACATAAATTAGACATACTGGGTTGTAACAATAATGTAATTAACTGGATTAGTAGTTATCTCACAAATCGTAGGCAAAATGTAAAAATCGGTAATTGTGTATCCAAAAATTTTTTAGTAACTTCGGGGGTCCCCCAAGGCTCGCATATTAACCCCAAACACTTTAATGTTTATATAAATGATATTCAAGTTATAATTCAACAATCCGTTATATTATTCTATGAGGATGATTTGAAGGTCTTCAAAATCGTCGATTCTGTAAATAATTGTAAGGAGTTGCAAACTGATTTAGATAACCTTTCCAGCTGGTGTTATCAAAATTATTTGCATTTAAATATTAATAAATGTAAAGTTATATCATTTCGCAGAAGCTATATTACACCCGACATAATTTATTCTATTAATGCTTTGGTATTAGAGGTGGTTCCTGAAATAAAAGATCTTGCAGTAATGTTTGATTGTAAAGTATTGTTCGTGACTCACATTAAAATTGTAAATAAACAAATCAAGCTCTAAATCTTTTAGGATTTATTTCAAGAATAGGGAAGGAATTCTCAGTGGATGGAATTAAATATTTATACTGTTCGATCACTTTTAGAATACGTTTCAGAGGTATAGAGCCCTTGTCAGATGTACTTAATTATTATTAATTATCATTAATAGGGTGCAAAACAATTTTTTACAGATAGCAACGTATAAATTGCATTTTCATGTGAACTATACTGCTCTATCAATGTCCCTAAATTTAATGTCTTTGGAGCATCGGTGTACAAATTCAGGCATGATATTTTTATTTAAAATAATTAACAATTTCACAGATTGCTCCAATCTCTTAATTAATTTTTACTTTCAACCAAGTGGCAAAGCAACACGTAGCATTAGTATTTTTAATATTAAATTCCTTAGGACCTACTATGGGTATAGTACACCAATTTCACGTGTATTGAGAACGGAAAATTACTTCTTATTTCAATTTATTTTCTGAAAGTCTTTTTGATTTCAAGTCGATTCTTCTGCGCCTATGTATAAAATAATATTATTTATTTACTTTTGTTTATTATTGTTGTTATGTTTAGATGAGTTTGTTGTTTTATTTCTTTCAATGTTGATTTATTTTGTATATTTTTCTAATATAGATAGAGTAAATCCCGTTAATAAAGTATTATTAATTGGTTTCATAGTAACGTGATTTTGAGAGTTACGTGAAGATAGATAATTCGCCATATTTTGTGAAAGAAAGTGTTACCGTTATTGTCTATGTAATTGATTTTATAGTGTTGCAATATACTATACAATTTTGTAGGCAAATTGTTATAAATTGATTCAATTTTTGTAGGGATTTATTAGATCAATAAAAAAAGTTAATAAATTAAACAACTTATATGGTTTCGAATAATGAAGGCTTAAGTTATATTAAATCAAAGTGGTTTATTGGGAATTAACATTGCATATTAAGATGTTATTGCAATTCCTAAAGAAGCAGAAAAGCATCTTTAATGAAAATTATTCTGTTTTACCACTATATTTTGTGGTAAACAAAAGTTATTGTGTCTCAATTATAAGTCATTCAAGATGTACCACAAAGTAAACGCCTCTACCATTAAATATTTGAAAATTATTTACTTCTATATTTATTTATTTCAAAGATAATTTAGACCATTTTTCCAAAGTATTTATTAATATTAACATATTTTTGTAATAAAAAGGGGAGACAAATAATCTTATTATTTATTATTTAATCATAAGTAGAAGACGAGTTTATTCAATTTTTGTATAGTTATTACTAAATGAAATAAATAAAATTGATGGAGTTTTAAAGAAAACAAGTTCAATACTACAAATGTTTTTCCTATTTATACTCCTACATCATTAGAACGTACCACAATATATGGCATATACAAGATATACCACTAGAATGGCAAAAAATTAATAACTGGTATTTTTGAACTTGACAATGAACCTCCCCATTCAAACAGTTGTTGTCCAATTACTATACTTCCTATAATTAAAAACAAAGTCATATCTTGTATAACTTCTTCCATTTCTTCATATTAGTTCAGCTTCCTAGAACACCATTTCACAACGCTTCCACCATTTGATATATAAGTGCTAAGCAGCAGGCCTCGAAGGAAAACAAATGCGATCATCTTAAAGAGGTGATGAGAGCCCTTGATTCTTATTAGTATGGAGGCTTGCTGTATAATTAAAGTACTCTCAAACTCTCAATTCACTTATTTGTTTTTCTGGACAGTTTCCTACATAATTGCTTATTTCAGATCAAACTCCGCAGTTTTGTTTCCAACTTATTTTCTTAAGTTAGCAAGTCCTGTCCCAAGGTCTAACCTTCCTTCTCATCCTATACAATCTCTTGCTTGATATCTATTACACTAACCTAAAATATTTTAATAAATTTGCCTATCTTCATCCTTACGCCAACGATACTATCTGCCTTAATTATAATTACCAAAGTAATCAATACCATTACATGGCATGCTAGATACTATACCGCCCTAGTTAGCGAAATCACGAGTTACTATCAAACCCAACAAATCACAACTCCTACTTTCCTCTCACCGACTAAAAGAATCACTTACTTAATATCAATAAATTGCTAAAACATTAATCTGCAAATATTTAGGAGATGTATTTGATATTAAACTAGCCTTTAAAATTCCCTCCACTTCCATTAATGCAAAATTCAAGAAAAGGGTGACCTAATTCAGAAGACTAATCGAAGAGCAAGGTATTAATTTACAAACAATTACAAGTCTATAAAATGATTTGCCATTCTTTTTTTGAATATTTTACTAACTTCAAAGGTGCAGAAAGACAGTCCTTAACCAAAATTGGACAAACCAAAATCCTCCTTGTAATACCTCAAATTTTTACTTTAGAAATCCATGAAGCTAATACCTATTCAAAAAAACTATCCTCTCTTAATTAATTAATTAATTTAAAATAAGGGGTCTACAAATACTATAAGCAATTATGACCTCTCAAACAATGGCAAATATTATAAATGCAAAATAAAATAGAAAACTAGCTGAGAAGACCACTGGTCGATGTCCACTTAACAAATGTATACAAAATTTCTCATTTTGTAGTCATTATCTGCATTATGCATCTATCCATTTCTCTATAAAGATGTTTTATGTATATATGCATACAAATGTAATACAGCTGTAATGTATACAATTTTTAACTTTTCTTTCAAGTAATTTAAATTAAATATTAGCGTATTGTCCATTTTTATTAGAAGAAATTAGGTTAATTTTGCCTGAAAATATGTATCCGAAGCTGAGTTCGTGTATATAGTGAAAGAAGGGACCTACAGATTAGAGTGGAAGAACATTCTTCAAGAGTGAACTCCGCCTTTCGGCTTGCTGTCGAAAAATTTCGGATATTTTTGTTTAATCTTTTACGAATTGTACTGTAAAGCAAGTTTGATAAGGTACTTATAAATTAGTATAAATAAATAAATAAATCATTTTAATTGATAATGAATCAGGAGCGTTTTCATTAGTTTTTTTTTCTTTCTTTCAGCACCAGTATATGACAAATTTGTTTCATATGTGAACAAATATGACTTAATAATATTTAATATCCTATAAGATCCAAAGAATTTCGATCAAAACAAGAAGTAATTTGCAATACTTCGTACTTATCCCGGCGCATTCACCATTTATAATTAAATATTTGAAATCATCTTTGTTCCTTATATTTGAATAAAGTGAACTGCGTCTATTATTTTATGCTATATATTAATTTAAATATTACCTAGCTGAGTCTAATTTAATTGTAAAATACAATTTATTAGTGTAGAACTTAAATATTAGACTTATTTTTTAAATTAGAATTTCATTATTAAATTAAGACGATATAAAACGATACAAAAGTATTTCCCGGCGCATAGACTATTTCATAGTGTAAGCGTTCCGGTTATATTTTTTCTTAACTTTGGCATAACATCCTTCTGATCTTGAATATTAACATTATATAGGAAATTCGTATACAGAAATGATTTGAAATTGTAATGGGATATAGAAAAATTACATTCCTTTAATGCAGAAAATGCCGACAATGCACCTTGCATTAGAGTACCCACACCCCTATTTGAATGCAGGTCTGGTAAGGCAGCAGCCCCATTTCTTGATGCGTTCGCACCATCTATTCTGCTCGCCCCAATTCGGTAGCTCCCAATAGCTCCGTTACTAAACGGGTACGCCCTTTTGTGCAGCGGATTCGTGCGGACCAAATTGGCCATTACTGGTTTAATAAATCGCAAATGAATGAGTTAATAAAGAAGGGGTGCACTCGACGCAGTGGTATATAATTTATTAATGATGTAAAGAAAGGGAATACTTTTAATAAAAACAAACTTATATATTAAATATATATGTAATCATTATTTTCTGATTTTTTTCACTAAGTTTTTTTTTAAATTTAATGGCGAGGTGGAGCTGATACAGCAATCCCGTCCAAGGGACGTCTTTGAAATTTCATATCAGAAAGTCTGGCAATTGAAAGGCTTCCATTGGGGTCAGACCCTCCGTGTGTCAGCTCCAACTTGAAAATAATCTACCCCGCGCCGGGGGTGTTCTTTCTAAGTAATATAACTTTTCATAGAACCGTATTATAGCGAGTTGTGTGTGTATTATGTAAATTTATTTTTTCTGTGCAATTTAAGAAGAGAAACGCTAAAGTCAAATGGCACAGCAAAGGAAGTGCGATCATTTGGGCAGTGTGTTGTATGCGCCCTCATTTCGCACCGAATAAAGGAGAGTGAAGTTTTTTTTTGTATTCCTAACGTCACATTACCCTAATTGAATTACACATGTGAAACAAACCGTATTATTACTTGATATTATGTTGAATATGTATGTGTGTTGTTGTAATTATATTTTAACATAATCTATGTGGGTTTTTATATCGTGTATATAACAAAGTTAATTATCATATCATTAATATTACATCAAACGTTATTCAATTAGTTTTATTGATTTACAAAAAGTTAAATTTAGTAGTGTTATTGCCCATGAATTCTTTCGAAACAACTATGACTTTGTAGCGACGAGATAGATGTATAAATAATGGAAGTATTGATATTCCGTGCAGCACGTATCCTCCCGACTAGAACTGGCAGTCGTGGAAAAACCCCGAAACTACAAGTGCTCAGCGAAACGATTGCTGTATAAAACTTGGCAGATTTTAAAGTCACGTATGTTTCAGGGATATGTGAAGATGTTACAAGTGACATGTTGTTTTGCGCCGGTAGACTATTAAAAGAATCCCCGACCGACCTCGAAATGTAAAAGTCCATTTCCCCTTTTAAAATATATCCTCCCTTTACCAGCACTAATTGTTATTTCCCTCTCTCCGGCTGTTTTTCCACTAGCTGATGGATGAGCTCGTATCGTGTTGCAGCCCCTTCTTCACCTGCCGCGATTTATCCGATAATACATCGCGTTTCCTACCCATTATAATCGAATTTCCCGCACTTCTTTTCCGGCTCCATTTTATTTTTACTCGTCTGCGTACAATCGGAAGTAAGTGGTGGCATTTTCAAATCTCGGAATATGCATATATTATTCATATCGTACTTTTTTGCATCGAAGTAAAAGCATCTGCTCATCTTTGATGAATTAATAAGACACAATTTCTATCTTGGATTATTTCGTGAATACAAAAAAAAATATAAAAGCGTAGGTCCTTAAAAATTCAATATTACCTGAGTTAATATTAATTATAGCGTCTGAGATGATACATTTAATATAAGCTTATAAAACTATAATCATTAAATAATATTGGATTTTTAAAGTATAATAAAACCTGAATAGAGATTGAGAAGTCTGCAAAATCCATTGTTTATTAAAGACATTTTTCATAATTTAAAAATAATATATCTACTGTAATTATTTCAGTCGTGATGCTTTAATTTGTCCTATTTGTATGTACATAGAAGTATACACATTTTAAGAGAGTTTTATTAAAGTTGTCTTTAGATAATGCAGGGCTATTAGGACGGTTTTTATTTAAATCCAAGTCTCATAAAAAATAATGTATACAGAATAGGGAATATAAACGTAATACATGATAAAATTATTAATTTTTTTATATTTTAGCACACTCAACAACATTAATCTATATATTAATGTGCAGTTATGCGTAGTCTATTCAAATTTAAAATGGTTAATAATAATTATGACAAGAAATTATTTTAATCCCTAATATTTATCTTATAAGATACCCTTAAATAAAAACAAACTGAAAATGTATATTTCTACTTTTGACAAGCAAAAGTTTCAGTCTAAAATCTCCGAAATTAAGAGGCTTAATTAAATTATCACCTATAATGTATATTAATTAAAAGAAATAAGTATTATTACAAAATCTATCGATAATTAATCGATAAGTACACACCAAAACAAGTATGGATAATAGCACACCAGTTTACATCTAGAACATCAAAAACAATTTTACGGCGACATTTAGTGGAGTTATAGAAATTAATACTTGATTACATTACGTTTTGACTGCAATGATTTATGTCTCCATAAAAGTTTCTGGGTCAGTAGTTAAATAATTAATCACTTAATGAAACGGGGACTGAATCCAAATTGTCGCTTAATATGACACTCAAACATTATTACAATAACTTTTTGTAATAATAATTATTGAAATTATAATAATAATTTATTAAATAATACCATTTCAATTTAAAGCTTATTTTTCATAATTATATACAAGCGGAATATTACTCTTATTGATTTATATATTAAGAATATGTAAGTGAACAGAAGGAGATACATTTTAATACTGTATATTTTATGTTAATAAACTAACGGTATTCATTGAGCATCGATCTATCAAGGTAATTTTTGCTATTAAATATAGTTTTAATAAATAAAATTTCATTAAAATTATCATTTACACACAAATATTATGTTTATATGTATACTCACAATTATTATTCATATTTCTGACTTATGCAAACTGTTTTACTCTTTTTACATACATGATGTATAATTATAGCTATATCAGCTTTCACGTTTTTGTACGTTGAAAGTATATAATAAAGTACAGTTTATGGCCGCGTATTTTTCAAACCCTTCAAGATATAACAACTAGATCATGTACACGATTTATATATTCCCAGATGATTTCATAGCTGACCGGTTTAACAACAATGCACTTTATATAGAGATTGAATACACGGCGTTGGATAATAAATCGTGGAATTTATCTTGTGAATTTTTAAGACCACATTATTGCTTCCAGGTTGCATAAATCAACTAAGAACTTTCCGATGTACCTCGATAGTCGTGCAGAGACTTCAAAGATCTCGTTAATTAAATTACTTCCGCGCAAATTAACTCAAACTATGTATTTGAAATGATCCGTGTTTACCTTATTTTAGCATGCCCCGACCGTAAGCAAATAATCGCGATGATCGGGTAAATAGGTGCGGGCTAAGTAATTAATACCTGCCTGGTTATTGATAAAATAGTATGTCCGATTCGTGGATCACTCGCTGTATTATTTGATCTTGCCGCTTCTAGCAATTTGATGTAACAATTGAAAATGGATTGAACGCGGTTTAGCCAGGAAACCGTCGCTAGCAGAAAGTACATTTCTGGGGATCGACGTCTTCGAATTTATAAATTGAATAGGGGGAAATCGATGATTTTAGAAGATTCTATCCATGATTTTAAATAGAATACTATTGTTTGGTAAAAATAGTTGCAGTTCGAGTTTTGTGGAGAAAATTGAACTCTGGGAAATATGAATGCTTTATCGACAGTATTTTGGAGATTAATTTAGTACAAAAAGTAAAGATTTTAATTATAGAAAGATATAGTTGTGATTTAATGGTCTAAAATATTAAATCTTTATTTATAATAATTACAAACTGCTACGCTCATAGTAAATTTATAATATGAATCTTATAAAATCCAATTAAAGTCATTTTTAACTTAAACTACTTTTCTGGTTTTCATGATTTATAATAAAGTTATTAACATATTATAACTACAATTACCGATGTTTATGTAGAATAAACTTTCTTTTCATAAATTACACACATTTATTGCACTTAACTTTGTCTCGAAATACATGCTTACACTTATCGTTATCAGTTGTATCGCCGTTATCTTAATTCAATTAATGTCAAATTAGTGTGATTAACTAATCTATTGGATTAATGAATTAATTACTACAAGCTATTTCTTCTAATCTTACGGATGTGTGCTTGAAGTTATATAATATAAAATATATTTCTACTATTTAATAATTGCATTTTCAATCTTAAAAAATTAACGATAAATTTTTATTAAACTTAAAAATATTATATTTCATATATCAATTTTTATGTTTTATATAAATATATTATTTATTCCTTAAAGAACATAATATCGCAATTATTAAATATAAGAATTACATTTGCTTATTGCTTTAAAATTAATTAAATTTTAGGGTACGTGGACAATTACGCGAGTTATAAAATTTTACTAATGTAATTTCAAGTGATAATTAGATTCCCAGTTGATTTAACGAAATTTACTAGATTTTATTTTTGATAAAATTCCGCGGTGGGAACGAGTGAGGAGAAAATTAAGATTCGCAAAGTTTTAAACCTGATTTATACTTTAATACGTTCCCCGCAAAAATCTTAATTTACTCGGAGCAGGGGGAAAAAACGAGTTCTTATTCATTTACCCGAATACTTTAGATCTCGCGTGTCCATAAATTCAGATGGAACGAACCCCTTGTCGTCCCTCCAAGCCCTTATATACAGATATATATATTCTCCCCGTCAATTCCTATTATTCAAAGAGCCACTTAAAGATAAAACTCTTTTAATTACGATCCCTTGCGCGCCACGCAACGGCTTGCCTTGCCTACCGTTATATATTTCCGGAAATAAGAGTTGCAAATTCAATAAATGTTTCTTCGCCGAGTCGAGAGAGACCTATTAAATTACGGCGTTCGCAGTTTCGTTTCGTCGAAAATGCAACGCTAAAATAATCAGGCACCTCCGCCATTTATCCTTCGTCCCGATTCCCAATGTACACGGCCGAATTTATTTAGTGGAAATGTAGTGATAAGGAAACCTATTGATCGACTCCCGGTCTGCAATGTACGATGAACACAAACAAAAAAATAAAAGCGGTTCCTCCCATCGGATGCAATCATAACGAATTGGATTGTAATGTAAAGTATTAATGTTAGGTACAAGAACTATTATGTTGACAACATAAATTATTAAACTATAAATTTATCGAGTTCTCCACGTAATTTAAACAATTGCAAAATTTAGACTAGTTGCATAGTTAAATTATCTAAGTTTACTGTTTAAATAATGGATCGATACTTAATATAACTCGGTTACAAACTTTATAATTAAACACAAATGTCTGAGTTCGCCGAGTTTATTATTTCAGTGTGAAATAATTGTTAGTACAGAAAGTGTTATTTTTGTAATTAATTTAATTAAGTATTATAACAATAGGGTCATCTTTAATGTTGTATATCTAAATTAACAAGTAAATTTAATAAATCTCGTGTATTTCATAATAATAGGCTTTTGTTAAGAATTTCCATCATACAATGGTTACATGTAGGGAAAATTATGTTATTCATTAAATTGTATTGGAGGAGAACTTTTTTTACGTTAAAATTATAAATTAGAATGTTTTTACTTAAAAACTCAAACACTTCTGTCGTTTTATTTTAATTGTCTTCATCGTATTAAACTCCTAATAATTATATCCCATATGGAAATTGGACTGGTTATTCATCTAAATCTTGAAATCGCCCAATACTTAGCGTTAATTGAGCTTAATTATAAATATAGATAGATAGATAGATACTTTATTAATCCAAGAAACAACAATGTGTTGCACAAGTCATAAAAAAAAATACAAATCATATACTTGAAACAGAACACATAAAAAATATATATATATATATATATATATATAATTCTAACTATAAGGTATACATACATACGAATACAGCATAACTTAAAAATTATTTTATAACGTAAACGGATTTTTGTATTAATTCTAATTGTGGACTTGACGCATATCAATTTTGAAGTAATTTTCAGTGTTATAAAGCTCTGCATTAATTAAGAGCCCTTTCACAATTTGTTTAAATTTTGTTCTTGGCAGTTTTCTTAAATTGTCTGGCAAATAATTATAAAATTTTTTAGCTTGAACCATGAAGCTTTTGTTGGTTTTACTTAGACGATGCACCGGTAAACATATGTCAGTTTTCGATCTTGTATCGTGATCGTTTATTTCTTCATGATGGTGCTGTAATGAGTTCCGATCATACATATACAACAAACAGGATTGAATATATAGACCAGGTAATGTACATATGTTAAATTTTATAAAATAATCCTTACGACTGGTTAATATGTTTATTTTAGCTAAGATTCTAACACATTTCTTTTGTAAAATAAATATTTTGTTAGCTGCACGAGTTCCGCCCCATAATATTACATCGGTAATTATTAAACTATAGATATATGCAAAATATGCCATGCGAACAATATACGTATTAATATTCTGTGCTAATTTGCTTAATAAGAATATATTTTTACATAACTTAGTGCTCAATTGATTTACGTGCTCTTCCCAACTCCAAACTGGATCTAGAGTTATGCCTAGAAATTTTATGTTGTTTGATTTAATTACTTTTGAAAGTGCGAATGATATGACTTTAGTTTTTCCTTCATTAATTGCAAGGTTGTTTTGTTTAAACCACTCTACAGCTAAGTTTTCGAATCCTATTTCTATAGTAGTAGACTTTTTTACAAGTGTGGTATCGTCTGCATATTGATACGTACTGACTGTGGTTATATTATCTTTTAAATCATTTGTGTATACTAAAAATAATAATGGACCTAAAATTGTACCTTGTGGTATGCCCTGCTTTAGTGATATTGTATGTGATCTTTCATTTTGAAAGAACACAGTTTGTTCTCTGTCGTATAAAAATGACCTAATTAATTCTAACGGAGTACCTCGCACGCCATGAAACTCTAATTTATGTAAAAGTATATCCCAATTTACTGTATCAAAAGCCTTACTGAAGTCTAGGAAGGCAGCCGTAGTTATTTCCCTATCCTCAAATGCTTGATGTATGTTTTCTATTAAATCTAACACTGCATTCAGTGTAGATTTGCCAGTTACATAACCATAGTGACTACTACTAATAAATTTTGATAAGTAGCGATATAGACGTGATTTAATTGCCACTTCATATATTTTGGAGATAATTGGAGTAATTGTAATTGGTCTGTAATTTTTAGCGTCATCTATATTACCTTTTTTGTGAATAGGTACAACTTTACAAAGTTTTAATTATTTCGGAAATATTCCAGCGAATGATTGATTAATTAACTGTTCCAATATTAGGCAAATGAATTCAGTGATATTTTTAATAACATTTACATTTATTCCATATATATCTGTTGAACCAGAGTTTTTTAATGATAGAATGATGTTTTTAATTTCTTGTTGTGTGACTGGTTCTAAAAAGAAAGAATTCTGCGTATTTATTTTAAGATTTTTCAATAATGTTTTATAATCTTCCTTATTACATGTCAGCTTTTGATTTATATCATTAACTGCGCTTATAAAATAGTTCTGGATATCACTTGCATTTATTTTATTTGTTTTTGGTACATAATTACTCTTACATGTATCATTGATAATTTTCCATATTTTTTTTGGTTTATTTAAAGAATTAAGTATTTCATTTTCATGATAGGATTTTTTAGTTTCACTAATGTTAATTTGATAAATATATTGTAAGTTATATATATTTTAGTTCCACAAATATATAAATTCCTAATTAATTCAAAATGTTTCATTTGTTTATGAGAAGAGAAATGACTTTTGAAATGTTTGCTTTTTTTAAATAAAATGTATTATTTATTACATTTTTGATTAAGAATAAATAACTTTACTATTTTACTATTATCATATAAATTTTAATAATTTAAAAATATAAAGCCTTTTATAAATAAACAACATCTTAATAAGACTTACTGTTATAGGTTTTTAAAATGTTTGTCATTTTTTAAAAATAATTACCCATAATTTTCCACTAGCACAGAAAGGGCTTTATAAAATATCACGAAATTTTTATTAATTCATAAAATAAAAATACCTACATTAATTTTTAGAAAGCTGCCATTACTAACACTTGAAATAGTTGCTTCTTTCTTCAATAAAATATTTTTCAAAATTATAAAAGTGGATTTTATATAATTAAAATTATTTTATTGTATAAAATGATAGCTAGATTTTTTTTCATTTTAAGTACATTTTATTATCATCTGCCTTTATTTTGACAAAATTCTACCCTGAGTTTTGAAAAATACCATTTTATTCAGATTATTTTAAAATCTTACATTTTCAAAATTGTTTTTAAAAAATAACCAAATAATTCAGATTGTGCTTCTTTACACTTTTCTTCAATTTTGGAAATTACATTGTTAATAAATCCCACTTTAAATCTTCGCATCTTCAAATCAAGCCTTTTTAAAATTGTTTTAAAAATTAAAAATTAAAAGCTATCATCTTGAAATACTAGAGGTTTACAACTAATTTCTTTAATATTATGATTTTAGTTAAAATTTTCATAATCCTACACTGCGCCTTAAAAAAAATTAATTTTCACTAACGGTTAGTGTCGTATTTGAATCATGGATTTTCAACTTTCTTTTAAAGAGAAAAAGCATAAGCTAATCACTCGAAACATAACAAATTCACTTGTAAATCAATTCTTCCAAAAACTCTGCGTTTTAAAAATATCCCGCTTTAATCCATCTTTGTTTTTATTTAAAACCGTACATTTTCAAAATTTATTAAAAAATAGCAACGGAAAATTCATCTGAATTTTTTTCTATTGTACGTACATTTTTTTATTTTTTTTTTGTATGTTTATATCATGCATTTTCAAAGTTGTTTTAACAGTAGAAAAATAAAATCTTTCAACGTGAAACAATACAATGTCACTTACTAAATCTTCCTCAAGGGTAGTCTCTGTATACATTTTGAAATAATCCAATAATTAACCATCAATGTTGTATTTTTACATAATTTTCCAAATTGTTTTAAAAAAATAGAAAAACATGTCACTTACTCATTCTTCTGCGTGAGGAAAATACTTTCTTTAAAATTTGAAATAATGCAATCACTATTGAATTTTCAAATTTAACATATTCAAAATTGTTTTGAAAACAGAAAAGCAAAAGTTATTAACTTTAAACACTACGCTTTTTCTAACTATTTCCTCTACTTTATGATTGTCTCTAATTTTTCAAAAATTGTTTGCTCTCATTTGCAACAGTCCTATTTTAAACAACCACTGTCATTTTTCTGATTATGTATTTTTTAAATTAGTTAAAAAAAATATAAACTATAAGTTAGCCACTTGAAGTATTAATTAATTTACTTATTAATTCTTTAAATTTAGGATTATCTTCAATATCAGAAAAATCTTTGTCTAGAATTGGAAATAATCCAATTTAAAAATTTTTAAATGCTATAGACTTAATATACTACAACGCCACTTATTAATTTTTCTTTTTGCGGATTTCCTTGAATTTGAGAAAAATGCCTCCACAGAATCTTATATTTTACCACTTTTTTTATCATCTTTTCAAATCATAAATTTTCAATATTGCTTATAAACAGAAAAACAACCGTTATAGACTTGAAACATTACAATATCACTCACTAATTCTTCTACTTAAGGATTTTCTTTAAATCGAGATAAATCTCTCTCCCTCTCTATACTTTGAAATAATCCCACTTTAAGCCGCTACTGCTGTATTTTTAAATCAAGCATTTTCAAAATTGTTTTAAAAACAGAAAAACAAAAGCTATCGACTTGGAACACTACAATTTTGCTTATAATATCTTTTACTTTTTTCCATTTTACAAAACTCCTTTGGTACGTTTTGAAATAATCCCATTTTAAACCACCATGAAGACAAAATCTATGTAGAATGTTACCTTTTTTTTCTATTTTAAGATTATCTTTAATTTTAGATAAATTCCTCCCCCAATTTGAAATAATCCCATTTTAAACGGCAAACGTTTTATTTTTAAATCAAGCATTTAAACGGTGTTTTAAAAAATAGAAAAACAAACGATAGCGACTTAAAACACTACAAGGTCACTAACTATTTCTTCTACTTAAGGATTGTTTTCAATTTAGGAAAAATTTCTTTGTATAATTTCAAATAATCCTATTTTTAACCATCATATTTTGAAATTATACATTTTCAAAATAATTTAAAAAACAGAAAAACTAAAGCTATCGACTTAAATATGTCAGTTACTACATTCTTCTGTTTAAGGATTTTCGAGAAAAATCTCTCTCTATAACGTGAAATAATTAAATTTTAAACCGTCACTGTTGAACTTTCAAAATTGTTCTAAAAACAGAAAAGCAAAACTTGTAATTGATACTTGTTCTGCTCCTCTCTTGATGGAACCAAATTTTCAAATTAGGAGAAGTAAAACTCTTGTTATGTTCCATTAATAAAACAAGAGTTTTACTTCTCATAATTTAAGCAAAATTTGGCTTAAAACACTAGACTTTTACTTACTATCTCCTCCACTTTATGATTTTCCATAATTTTTCAAAAATTGCTTGCTGAGTTTTGTAATAATCCTATTTTAAACCACCACTGTCAATTTTTAAATTATATAAGTCGATTTTCTACAATTAAAATTATCTTTTGTTTTTTTTCTATTTTAAGTACATTTTTAATCATCCGCCTTTATTTTGACAAAATGAGTTTTAAAAATTACCATTTTATTCAGTTTAAAATCTTACATTTTCAAAATTTGTTTTAAAAATGAACAACAACATTTAAATACCTCAAATAATTCGGATACAATTGACATTTCTTCTACTTTTAAATTTTGCATAGATCCCTCTCTACATTTTGAGTTAATCCATTTTAAATCTCCACTACCGTATTTTCAAATCAAGCCTTTTCAAAATTGTTTCAAATTTAAAAACAAAAAGCTATCAACTTGAAATACTATAGGTTTACATCTAATTTCATTAATATTACGATTTTACTTACATTTTAAAAAATCTCACTTTTAACCGCCACTGTCGTATGTAAATATTTAATTTTCTTTTACACAGAAGAAAACATAAGCTATCGACTTGAAACACAACAGATTCACTTTTCATTCTCTCTACTTTGGGATTTTCTCAAATTTTCATTAAATCCCACCCTTCGTTTAAAAAATATCCAGTTTTAATTCGTATTTGTCCTAATTTAAAATCAAAAATTTTCAAAATTCATCGAGTTGAAACACTACAAATCATTTACATTTTCTTCTATTGTATATATATATATATATATTTCCAACTTTTTAAAAATCTTTACAATTTCAAAAGGAAATCCGCTACTGGTGTATCTTTAGATCATGGATTTTCAAAATTGTTTCAAAAATAGAAAAACAAAATCAATCGACTTGAAACATTACAGTGACACTTACTTATTCTTATAAAGAGTAGTATCTGTCTACATTTTGAAATAATCCAATAAGTAACCATAACTGTTGTATTTTTAAATCATTCTCCAAATTGTTTAAAATTTAGAAAAACAAAAGGTATAACTTAAAACTGTAATTCTTTTACTTAAGGATTTTCTTCAATTTGAGAAAAATCTCTCTGTACAATTTGAAATAACCGTATTTTAAATCACCACTGCCATACTTTCAAATCATACACATTCAAAATCGTTTTGAAAAATTAAAAACAAAACCCATTAATATATTATTTCCTCTGATTTAAGATTTACTTTAATTTTAATCCATTGCTGCGTTTTAAATTAATCTCATTTCAAACCACCACTGTCGATTTTTCAAATGATGTATTTCAAAATGGTTCAAGAAAACAGAAAAACAAAAGATATCGACTTAAAACATTTCCTCTACTTTAAGGTTATTTTTAATTTTAGAAGAATTTCTGCCTACAATTTGAAATATTCCCATTGTAAACGACAAATGTTATATTTTTAAACCAAACATTTTCAAAGTGGTTTAAAAAGAAGGAAAACAAAAGATATCGACTTGAAATACTACAACGTCTGTAATATGACCACTGTCATATTTTAAGATCATGCAATCTCAAAAATTATAAAAATTGAAAAACAAAAGCCATCGACTTAAAACATATCACTAATTCTTCTGCTTAAGAATTTTTGAGAAAAATCTCTCTCAATAATTTGAAATTATACAATTTTTAACCGTCACTGTTGAATTTTCAAATTAAGCATTTTCAAAACTGCTTTAAACACAGAAAAGCAAAAGTTATTGACTTTAAACACTACACGTTTACTTACTGTTACCTCTACTTTATGAGTTTCTTTAATTTTTCAAAATCGTTTGCTGAGTTTTGTTATAATACTATTTTAAACCACCACTGTCATTTTCCAGATTATGCATTTTTAAAATCAGTTAAAAAACATAAAAACAAAAAGTTAGCCACTTGAAGAACTACAATGTTACTTATTAAAATTCCCTATCTAGAATTGGAAATAATCCCATTTTAAACCACTAATGTATTTTTAAATGTAATGTAATTTAAACCTACATTAGTAATAGAAAAAAAAAGCTATCGACGTAAAATGCAACAATGCCACTTATTCATCTTTCATCTCATGTATTTCTTTAAGTTTGAGAAAAATGCCTCTGTAGAATTTCAAATGATCTTATTTTACACTACCACTGTTATATTTTCAATAATATATTTTCAAAATTGTTTATAAACAGAAAAACAAAAGCTATAGACTCGAAACATCACAATGTCACTTACCAATTCTTCAACTTAGGGATTTTTCTCAATACGAGAGAAATCCCTCTACATAATTTGAAATAATTCCAATTTAACCTGCTACTATTGTATGTTCAAATCAAGCATTTTCAAAATTGTTTAAAAACAGAAAACAAAAACTATTGACTTGTAATTCTACAATTTCACATAAAGAACTTTATTTGAAGATTGCTTTACATCTGATTATAAGACAATTACTATTCTTCTTCTTGTTTTCTCTATTGGCTATCAACCGGTGGTCTTTCAGTCCAAAGTATTTCATTTTAAACCTATACTTTCTTTCATTCTCATATTTTTTATTATTTAGTACATTTAAGCATATTTTTTTAGCTTTTTATTTCTGCTTCTATATTTTCCGCATCAAATCGTAATATTTTTTAAATCAAGCCACCAATATAAAAAGCGAAGCAATTTAAAACAACTCTCCGCACTCGACGTGAATATCGCGTCGTAATTGGGATAAAAATGTAAAAGAAAAAATTGGGGGGCGTTCGACCAACAGAGTGGACATTATTTGGAGGAGGATATATAATACAGTTCCGGCCCCACATCTATTTTTTGCACCCCTCGTCATCCTCTTTTTTTGCCGAGGTTCTAATGACCGTCGAAATAAACCGTATAAATATGGAATCTTGCGATGAAATTCAGAATTTCGGGGGAAACCGGCCATTTAAAGGGGACAGTCGGTGCATGAAAAAAAAAATCGGCAAGATTTAAATGCAAATTTCACGTATAAATACATCAAAAAACGGTTTTGTCCGCGGAATTTATGCGCTATTATTATGCAGATATAGGTTGCAAAATTTAGTGGATTTATGTAGCTTTATGCATTGGCTCGTGTACGCCGGTGTGCCATGTATAAATTTCCCACTCGCATATATAAAAATTTTTACGTTTGTGTATTAAGCGTTTTAATGCTACACAACGGCGACTTTGTCTGCTCCAGGAATATCCTATTTAACGGCGAATTCTAGCCAATTCGCGTTAGTGCATTATTTATGCAAATTAAATTCACCTGTGCGACCCTCGGTAATCATGGAAATGTATGTTTTGGATTTCGGCGAAAATGAATTCTGTCTGTTTTGAATGTGCATAACAAAACAAGTTTTCACGACCTTCCTAAAAATAACCGCAACTACTAATCTTAACAAGTATTTTTTTAATTGAACATAAGAATGATCTTATTATTTTTATCTTTCTTCTTTATAGCAAACGATTAGAGTATAAATCTTGCTCCATTAATAAAAATTGATTTATAATTTATATTATGAGGGTAATTTTTTTTAAATAGTCGTTATACATTTGTTTAAGCATAGAGAGAGATAATAACGTCTTTATTCGAACACTTATATATACAAATTTATGTTTGATAATGAACCGTGAATGTTCGAAACTATAGTCACAGCAATAAATATTTTATGTGGTAAAACAAAGTTAAAGTGTTTTAATTAAATGAGAAATAGTAAGGGTGAGTCTGTCTGTTTGAGGTATCGACCATCGGTCTTTCTTTTGACTCTAAGTTACGTGTAAAAAAAAAAAAATTATGTTGCTAGCTAGCTTAACCGTCTGGATGATGCTTAGGTATATTTATTTTAATAAATTTACCATGAATCTAATAAAAAAAAACACTTAAAACATGCAATAGTTTCTTATAGAAATGTTCCATTTTATCAGCCATTTTTTTTGTCATGTTTTAATTGAATTGTACCTTACAATAATTGATAAATATCTTTTATGTGTTTAATAATTTTTAATTACTTTTATTCCGACTGTTTAATTGCTTTAGTAAAAATTTCTACTTTTCTTAATTATATGATAATTTTAGAAAATTTTCAACAGCGTCTCTAAGAAAATTTGAAAGGTTTTTGTCTCTATTTTAAATTTACAACTATTTTGTTATCAGATTTTTAAAATATTTTTTGTGTAAAATTTTATTACATCTAGGATATTTTTAAATATTTGTTTCATAATTAATTTTATTATGTCTTAATAATTTTAAAATTATTTGATACCAAATTTTTAGTATTAAGAGATTTGTTCTACATTTTAGTTTTTCTCTGTTTTTTCGTAACAATTTTTATGGCTTTTAGAAAAAATGCTCTTAAGTAAAAGTTAATAGAAACTTTTTCAAGGATTTTTTAAAGCTTTGTTTATAATAATTATTCTTATCTTCATAAATTTTCTGCTCAAGTTTCAAAATAGTTTTCATGAAAATTAAAAATATAATTTTAAATCCTTACAACGGTTTTAGAAAAATTAACTGCCTGTTTAAGAAGAGTTTCAATTTTTTTTAAAGAATTTTTTTCGCAAATTTGGAATGATATTTTAATTTTAACTTTAGTTTTTTTTGAGAAATTGTCTAAGCGTTAGTTGCCAAATAACGAATTGTTTTTCATTGGTATAAATTTAAACTTAAAAGAAATGATTTACGTTTAGAAGTTTTTAAGTACAAAAAATATTTTTTTTAAAAGGTTTCAGTTTTTACTCAGAAAATTTATTGTTAAAAAACACTATTCTTTTATGTATTTGAGCTATTTTTTTAATGCAAAACTTAAAAGTTAATGGTTTTTGGTAGCTTTTAAAAATATTTTTTCTTAGAACGTTTCGAACTGATTTTTCTCATGATTTATTTATTAAAACTATTATTTGTAGAAGTTTTGTTGAAATATTTTCTCCAGCCAGTGTTAACAGTAATATCAAAAGACAAACATCGTCGTGCATTTTCATTGATGGCAGACACATAAAAATGAGAAATTACCCTTATCTTTTGATTCTTGTGATAATAAAAGTGTTTTGAATAGGGCAAAAATATTTACCCTTGTTTGCTAGTACGTGGATTCGGAGTTTTTTTGAAATGTTACTGAAATAAAAGAAAGCATACTAACTAGTGATGATGAGAAAAATCCAAAATTCACTTTTAAAATGGCCTAGATAACATATTTAGTACCAAAAAAGACTACACCATCATCACTTCTAATATTAATCGGGCTAATAACACTTTTGGTACTTCTGAGTGACAATGGTTTGGGTTAGATTAAAATAACCGATGTCGTCTCATCTAACAAGACACCAATTTCTGCAGAAATGGTTATCATATGATTCATAGCTTAGTAGCTCCCCGAAACCCTAACCAAATCTTAACTGTAACTATAAACGAACCTAAAATCCTTACATGCAGGTTGACACTCTTATCAGAAAAAGAAATTGCTATTATCCGGAAGGATTAATAACTATATTAATTGTTGTGGTAATGTATTCTTCTAATCTTTCAACTTTAACTTGCTTCAATTGCGATCCAATAGTTAACTGTGATATTTATAACCCGCCATTGTATATAGATTTTAATGTACATTTTATTTCATCAATATCAGAAGTGTTATTTTATATACATTTTGCCAACTGTGATATTCCAAATATTTGTAATTATATTAATAGTATGAACTGGATTGACACACTTGGGTGTAACTCTCTGGAATCAGATTTAGATGCTTTTTTAAAGAATTTTAAACGAAGCTATTGACAAATTTATTCCTAAGCGTAATAAGTTACAAACACATTTTCCTGTCTGGTTTTCATTGGACCTAATTAGGTTAATTAAACAAAAGCGTGCTGCCCATACACAATTTAAGAGAACTGGCTGTAGAAGTGACTACATCACTTTCTCAAATTTTAGAACTCACTGCAAAGAATTGGTTGTTAGTGATCATTTGAATTATATTAAGGAAGTTAAGATGAATATACCCAATAATATTAATATATTTTGGAAAGTCACAAGCTGGTAGTGGTGGTGGTTACTAATTCAAAATTGAACATTGCTAATCTATTTTCAAATTATTTCCAAGATTCGTACTCTAATCATTTAATATAGGACCCAAACTTAAGGTGGCCGATAGCATAAATTTCAGTTTTTTTTGCAATTAACGGAAACAGACATTATAGAGTGCTTATTGGAAATCAATGTCAATGCTGCACCAGGTCCGGATGGAATTACCCCATCTTTGGTAAAAGCACGTGCATCTGCCTCTTCCCTGCTACTATTTCCATACTTTTTAATCGGTCTCTCAAACATGGTTTATTTCCACCTCTTTGGAAGTCTTGTTTTATTATTCCAGTCTCTAAATCTGGAATTAAGAAACTCGTGCCTAATTACTAAGCGGTTTCCATCCAATCATGTATTCCTAAAATAATGGATAAATTGGTTGCCAAGTACATGATGCTAAGTTTTAAATCTTTAATAACGAGCAACCGTTTCGACGGAAACTATCTTGCTTTTGTAAACTAACTTTATTAATGATATATTTGAGGAAGGGGCAATGGTAGATTCTATTTATACAGACTTCCGTAAGGCGTTTGATAGTGTCAGACACTGCAGACTTCTCTAAAAACTGCAAACGTATGGAGTGAATGGTTGAATGTTAGAATGGATTAAATCCTTTATAAGTGGTCAACATCATATTGTGAAGATTTATGATATGTTTTTCAGTACTGCAGTACATGCGATCTCGATGGTGTTCACACCTGGGTCCAATACTATTTACTTATCAATGACATTGTCTATAATTTAAGTCAAAGTTTTTACTTTACGCTGATGACATGAAACTATATCGTAAAATTGTTTTTGAGGATTGTTGTACCTTACAGGAAGACTTATTCCATCCAATAATCTTTACTAAATCCTTCAAAACGTAAACGTATACGTTTCTCCAGAAAACTTGGCAGTTTTTTGCCCTACATATATTCGTTGAACAACCATACGTTGGACAAAGTTGATACTATTAAAGATTTGGTGTGATTTTTTACACCAAAATTAATTTTAGGAAACATATTAGCTTGCATACAGCAAAAGCACTAAACATGATAGGCTTTATACGAAGGAATACTTTAAAATTTAAATAAACCTATATAGTGCTTCAGTAAGATCAATTATTGATTATTGCTGTATAATTTTGTCTCCCTACTACCAATACCATATTGATAAAATTGAAGATATACAGCGTAGGATGGTTAAAAGTGATTTGTTTTTAAACAAAAGTTTTTTGATGATCCTAACAATTATGTTTTACTTGTGTCTTATCTTGGTTTACTCTCGTTTTACAAACGTAGAATGAATGTTTGTGTTTTGCCTACAGTTAGTACACTGTAGGCAAATGAATTAATTGATTGTTCTTTGTGTCTTGCATATATCTAAGGGTCCGAAACGTACGACGAGATGCCAAAAACTTCTTCATTCTAAAATATATAAGTTCTTTACGTTGTAGAAAATTCACTAATAAATAGAAAAAACACGAAAATATTTTCGTAAAATCTACAACAAATGAGTCTTATTAAGACTACAAGAACAAATCACTTTTGAAACAACTACTTCTCAAGCTAATACTTCGACAGACATTGAATAATACAAAAGTAATTTGCGTGTTACAAAATAGCAAGGCTATCAAAGCAACACTAGTTTGAACGTCTTTCTTTCTGTAAAATGAACTAAAAATGATTGAATATACGTTAAAATGGTTTGTGAGTGACTATACTATGGTAATTTGGAACAAGAAATGAATTTAGATTGATGTAATTCTTCTTCTTCTTCTTCATTCTATTGAAAAGACATTTAAAAGAATGTGCCAAAAAGCTGTTGAGGACAAGACCACTTAATTATAGTTAATTTATTTATTAATTTTATATCTACTAATTCGTTTACTTATTGTAATTGTTATTAACTTTACTTATCGTTGTTTTTTATTTTTCTATTTTGTAATTCTCTTAGGCGTGCTTTTAAATTGTATATTTATTTATTGTAATGTTGTTTTATTGGCTATCCGTAATAAATGATTATGACTAGTTAAAAAGCAAAATTTCAACATTTTGCTGAATTATTGTATGTTTCCTTTTAAGTTTTCAGAAAAACTTTTATTAATTTGAAGTTAATTTTTTAGGTGATTTTCAAGCTTTATTTATTATTATTTATTGTAAAATACCCAACGTGATTGAGAGTAAAATTAAAATTAACCTTTTAAAAATAGAAAGCGATTTTCAAAAAAGTTTTTTTTTTCCTTTTCAAAAATATATATATTTTTTTCTCGAAAACTTTCAAAAAATATATTTTTAATTTTTAACAAAATTTTTCTAAGTAAATATAACTGGTTTTCGCAATTTGTATTTGTATTTTTAATTTTAACAGGAGTGCGGGTGATTTTCTTTTAAATTTTAACGTTGTCTCAATCAGTTATTAATTTCATTCACATGTCTTTCTAGAGTTTATTTTCTTGAATTTTTTTCAATTTTAGGAACAAAATCATGGTTTTTAGATATATTTAGATTGTGTTTATCAGAATGTACGAGGTTTAAATGGAAATATAGTAGATTATTACAATAATGTCTTATTGTATGACCATGACATTTATTTAATTATTGAAACATGGCTACACAAAAATGTTAACAATGGTGAAATATTTCCTAATACATATAACGTGTACAGAACTGACCGACAGTCTGATAGGGGTGGCGGCGTATTAGTGGCTATAAATAATAAATACATCTCTGAAGAATTAACATTTAATCTATTTGATTGTGATGGAATAGAATCTGTAGCTGCTAAAATAAAGTTCAATCACATGACTTATATAACTGTATGTGTTTATATAAAACCTGCGATAAGAGCGGAGACGTACAACTTATTCTTTGAACAAATCGAACAACACTTTGTCAATCAGAAGGTAATAATTGTAGGTGATTTCAATATACCAGGTTATATAATGAACACGTCGTCAAACCATTTGGATGCTTTAAAAACATATTTAGATATTAACAGTTCAACTCAACATAATAATACAAATGGAAGAATATTGGACTTTGTTATTTCCTCAGATATCTACAATGTTGAAAGATGTTTATTTCCTCTCGTTAAGGAAGACAGTCACCATCCTACGTTAACATTTAATATTTATAATTACTGTAATGTTGGACCATCTAAGTTTATAAGTAATGGTACAAGGTACAATTTTCGAAAGGCAAATTTTTTAGCTCTCTATAGAGACATATCAGAGATTCATTGGTCTAGTTTGTATAAAAGTACTGATTTTAGTGAAGCCTGTGATATTATTTATCAAAACATACACGTTTTATTTGACCGACATGTACTAAAAAGTAAACAAAATGCATATTCATATAAGTGTCCTCCATGGATTAATAAAAACATTCGAGAACAACTTAGTTTAAAACATAAGTTTAGAAAATTATATTTTAAATAACATTTATATCATCATAAAAGAAAATATGATGAATTAAGGAGATCCTGCAAATACTCTATTTCTACTGCACACAAAGATCACATCAAGGATACTGAGGAACGAATTGGGCAAGACCTGTTATTTAATTATATTAATAACAAAAACAACTCAACGCGTATACCAGGAGACATGACTTATCAAGGAGCCGATTTGAGTGAACCAGTGAAAATTGCTGATAGTTTTACAGATTGTTTTAGCAAGGCATATGAGTCTTCTTTTTCCAACAAAGTAGAAGTGCATCAGAACTATAGTCAACTTGGAAATTTTTCAATCAATTCTGCTGAAGTTAACCGACATTTACGATATCTGAGAGCAAAATTTACTATGGGCCTTGATAGGATTCCAGAACTTATAGTGCGCGATTGTTCAGAAGTGTTGTGCGAACAATTGACGTACATATTCAAACTAATTCTACGTAATGGTGTATTCCCAAAAAAAAATGGAAGGATGTTCGTGTTTGTCCTGTCAAGAAGTCTGGTGATGCAAGACAAGTGGAAAATTATCGTCCAATATCGATTCTTTGTTGTTTTTCGAAAGTTTATGAATCAGTTTTAAGTGAGTATATTTACTACAGTGTGAGTGAGAAACTATCTATTCAACAACACGGCTTTCTAAAACGTCGATCGACCACTACAAATCTGTGTAATTTAACTCAAGCAGTATCAGAAGCTATGGATCCTGGCAAACAAGTGGATGCAGAGTATACTGACCTCACTAAAGCCTTTGACAGGCTTGATTAAAATTTACTAATAAGTCGCCTTTACGAATTTGGAATAAATCAAAATATTATTAATACTTTAATATCGTATTTAAATAACCGACAATTACTATTCGAGATTAATGGTATACAATCAAAATAGTACACGTCAACCAGTGTGGTGCCTCAAGGATCTAACTTGGGACCCCTACTCTTTCTTTTATATTTTGATAGTGTCAGTGAAAATCTAAAATGTTCAGCATTAATGTACGCTGACGATTTAAAAATTTATAACGTAATTGAATCTAATAATGACAAAACTTCAAAAGGACATTGATATATTTAGTCAATGGTGTGTAAATAATAAATTATCATTAAATATATATAAATGTAATGTACTGTCATTTTCTCGAAAGGTAAACACTATGTACAATAATTATACAATTGATAATGGAACTATTACTAAATATTCACATGTAAAAAACTTAGGCATAACTTTTGATAGTACTCTAACTTTTAATAATAATATTAATACGCTGGGTCAGGACTGTCGCAGATTTTGGGGATTTTTGATGCGTAACTGTAGATCATTTAAAAATATTCATGTTTTAAAAACTCTATTTACGACATATATTTTAAGTAAGTTAAAATATTGTTCAGTTATATGGTCTCCCATGTACGCAAATTATATAAGTTTATTTTAGGTTAAAATTATTTGTATTTGTACAATTATTTGTATTGTATACTTTGTGTATTAGCCCTATAAAAGGACTTCCAGTCTGTTGGGTTTAAATAAATAAATACATTTTTAAAAAGTTTTCTTCTGGAGAGTTTATGTCTTATGTTTAATGCTTGAAGCCATCACTTTGTGATACATCTTGAATCAGGAACTTTAAATGAAAATACACTTCGTTGATATCACACACAGGATTTATTACGTGACTATAGTTTCAACCTTTACAATATGATTGTACGTTTGATAATGACCTTTTAAAGGTTGAAACTATAGTCACGTAATAAATCCTGTGTGTGATATCAACGAAGTGTATTTTCATTTAAAGTTCCTGAGTTTATGTCTTATTTAAAGTAAATAAAACACTTGGTTAAAAATTTTACAGATCGATTGTAGAATCTGCGATATTTGTTTTTCCATACAGTGGCTTCAACAATGGCAAAAAAATATGTCGCAGTTTCGACATTAAATTTGTGAAATTTTATTCCTAGTGTTCTATTTATCTTATATATTATGAAATTTCACCAAGTAACAGCCACGTCACTTCAATATTTAATATTGAAATTGTTTCTGTTTGTAAAATTTGAGATGTTTCTGAGCAAGTTAAGTTTTTAATTAGGTCTAATAATTTTGTATATTGTTTTCTTTTGAAAATATTAACATACACAATATTATAATAGTTATATGAAAATTAATAATGATATGTGGCAAATCAAATCTCTATGAGCGTTTCTGCACTTATGTTTTACAATAAATGTAAAAACTCCAGCTAACAGTTAAAACAACTACTAAAGCACCGCCAGGCATTGAATAATTTTAATATTTAATTCGCATATTATAATAATTAATAATAACTTTATTGAAAACAGAATCAGTATATAATACAAACAATTACAATAGTACTATGTCCAACTTCTAAATGAATACCTTAATGAAAATAAGTGGAAAAATTATGATGAAATATAATGGTAAATTCTAATGTTGCGGTAAAATATTATCCTATTGATTAATGCTCTTGTTTCAATAAGAACTCTCATAATTTTGTTTTGAAAAAAAATCATTTGTTATGTTATGTTATTGAAAATCCTGCACTAAGGATTTTCAATAACATAACATAACAAATGATTTTTTTTCATACATGGGAGATGTTCTAAAAAGAGACAATCTGTGCAAACGGTATGCACATTTTTCGCAATTTCGCGTTTCATATGCATTGCTAAGATATCAACCTAGCATATGTTGCACAAAATTGAGAATGTATTGAATTTCTCGTATAAGCTATATTTTTGGGATAAAATTTTAAATAATTCTCAAAGGTCATTTTCTCGTAATAAATAGACTTTTTGTATAACTCGAGGATCCATAATGTATGAGACCATACTTTACTTTGTTTTCAAAATATGCACTATATATTGTTTAATTTAGATATCAAGTTATCACAATAGTAGATCCATTTTAAGTTATTATCCATTGCCATCCTCAAAAAGTTGCGTTGATATCTATAACCCTGATCCTCTCTACTTTAATCCATCCAAATACCTCTTGCAATTTGCAGATGATACTGCCCTTAACACACCTGCTCCCATACTACCAAAAGCCCTTCAATTCCTTCAAGAGCTGATTGAGTCTCTTCAATGATGGTTTGCAAAATAGCGCATTAAAATCAATCCCCTCAAATAATTAATTCCTTATTATTGCATCAATAGTTCACCTCACAAAGTTTATGTTTCCCAAACTATACTCCCTCCTTCAATTTCCGTTAAATACTTCGGCATAACCATAAATCAATAACCATAAATCAATTTCCGTTAAATACTTCGGCATAACCATAAATCAGAAAATCAATTTAAAAGAAATACACTGTCTTAATTAAAATAAAATAACCTGAATAGGATTCATTCCAGAACAGCTGTTAAAATTTATAAAATGATTTGTCATCTATTACTGGATTATAATAATGCCCTCTATCCCAATCCCAGAAATCCAACCTCCCGCAATATTGAAGTTAGAGAACGAAAATCCCTTTGAACCCTGATAAGTCTCCCTCATCCTTTTACTCCTTTACACAATCCTTCTAATCAGCTCCTCTACAATACCAATTTAGTTATCCCCATTCAAGAACACCTCCGAAACCTATCAGAAATTTTTTCCAAAAATCCTTTCATGTTCTACAAATTATCTTTATATTGTCATCACAATAAAAACCTTAAATTAAAAAATCCTAATTAAACAATATTTGGTTTTATATCAACGTTTCGTCCATCCAGGCATTAATTGCTGGCGTTATATGACTAAACAAAACAAGGCATAAAGACTTCTGATTGACAGCCTACACTCTAAAACATCATTAGTTATTAATAAATTATTATTTAAATGTTAATGTAAAACATGTATCAATAATAATGTGTAAAATTTTACTATAAAAATCTACTATGAATATAATATACTCTAGAAATTCTTAATTTATCGTAACAATTAATAAAATATTTTAGCAAATTATATTGCTGAAAGACCGCGGGTCGATGGCCACTAATTAGAAGAAATCTTAAGTCTGCCACTTAATTTTATATACATACAAACATACTGTAATATTTACTTCTAATAATAAAACGCTTTCTCTCTCTTATATATACAATAATTTAATTGGCACGTGTATTTAAAAAAACATTTAATTAAGAAATGGAAATAAAATATATTCTCAATTATCGCCTAAAAATAAACGACTTCTTAATTAATTCTGTATCACTTAATAATTGTAATCGTTTATTCATACTATGTAAATGAAAATTATAATAGTATTTGACGAACTGGTTTAAAAATTTTAATATGGGTAGTTAGTTTTTTATGTGAAATAAACGAGATTAACGAGTGACGGCTTTCCGGAACTAATAATTGGTTTGCAAATTTTTACAAAATCCCGATGAGTTACAACAACAACATTTACAATAATGTACAAAGCTATTACTAAATATAAAAATATTTACAGTTTATGAATATGTATCAGCATATTTTATATATTTATTTAAAGGCTAAATTATTACTTTGTATGCACTGGTTTAACAAAAAATCACATCATAGAAGTAATTGAATAATATTTATTCACTTATTAAAAATAAATTGTTTGAATGCTGAAGAAATATTGATGTGAAGACAAATACAATTAAAAAATTATATGAAATTATCAGATTTCAACTCTTACATAATTGATCACGTAGTAGTTTATAATCACAAAATATACAAGATGCAGTATCATTTTACTTATTTAGCTATTATATTTTAATATTATACAATTATTAATATCATACGTAAAACTTTTATTGAACAAAAATCTAGGGCTTACAACTGCATATAATCGACAAAAGAAAATTATGATTTATGTTTCGTAAATAATACACATGAATCATAATTTTCTTTTGTTCGTTTTCTTCGTCTATCATTTGGTGAGATTTAATTTAGCGATAAGATAAATCTACAATTGAAATCACTTAGCTTTGTTTGTTTCATATATGCTTTCAATTTTATAAAATCAGTTAACTCGACGTCTTACTAACTTTATATTCAATATATAATCTATACATTTGTAATCTATACACAGATAGGTAGTTCTAATACATTAATAAAGAATAAATTCACGATTTATTTGTATGAAAGTTTAGTTGAATATTTATTTTATATTTCTCGTAGATATTCATATGAATATCGAATGAAATACTTTTCGATCGATAGGAATATGCTTGTCACCACTATTATAATATTTAAGTTATACAAATGACTTGCACGAGTTTTAACGCCAGAGACTTTAAATTCTCCGCTAATTATGAATGCAAAGTTTAAGCTTTAATCCTTCAAGTAAATTTGAATAGACATGTCTTGCACATTCACCATACCGTGCATACAAAAGGGGATACCAAATTGAAAGTTCTCGCAGGATGTTAAAATAATGGAAGATGTGGGTCATGTGCTTAGACGTGAAATTCGTAATAGCTCTTACAATTGGTTTTCGACTCGCAATCTGCTTTCATGTCCCTAATGCCTTTATTACGTTTATTTGAGGGAATTCGCCGTATTAGATTTTTTTTTTAATTGGACCGACGGCGGTGTTCGGGACATTTCTATTAGGTGCACGAGTTTCATTAAGCCTGTCCGTCTTCTTAACGAAACCGGGTTTCACGCAATATTGCACTTGTTCGGACGTGTTTCAATCAAACGTTCTCCAATTTAGATTATTTATCGCGATTACACGGCTCGAAATTAATTGGATGGTATTTGGAATTTGTGTGTGGAAATTTATTTGTTCTTCAACAATATCGGCGGCGCGGTTGTGCTCAATGCGATGGGTTAAGTCCCTAAATTGAGATATTAGTATCGGTTCGGGAGGATGAAGCGAAAACATAATGGAACTCAATTGAAGGATAATAGAAAACATTGTTCTTTGTTTTAAAGTTTAATTATGATACTTTTTTAGTATAAAATATACGTAGCAACTCATGACTATTAAATTAAATTTAGTATAAAAGTATGTCCTAACACATGACTTTAGAATAGTTTAATAGGTCAAATTTTAGCAAATTTATATAACATTTAATGCAAGTAAATTCCTTGCTATAGCATGCTGACAAAATTTGTATGTTATACATGTATATACTTTTTTGCGCCAATTTTTGTTAATACTCTAAAAGAGCATGTATGATATAGAAGAATTACATATGTGCAAATCTTTCTTTATTAATTAATTAGTTTCGTTAATAAGGAATTATGATTATAATTATAAATATTAATTTAATTATATATTATTGAAATAAATGATCTTAATATTTAAATTAAATTAAATAAGTTAAGATTTAGTTTTTGATAATTTAGCTTTCAAGGTCAAAAAACTATACTACAGTAAAACAGTTTTCAGATTTTAACATAATGCAAACAAAGATTAACTTTTGAATGCAAGTTTATCTAATAAAGCTGTTCTACTTATACAAAAATTAAAGTCAAATAGTTCTTCTCAATATCTGTAAACTGAAGTTTTTTGGAATGTACTAATTTCACGTATGTCATTTTTTTATAACATTATAATTCATTTAACCTTATGTTTTATTTATTACATTTATTACTAGTGCATTATTTATTATAGAATATAGGTTGATTATGTGATAGTGCTCACATTTTTTTTAAATTTTCTGTTTCAGGTAGGGAGAAGTTATAATCGACAGATCGGCTGTACACGTGTCTATGATGATTTTTAAATATGTACGTATTGCACCCTTCTACGCATAATGATTTCTTATTTAAAAATACATTTTAAACAATTTGTTTTAATACTTTCGTAAATTAAATTTTAGTGTTTTCTGACCATATAAAATATTAATATATGTATAAGTCATATATTAAAAAAAAAAATCATTTTTATAATTATCGTTTTTACTTCGATTTATTTATTTAGGTATAACAAGTAAAATAACTTATATATTTCATAAAGGGCGAAGTTAACAAATAATAGTCTCTTTTTATGAAAGCTTTGGTTCTGTATTATTTACAGAATAATTAGAAATAGTAGGCTGTATTTTTCTAGTAAATAGCAGAAGGTTACATTTCGTAATATTTAAATGGAGATCATTTTTAATACACCATCTTTCGAGAGAACGGAAATGTTGGGTATTGTTAATTATTCTAAAAAAATAATATCATCCGGAAATAGCAAGCAATTGAAAAAAAGCAAACTACTGTATCATTCACAAACAGCATAACAAAATTGGACCAATATGTGAACCCTGTGGCATACCGGAATAACTTTTGTATTTCAGAATTTGGGTTCTACTGTGTAGGTAGGATCTTATCCAATCAATAGTAAGGTGATTAAAACCGTAGGCCACTAGCCTAGCTAGTAAAATATTACGATTAACATGATCAAAGGACTTATATAAATCAGTGTAGGCGGTATCTACTTGCATCAAAAGATGACAACCATTTACGCTGCTCGCTCTCTTTCCGAAAGTAATAATAATCAATACAAGTGAAGAATACAAGTGCATCGTGTGCCAAAAGCATATTTTGGTATGTGATGAAGAAATTATGTCCTGCATTTGCCTAGGAAAATTTCACTCTGGTTGTATAAAATCCGAGGATAAATTTGGTTGTGCTGCGTGTATCCGTTGCGAGGAACTAGAAGTTCAGCGTGTTACTCTGCAAATTCTACTTAATCTGCAGCTGGAACTCTCGGATCTTAAAAGTAAGGCACTTACACAAGAGAAAAAAATACGTGCAAAGGACTTACTCGCAGATGAATTAACCTGCAAATTAAATGAAAAAAAAACACTATGTAAACAAACCCGCGATACAACTTCCCAAAATACGCGGGAATCAATTAAATTAAGTAAAAAAGAGGATCCCTACTATAACTCACGGTAAACATCCTACACAAAAATTAGTTGAAGACTACGGTCGCGAGTAAACGTTCAGCAAATCACCAACAGATGGCAGAGATCAATTCCGCTAAGGCATCTCAAACGAAAACCTCTATGGAAAATTAATACACAGACGAAGATAATTGGACTGACCTCAAACCGCACAAAAATACTAGGCTTAGAAGAAGCTCCGTATTTAATGAAATTTCAGCTGATAACACTCTCGAAGTATGTCCGTACACAAGACGCAAATTGATCTTTGTCTCCAGATTGAAGAAAGGAATTACAACGGAACAAATGAAATCTTACCTAGAAGATAAAGATAAATATCCAGCCAACACCAAAATTGGTAAATTTATCATTCTAGAACTGGAACCTAAATATAAAAATGGAGACTATTCGTCATTTAAAACCTGCATTCCAAATTATGTTTCTGATGTAGTTATAAATCCAAATTTCTGGCCCACTAATTCATTTGTGAATAGATTTTACATGAAAAAAGACAATACTCATTTAAATTTTCAAGTACCTCTCAGCCAAACCATACCGAAATAAATAAACAAGCCAAATATGATCTATTATTATTAAACATACGTTCCATTAATTGGAAGGTGCATATATTCAACTAAAGAAGAATCATAATAGATTAGTCAGTGATATAAAACAAACGTACTACCAAGAAAAAATCATGAACTCGGAGAATAAAATGAAGTCGACTTGGAAAATTATAGGTGAATTGTCAAATAATACTAGTCAACATACTATTATTACGATAAAATCTAAATATTCTACAGATAATCCAAAAAATATATCTAACGCATTCAATTTACATTTCAAAAACGAAACAATAAAACTACGTAACTCGTTAAATTCCTGTGAAACTAATTATACCTTTTACCGTGACACTCCAAGTCAATCAATCAATCGCCCTTCCTAAAACCTTATTCAGAATATGAGTTACTAGATGTTATTAAACACTTGAAAATATAAGCGTTCATGTGGATTTTATGAAGTGCCTGACTTTATCATAAAACAGATAGCTCAAGAAATAGCAAAATAAATGGTACATCTGATTTTTAAATAAATCATTCGAAACCGGGACATTTCCAAATAGAATAAAATTGTCAACAATCATTCCAATTTTTATTATTTTATTATCTAAACTGATAATGAGCGATGAAGTCCATTTTCTTCTCAATGGCCACGTCTATAAACAGAACAGTCGGTTTTGGGGAAGACACAATCCTTAATTAATTCATGAAACATCATTGCATCCACTAAAAACCACTGTATGATGTAGTATTTATGCTGGGAACATCATTGGTTCCTATTTTTTTGAAAATGACCAAGGTGTTGGAGTTATTGTTAATGCTGAACGGTACCAAGATTCGAAATTTTCTTGTGCCTGAAATGGAAGAGCAAGGATTAGAGGACATGTGGTTTCAGCAAGATGGAACACACAGATCGTTCAACAATTCAATTATTGAATGACGTTTTTCCACGAAGACGAATTTCGCGAGGTGGCCATTTAGCATGGCCAGCCAAATCCCCGGATTTAACAGCAGCAGACTTTTTCTTATGGGGTTTTTTAAAATCAAAAGTTTATGTGGATAAGCCTCAAATGATTCAACATCTTAAAGACAATATCCGTCACGAAATTGAAGAAATCCAGCCCAATATGTTGAAGGATGTCATGAAAAGTGCCCTAAAAAGAGCCGAAAGTTGCATAGCGAATCGCGGTTACCATTTATCCAATATAATTTTTCAATCATAAAGAAAACAAAATATAAAGACCAAGTAAACATTTTATGAAAACCAAATTTACTTTTCTCTTCTTTGAGCAATGTTATAGGCAATCAAAATGGTAGCGGGACTTTTGACCCACCTTGTATTAGGCTTAACATACATCGATGAGAAGAAATCTGCAAAAGAATTTACTATATGCAGACAATTTTCTAATTGGGCCTCCTTCTATACTTATAATAATATTATTTATTTCAGTCTCAGTACACAAAATAAAATTACTAGTATGTACTTATGCTAACTTGTTGAAAATATTCCTGAAGTTTTATTTTGATTCATTGATAAATATTGGTTTTAAATTTATTAATATATGTTTCATATAATTATCTACTTAATACTGAATAACGATCACGTAGAATTCAAAAGGATTCATAATCCATAGGATTGTTACTTGTTTTGTATTTTGTATGGGCAGATCGCTTTTGATTAGTAAGACTAATTAGCGTATTGTTCAACAACTAAGGGAATAAAGATGATTAAATTTGTACCATACAAACATATTTTAAGATAGCAAAGTTAACAATATTATGAAACACTTCAAACATTTGATCAATATTTCTATTTAATATTTGCTAAACAATTATTAATATCTCTGTTGTTTCAATTTTTAAAATTATATGCGAAATCCATATAGTACAATTTTTGATCAGTTACAGGAGTAACTATTTCTAATGCATAATGATGTATTGAATTGTTGCATAAATTATTACTTGAAATTGACATGTTTAAATCAGAAACAGATGAAAATTTAAGATCAAATAATCAATAAATAATAATATAAGCTAATGAAGTATTCGTATTTGATATCTTCACTCTCAAATTGTCGTTACTCCAATTAATGTTAGGCAAATTATAATCACCAAACAGTAATAATTGACAATCCTTATAATCTTGTATTAATTTTTCAACTGTGATAGTATGTTATAAGTACTAAGGAGACTTAGGTGGAAGGTATACTCCTCCAATAATTAAATGTTGGAAATTAATATTAAGAATAATATACAATTGCTTAACACTTCTTTCAGACATACAAAAGTCATGAGATATAATCAAATTATTAGCCGCTATTAAAATCCTACCACGCCTAGATTTCTCGCTATTTAAAATGTATGATCAGCCATATATAGTATGATGTAGCTACAACTCAGAATTATAAATATCTAAGTTTCCACCAGCATTAATAATAATAATGTTTATTTATGACGACTGTTACATACGTCGAACATTGTTGATTTAACTAAACGATTTGTCTTATTGACAGAGTAAAATACCTTAGTTTCTAACAGAGTTTTAACATTTTTCCTAAAACTATAGACGGACAAATGTTTGTAGCTTATAGGTAAGATATTGTATAATTTTACAGCGTGATATCGAGTGCGAGTTTGGGTACGTTTCATTCTATTATAATTTGGACGTATTTGGTTGACATATCTAGTGTTGTAAGGATTTATATCAGAATTTTTATCATATAGTTTAATGTGCTTATGATTACAAGTAAGACATTTCACGTATATACAAGGGAGAGTTAGTACCTTTAACTTAACAAAGTATTCTCTACAAACTTCGGTGTACCCTAAGTTGAAAATAATTCTAATAGCTTTCCTATGAGCAAAAAACACTTGGTTAGCCTTTGAGGAATGCCCTCATAAAATTATTCCATAGTGAATATGTGTATCTATAAGAGATATTTAAGACACTTTTAACCCGTCAAATAAATATATGTACTTGCTTAATTTTTTCTCCAGTTTGCATGTATGTATTTTCCACATTAGTTTAGAGTCTAAGTAGAATCCTAAAAACTTAACACCTCTAGCATACCCAAAATTGATATTTTTAAATCAAACAGCATGTTAACTGTTTTGTTATTATTTAATGAGATTCCATTAGTTAAAAACCACTTATTGGCCTGTACTTGAATATTATCATTCGTTTTATTTACATCATGTAGTGACTTACCCCGATTTACAAGTGTTGTGTCATCTGCAAATAATATTACATAATTTTCTCCTATATATCGACAGATGTCATCTATATATAATAAAAAGAGTACAGGCCCAAGTTTTGATCCTTGTGGAATCCCTCTATTAATACAGAATTCCTTCGATAAATTCGTTTGAATTTTAATTGTTTGGCATCGATTCGATAAATAAGTAATTATTAATCTACAGCTTGCAGGGTGGAAATTGTAGAAATATAGTTTTTGAAGTAGTATTGAATGACTCATACTGTTAAAAGCTTTCTGCAAATCGAGAAAAGTTGCTTGGACAAAATAATTGCTGTTAATAGCGTCGAGACATTGCTCAATCAAAACCAGAGTCGCCGTTGTCGTAGATTGGGAACATCTAAATCTATGTTGGCTGCTAGAGAGCAATTTTATCGCCGATATAAAATCTAATAATTGACATTTAAATAAATCTTCATACACTTTAGAAATTATTGGCAGAATTGATAATGGTCTGAAATTATTAAGCGTCATTTTCAGAGCCTTTTAATGTACTTCACAATAATTGCCCTTTTTAGGCAAAATGGAAATTCTCCAGATGTAATTGATTGATTGATCAGTTGCGTTAGTGTTTCTGTTATGGCTTCCTTTATGGTTTTAATGATATCAGCTGTACAATTATATATATCCCTATTTTGACTATTTTAGATTCATTATGGATTCTCTCACCTTAGCGCTTGACACGAATTCAAATTTAAAATACGAAGTATTAACACTGTTGCTTATGCTCTATAACATTAGATCACATGGATTAGATGGACCTTGCTGTATATTTACGGTGTTAAAATCAATAGATGAGAAGTGATTAACAAAATCATCTGGAGAGAGTTTCGAATTTTTGCAACTCCATTATTTTCCACCACGGTAGGAATTAATTACATCCCACATTACCTTAGGATTATACTTGCTAGAGTTAAGTTTATTATTGTTTGATTTTCGTATTTCATACTGAATTATCTCATTATATTCCTGCCTTACACGATCTATCAGTAACTTACTTTATTCACTTTTATTCAGTTGGTAAGCTTCATTAACTAATTCCAAAGTATTCTTCATTTTCTTAATATTCTCGCTATGTTTAACAGAATTATGCGCTTTCGATTTATAAGATCTCATAGCAAACACAGTTAATATCGCCTCATGTAAGATATTTATAAATGCGTTAAAATTTTTACCTACTGAGTTAGAACAAGTTGAGATAAATGACCAGTTAGTGTACTCGTAATTAAGTACATTGAATAGATGAAATTTTTCTAAAATGGTAATTGGTTTTAGCATATTTGTACCTAATATTTCTTACAATGTTTACTTGCACATGCAATCCTACATGATCGCAGAGCCTTGAATATAGAAGAGTCACTACTAACGTGTCCATATTACTAAATATGTTATCGATTTTATTATTAAATTTTGTGTTAAAATTGACTAGTTAATTTAACCCAAAACTTTTAAACAAGTTTCACACGTCAATAGTGTCCCTGGAATTTGTTTGTTGTTAAAATTAATATTAAAGTCACCACCAACGATTAGATTATTTCAAATTGTATGAATTGTAGATAATAATTCGTTACGTTTGTTTAGGAATATGTCAATACTCGCACTTGTATATTGGCGTCGGTATATATTAATGATAAATATATTAAAATCTATAAAATACGTGCAAGAAAGTTCTAAATAATTAGTATTAATTGACGTAAGTATAAGTGAGCCTCCATATGATGTTTGTCTAGAAAATATGGAATTTATTCTATAATTTTCGATGAACAAACGATCTTTGTCTATGTCATTAAACCAGTTTTTTTGTTAAACAGAGTACAGTTATGGGGTACTCACTTGTATGTAGCAATATTTTAATCTGTTTTATTTTATTTTTTCTGAAGGTGATACAAAAGAAAAAACCATTAGGCCTCAAGTTATAGTCTTTAACAATATTAGAATCTGATTTCAGCACCCTTATTTTAAATGAATATTTTTCTGATCGTTTAGAAACCATTTTAATGGCATTTAAATGATGAATAAGGGATTCTTGGGTTACACTCCACTAATGTAGAAAATGGGAAAGAAATTTTCTTCCCTTGATTCCCAGTTCTTCATTGGATTTGCCAATAATCGACGTTCTACTTCTTTTGAAATCAGAGAGATTTGTGGTTGATTATTGAAGTATTTAATTATTAAATCAGTTTCACCATTGATTTTTCGTTTCTCATTCAGACTTTCTATAAATGTTTTTTGCATATTAGTCAAATCCGCACGAATCTTGATATTAGAATTATTAGTAATAAATTGAACATGTTTCAAAATTCTTCGTTCTCCATACGTATATTTACATCGGTTGGTGTTGATTCCTCTAAGTTAAATATTAAAATATTATTCGACTTGCCAAATCTTTATTCAGCCTCTTAAATAATAGAATGGACCTTGCAATTATTTTCAGGGCAATTTTTGAGTTTCTTGATCTCTTTTTTATTTCAACATTTTCTATTTCTAAAGAGTCAATTTTTAATGATATAATAGTTAGAATAGTTTAAATATCACTTCTAAATGTAAAAATAATAATTAAGGTTGGATATAACATCGGGAGAATTTATAATTATGGGTGAATTTAAGTTATTAATCACATTGTTTTCTCATAGTGATGTATTGGATAGGGAACGTATTAATATTTTTGTTTTTTTTAACAAATTATACATTTCCATTTAGAACCATTAGGTTTCTTTTTTCATTAGCATAAAAATTTAATTCCGCATCAATTAAGTGACAGCATCCATTTCTTTATTATTTTAACTAAATTCAAGTATTAAAACAAAACATAAACACTTTTTTAATAATTTTAAAAATACGATGAAAATGAAAGAAAATAAGAACTTAGTAGATTTTAAGGTTTATTGTCATCAATATTCTTATATTTCTATGTTGTCAAAAGCTCAAAAAGATTTTTGATTCGGTTTCTGTTATCAAATGGACATATCTAATATGCTCCGACCTCAATTATATAAGAACAAATTTTAATGCATTTTCTACTGGTAATCAATGTTTTAATAACTTTCTTCAGCTGAACAAAATAAATAGGTATAGTAGCCGTTATTACGTTCTTCTTCTAACAGATGTGGCTCTCTTAGTAAAATCGGAGGCTTCTAAATTTAGACCTTAATAGCTTTTTTAAGATTATCAATAGTCGATTTTTGCTAAAATTTTAAAATATTAGATGTAAATAATACTTCTATAGATCAGTATGAACTGCTTTAATGGTACAAATATTAAATATATCTGTTTTACAAAATAATAATATACATATTTATTTATACATAATTACATTTAATTAGCGAATAAAGAATTAATTAAGATGAATGAAACAATGAAGTAAAATCAAATTTGGTCGAATATTGCTTTTCAAATTGGGGACTAATACTGGGATTTATAGAAAGAGAGTATAGGGATGATCGGTCACAGTTAAAAGGATTTTTTTTGAGAATTTTCCAAATAAGTGTTCTTGAAATGGATAGAAGGATTCTGTAAAGGATTAAGAGGATGCCGTAGTTTTGTTATTGTATGAAGGGATACTCGCTCGCAAACTTCAATATTGCGAGAGGTTGGATTGATGGGGTTGAGATAGAGGGATACAAAAAGATAATAACTTCTTTGTCTAACAGTAATGTTTTTTTTTTTTGAGAATCACAGTAAATAATAACTCGTTTGTCTAACAGTAATATTTTTTTTGAGTAAGGCAGTAAATCAACGTTTGCTACATAATGGCGGGCGAAAATAGTGCGCCAGAAGAATCGATTACTTACCTAAAGTGTTGTATAAATACACAATGCAAAATATTAGTGTGTGTGAAATGTGGCAACTCCTTCCACCGAAGCTGCAGTATTAAGAACAAAGGTCTGAATATCCTGGATAATACCCGAGTAATTTGCTGTGGTTCATTGGAGGACATTGAGGTTAACCATCCACTAAGGCTTGAAAATGCATCGTTAAAGAGGCAAGTGGAATTACTAACTAAAATAATATCGGAGATGGAGGATAAGAACTTAATACTAAAAGAGAATATCCAACTTCTCAAACGACAAATAACTTTTCCTGAAAATATCAAAATAACTGAAGAAGAACAAAATCGTAATATTGGCGACATCTCGGGCACAATAGTACAAAATAAACCAACGGAGAATATTAAAACGCCATCTAATAAAATACCAAAATCAAGGTCTCTATCTGCAAGCGTTTTTGAAGATCGCGAAAAAACTGAAATAAATAATGCGCATTCTAGCGCTCAATTAATACGCCCGGTACCGGCACATTCCAAGCCCGCGAAAACTTCTACCGCGGAGACGCATACAATTTCACAAGCAGCGAAACAACCAACAACAGAATCCGCAAAAAATACAGACATAAATAATGACACTTGGAAAATAGCCACTGGAAAACGGAAGAAAAGGAAATCACTAGGAATCGTTAGATTATCAACAAATGTGCAAACCATAAAAGCAGTTGCGCGAAAATCATTCCTGTATGTGTCTCGACTACATCCATCAACAGAACCAGAACATCTCAGTAGCTATTTGAAGTCCCAATTTCCCGAAGTGCAATGCGAAAATCTCGAAAGCAAATTTCCCGAACATTACTCATCATTTAAGGTGACCATAGACAGAATCAATTATGATAAGGCTATGGAAACAGACTTGTGGCCATATGGAGCATATGTTTCACGTTTTTTTCACAGGAGCAAGATTCCCAAAGTCAACATATAACTCAAAGGAAGGAACTAAAATCTAACATAATAACAGTACTTCACCATAATGTACAATCAGTTAAAAATAAAATACACGAACTAGATATAATCCTGAATCAGCTTAACGTAAATATTTTTCTGGGCACCGAACATTGGGTGACGGATGGTGAGGCTTTTCCCAATATCGGCAATTATAGTCAAATTTCCATCTTCAAACGTTCCAAGCATAAACACGGAGGAGCGGTAATACTAGCTAGAAATGATTTACATTGTACCAACAGGTTAGATTTAAACGCATTCTCCCACGAAATGATTATAGAAATCGCAGGCGCAGAATGCCAGATTAATAAACAACAGAAACTAGTAATTTTGTCCATCTATCGTCCTCCTGAAGGCAGTCTCGATGAATTTTTAAATATTTTTGAAAATATCATTCATCAAATATCGATAACTGAAAAATCTAAAGTCATAATTGGCGGTGACTTTAACATAGATTTGCTTAAGAATACAGATCCCAAAACATTGTCCTTTAAAAATTTAGTGGAATGTTACAATTTAAAAGTCAGTATAAATTCCTATACTAGAGTCACAATAACAACTAAAACTTGCATTGATAATATAATCACTAACATAAATTACCTTAATGCTTCTGTAATCGATACTAACCTATCTGATCACTGCGGCCAATTATTAAAATTTGAATGCAAGACAGAAAAGGTTAGAAAAACTATTAACATAAGAGACATTAATCAAAACACCCTTAACGCTCTCAACACTGAATTGAGAAAAATAAATTGGAATGATCTAAAAACGAATCATACAAATACTGAGACATACTTTACTAAATTTTATAATATGTTCTTGACTGCTTTCGATAAATGCTGCCCAATTAAATCGAAAGTCGTAAATAATTTTAAAAGCCGAAATCCTTGGAACACAGATAAAGTAAAGCAACTGCGAAAAGAAATGGAATTTTATTACCAACTATACCACCAGACAAATAATATGGATATTTATACACTGTATAAGACTATAAAGAAAGAATATAAAACCTTAGTACAATGCGAAGTTCGAAATTATAACACCAAGCGTATAGAGAACTCAAATAATAAATCCAAAGAACTTTGGAAAATCTTAAGTAAAAAAACTAAAGAAACTACAAATTTAAATAATAATTCAATACACTATATTTACGACAAAAATAATGAAAAAATATGTAGTCCACAAAATATACTAAACGCTATGAATGATTACTTCAGTAAAATTGGAAATAATGCAAGTGCTCCCAAATCAAATAATTATAATTTAAAACACACAAGTGCAGGTTCAATTTTTCTCCGCCCTGCTACACAAGTAGAAATACGAAAAATAATTTGCGACATAAAATTATCAAACACCAAAGACTTAGATGATCTAACACCCGCAGTAATAAAACATACAATGGACTACATAATAGAACCGTTAACAGTTGCTATTAATATGTCAATGGAAGAAGGTGTGTTTCCAACAATACTAAAAAATGGTAGAATCGTCCCCATCTACAAAAAAGGTTCTAAACACGAAATTGGAAATTACAGGCCAATATCTATTCTACCAGTGTTTTCTAAAATATTCGAAGCTGTGTTAAAGAATAGAATAGTAGATTACTTAGATCATAACAACACACTAAGTAATAAACAATTTGGTTTTACAAAGGGCATGACAACCACACACGCAATTTACAACCTCAGTGATTTCATTCTAAATAATTTGGATAACAATATTAAAGTTTTTTCAATATTTGTGGACCTCACAAAGGCTTTTGATTGTGTACCACATGAACTATTACTCCACAAATTATCCCTATACGGTCTAAGGGGAAACTGTTATAACTGGTTAGCATCGTATCTGCTTAGACGACAACATGTAACAACAGCATTTGTGAAAAATAATTTCTACAAATCTAAAGCCGCCTACCCAACGGCAGGTGTACCACAAGGAAGTATATTGGGACCCGTATTATTCCTATTATTTATTAATGACTTGCCGTTGTCAATAAATTCGCACATAACCATGTTTGCAGATGATACTACGATTAGCATAGCAGATCGATGCCTAACACAGTTGACCAAGGTGGCAAATGAAACACTATTGGAACTTGGAAAATGGCTTAAATATAATAACCTGTTGGCGAATACAACAAAAACACACATTATAAACTTTCGAGCACCAATGGGCCAAACAAACGTATATATGAATGGGGATCCAATTTCTGAGACGGACGAGACAAAATTTTTAGGAATAATTATTCAAAGCGACTTAAAATGGAATAGCCATATAGAACAAATATGCTCAAGAATAGCTAAATATGCATATTTGCTATATGCTACAAAACAAGACATACACGAAGAAGCAGCCCGTATAATGTACATGTCATATTGCCAGCCACAATTGACATATGGTATAATATTCTGGGCCTGTACAACTGAGAATAACATACAAAAGCTTTTTGTTATGCAAAAACGTCTCGTACGAGCTATCTGTAATCAAAAACCAAATACTAGTTGTCGTATGCTGTTCAAGAAACTGAAAATTATGCCGCTTATGAGCCTATATGTTTACGAAACTTTAAAATTTGTGAAACACAATCTAAACCTTTTTGATGGTCATGAAACGCATCATACATATAATATAAGATCAAAGAACCTAAAGCTTCCACAACACCATCATTCTTTTTACCATAACTCCTGCATTGTTCAAGCTATAAAACTCTACAATAAACTACCAGACAGTTTTAAAAATATCCCTATAATTTTTTTTAATAAACGGTTGAAGAAATTATTTGAAGAAAATAGTTTTTATACTGTTAGTGAATATATTAGTTTTTGTAATAATGTGTAAATATATTCATATCCAATTTTGTATTTTTACTTACGTTGACCGTACATTTTAAGTGAAATTACTATATATTTTATACCTTATTTACTGTGTTTGTATATTTTTATTCTATAATTGTATCTAGCATTAAGTTTTATATTTACATCACATTTTAATATGTTATTAGCACTAGTTCTATGTTTTAATTCATATATACCTATTATGTTAATTTTTAATTAATTCCATGTAAACTTGACCCACCCATTGAATGTATTTATCATTTGCACTGGAAATAAACTACTCTACTCTACTCTACTCTACATTTTTTCAAGATAGTCTGTAATCGATATTTGCGTAAATTCTAATTTGATCGCCGGTTGTTATTATTATTGGTTTTGCTCAAATAATTGACTTTCCTGTTAAGAGTTTAATGACATAATTTCTAGAGTAGATATAATAGAGATACTTATAGTACATACTAAGTTTGGGTAGATAAACAGATATTTTATATTTTTAATGTATGAAGCTTCTACTTCGACTTTGGTTTCGATAATGGCAAGATATTTTATACACTATTTTACTTGATTAGACAGTCATTTGGCTGTTACCAAATAAATATGGGACTTTTACTACGAAGGGTTATTTAGGAGGGGAGATGTAAACAATTTCTTTTCTGTACCTATACAGAAAATGTAATATAAAATTTAGTTTAAAATATTGTCTTAACTTCTAGTTTGCAATAAACTGCTGCTATATTAGACGGAGGTGTCACCATTTTTATAAATTATACTAATTCGATTTTACATGGGTATGTTACAACTTTGGTAACCTTTTGATTTTGCCTTTTTGTAATCGAAATTTATACAATGATAAGATCATCAAAATATATCTCCGTAGAATTCAAAAATGCTTCACACGCATCTGTGATGAAATTTGAGCTTAATAATTTGAAACTAAATAAAATGGAAAAATTTTAACGCCTACTTTATGAATAAATGAATTGTATTAACAGGAATATCTGAAAATGATAACCGTGTTATTCCAAGTCTTTTTTCACTAGTGCTGATAACGTAAAGGTAATAATAAATAATAATTATTTATAATATACCTATAATTTATTATACAGTTAATAACATTTTCATTTTAAATTTATATTTAAACTTTATCAGAATAAAACATTGTCGAAAATATCTAGAATGTCAATTTACTGGAAGTTTTTGCGTTGACATGTATCTTCTGGACATCGCACTGTGTTTATTCTGATTAACGAATTTTAGTTTTATCAGTCTGTAGTAACAATTCGTTGTCTTCGTTGTGCTCATAACATACGAATAGATCTTAACAGGTCAGTTATTGTTGTTGTACGAGAAAACAATAATTTATTGTCTGAAATTTCCCAATGTATTACTTTATATAAGAGGATGGTATACAGTATTACTTATTTCAGTTTCATTTACTACAATATTTTATACGTTTCATTTATTCGTTATCTATATATAAATCTGCTCCTAAATTAGTTTCTGATTATGACTATTTTTAAAATAACTTTCACCTTAATACAATCAACTTGAAATTATTAAATTATATTATTTTTTGAAATACCAAATTGAATATAAAATCTGTCTTTTTTAACACATTAAAAAACTTGATTTGAGTGCTTTAGAAAACAATTATTTTATTAATGAGAATAACCTATAATCTGTATCCATATTGAACACAAAAATTATGGATATTAAATAAGTTAATAGAAATAAAATTAATTATTTTATACTGTACTATAAATATATATTTTTTAAACTTTTTCAAACATTTTCTGTAACAAAAAAGAAATAAATTAAAAACGTAATTCATTTACCTAATTATAAGACGAAATTAATTCTGCGTAGGTTCCTTAATCAGGGCCCTTTTTTTCTGGAAGGAAGCCTAAAGATCAATATTTACACCGGCGAGCACTTCTATTGGGGTCAATGTAATATTTTCCATGATGATCTAATAATAATAGTAACTACATTAACGTTGTTCATTATAAACCATTAATATAATTTATAAGCGAACGTTACTTCCAAATAAACATTTAGAGTAAGAATTTCCGCTTGAAAATTGAAAAAGACAACAGGAATACTTCACTTTAATGTCTTTCTGGATAAAATCTAATTTCATCTCAATCGAATCGACTTCATTCCGTACCGACTTCCGTTGACAAATGTGCAGCATTGACCTACCCTATTTCCTATTGTTACGTCCGTATAGTTACTTAATCTTATAAATTTGCTGCTACATAAAACATTAATCAGAAAATCACCTCACATAAAATTGATGTGCGAAGGTTACGGCTCCACTCTCGTCTTTCACAGAACGTTATCAAACTTTGTAATAGGTGTTTTCATTAAAAAAGGGGGAGTAATTAATCTTGCGCCGAATAAATAAGTTTTTACGTTGTGGGGCCTTTTCATAATTTAGTTCGATTTCAACAAAGAATCTTTGTGAAAAGAAATTGAATGTTTACGCCCACGAAAACGTAATTAGGACCTGGCCGCTATTATAATGAAGTTTAAACACGCGTTATTACGAAACTAGACGACTACATTTTTTATGGGTTTTTAGTTTTGTAGGTGTGAGTGTTGTTATTTATTTTTATATGTATAGCAGAAAATAAAAAAAAAGTTTCATCACACACTCGTATATTCATTTGCCGGGGATTAAATAAGCGGTGTTGTTAGTCACTCAATGCCATTTAGTGAACGTAGAATTGTGGGATTTTGCTGGTTTTATAAAAATTGAGCATTTTCATTTAACGGATATGCAAATAAACGGAATAGCCGATATTGGTGAACAATCCATGCGAATTACATAAAAAAATTGTAGGTACTTTCAATGTAGGAAATATAATGAATGTGCATTATTTCATTTCATCGAATCATAATTTAGGAAGTATTTATGAGTATTCAAATATTAATAGGTATGTTTTAAGAGAGTCTATCTATCTCTTTCTGGGTTGATTTTTCCTAGTACTTATGGTGCAAATTAATTTGAGGATTTAATTATTTAAATCAATATTTCGTACGATTGTATAACTTTTTTCTCACTTAGTAATTTGATTGTATTGGCTATTAATTGTTGAAAGTTCATTTTAAATTCACTGTTAGGTGTTCTAACTAAAACCACAGTGTGGCGAAACAATTGTTGCGAAAAATAAAAGCATAATCTTTAAAAGTTTGTGTTTTAGTTACAACTAATAATTTCACTTGGGCTATTATAGCCATTTAGTCAAGACCGGTATGTAAATTAACTTAAACCTAAATACATTTTTGAATTAAATATATATTACTTAATATTAATTAATTTTTATATTAATTTTCTGTCGCATCATAAATTGGCATGAAGGAATTCGGTGATGATTCTTTTTGTGCGGTTTGGAAGACTGACAAAACCTTGAATACGACGTCCGAGCGCAGTGTAACAGTAAAGATTGCAAACTACGTTTTTACAACCTATTTGGGGTAACAGTGGCCCCGAGCACACTAAATTATGCTTAGCTGTTTGTGCAAAGAAAATTGTATCATTCATTACTTTTATGTCTATTTTATACGGCGACTGGAGCAGATGAAAGGGTTGCCTATTATATGTATAGAAGGAATACATTTACAAACATTTTACTTTCAAATAGATGATTAAATACCGTAAGAGGTATATTTCATATATTAATATGTTTGCTATTGTATTACTATTATGTTTTGTACTCTGCCTTTCATGTAGGAACTATTATTATTCTATTGTATATGAGGCAATTTTATTGTTCATATTTGAGCATTTAAAAAAGGCAAAAATTACTTAATAGTATTTAAAAATGTATACTGGGAAAAGTACTTAAATTATTAGTTATTAAGAGAACAGTTGTTATATTAAATACTACAATCATGTTATTAAGCTAAATAGTTTTACATTTTTTTTCTAACAGTCATACCAATATAGTTCTATATATTCTATAAAAATATTAGTGTATATAGTAGTGCCAATTGACTTAAAGCTTAGTTTGGTTAAGATTTTTTTTTAATTATGTTAATTATATTTTTAGTTCTAAATTTACTGAGATTATTTATAATAATTACGTCGAGAAACAGCGAAATTAGAAGGAATTAAATGGGGTGAACTAAAAAAGCTAATCAGAACTAAAAAAGAATAGAAAGAAATCTGAAAAAAAGTGCGAAATGAGGAAGAAACCTATTAAAATGCCATATTAATCCTATAAATAGAAGTAATTTATTTTATATATGTAAAAATGTACAGAGATACAAAGTAAATAGAACCTGGAATAAAAAAATATATTACTTCAAATACTCATTCGTTAATATAATTATTGTTTTCTAATAATTAAAACTTTTATTCTTTTATAATTTACTGATAAGCAAAGAGTTTTTATTGTTGCATATGTGCATTTTTTTTCATTAGTGATAAAACTTTAATAAAATAAATTAGCCACGTGTCGATGAAAATTAGTTAACCGCTTAAAACAAATACACTTGCGAAAATGTTTAAACGAGCGATGTTTAACTTTTAGTTTCGTCAATTAGCTCCGTAGGAAATTTGTGTTGGGTGAATTTATATTTTAGAACTTAGTTTGCAAGAAAAAAAAAACTGCGCCCTGAAATATGAAAGGCGGCCCTAATTGATACTGCGGCATATGTTTGAAGTACGAGTAGAAGGCATTCCTCGATTTATAACTTTCCCCAAGTTTCGCAGTCATGAATGGAATTACAAAATGTTTCTGGTTTAAAATTTTCCGTTCGAATAACGGACAAATCCGACGGACGTAAAGCGGCAAAAGTCTTTGTTCCAATTTTATAAAGAATACCAGTACAGTAACTATTTCAACGGACTGAAAGTAGTTGTGAATTTTATGCGCTTATCCGATTGTGTTCGAAAATACGTTTTATACTTTCAATGAAGGTTTCCATCTGTATTTTCAAAATTTTATTTAACGTTGGTAAGAGAAACAAATTGTATTTATTTGCATTTTAGAATAACTTTGCAGTAAATATGCACTCTTTACTTACTTCTGTGGTAATAAATTAATCCCTAATTCTGATTTGTTCTGGAGTCTTTCAGTTAATGATAGTTTTAATCTACACTTCATATATACATGTTTATATATTTTTATGATTAACGCAACGTAATCTATATTTTATTATTATAAAATATTTATAATTAGGAATAAAATTATTGACAGCAAAATAAATAATTTAAATTTCAAATTAAAATAAAACCTAAATAATAATTATTTGTGACAAAACAAGGCAGAAAGACCTCTGGTCGATAGCCTTTTGACGAACTAACTCACTAACACATCATCCATTATTCATTATTTAAATGTAAATATGTATAGTTTGTCAATAAAAATGTGTATATATAATTATTTGTTAGTGTAATCCTTTAAAATAATATCCATTGATTAATAACAATGCTGCCAATCAATTTAATATGAACCGTATTTACCTAGCAGATTTACATTAAATTGAAACAAATAATATTACGTTTATTTTACTTCAATCCTTGTTTATACTCTCAAAATATATAATGAAGCTTCCTAGTATGCTGAAAATATTTATCCGGTTCATACACTTTAAAATTTATAAATTTAAAACTGCAACAGTATATTACAACGTTCACACACACCCTGTTTATTATTTCTATTATTCCATTCCCTGCATTCAACAATAATCTCTTCTATGCAGAAAAAAGAGCTTGTGTAGGTGATATAAATTCCCCAATGTTCTGTTTTGTATTCGCTTCCGGTCGCGGTTTTATCGATATTTCTTTTTTGGAATTTTATCAGGCCAGACTATATTGTAGTCCTACCCCCACAATTCACCGAGTTTTTTTTTGTATTCTGTCGCGCAATATATTTCCCACCGTAATGAAATAATGGCCTCCGTCATATTCCGAATATATTTTTAAATCATTTCCACCGTGTCCGCATAATTTGGGAATTAATTTAATCCCCGGGATCCCGCGTGTTCGATTTTTGCCACACCGCCTGATTTTAAATTGCCAGTAAGGAGGCCATAAAAATCAAATGAGGGTAACCCCTTTATTAGAAAAATACCACCGTAAACTCGAATTCACGGTTTGGGCAATCAATAATTTCTTGGCAGTAATGCCGGCATGAATTTCAGGTTACATAAAGTATTTTCTCGTTAAATATTAATTCCGCTCGAAGTCACGTTTTAATTTAGTTAGTCGCCGAAAGCTTCCCAGGAATACCATTTTTCATGCGAGTGCGTTAAAATGGTATTTTAGTCGCATTAATTATTCAGATCGGCGTACACGCTTTTACCATTTTTGTGGTGGTGGAATATTCAATTAGGTATTCCCTATTCGCACAGAAGTCCATTTCAACGCACCAAAACTTTACATGTATGAATATAATTAACTGGAAATCATGAACGCATGAGTTTAAAGAACCTACATAATAAAACGTAAAATTCTACGTATATAATTAACTTAGGAATTTTAATTATTGCAATTAGAAAGTAGTGTAGTTTAAGAAATAGTATTTTATTTAAATATAATCAATAGTTTTAATGGTCATCCACCTAAAAATTAAACTGTAATAATGAAAGATTACCAGAATTATTATTTTTTTTGTAATAACTGCACTAAAAATATCTATGCACAAAATCCAATGGTTAATTAGAGATTAAAAAGTTTTACAATTTTTATCTTATAATATAAGAATCAATACACCATGTTTACTAGAAATTAGATATATTTTATTTTTGCATTATTTTTAGTGATATCCCGGCGAATCCACCAGAAGTGAAAAATACACTGTTTCAACAATTTCTATTGTTAGGCTAAAACAATAAGAGATAAAATAGATAATACTTCATTGAGATTAACGAAGAAGTTTGCTTCATCTGTGATATAATTCACCTTAAGTAAAACAACTATAAGCAAGTAAAATTAAATTTAACTTTTGTCTGTTTTAATACCAGATGTTAATTAAAAATTATATATTTTTTTATTGATAAAAGTCATCAGTCTTAATTTGCAACATTCATTATTTATAATTATGTGCAAACTCATTCGAAATGATACGTATTTTTATGGAATTTTTTTTTTTGTTCGCTTGCTAACGAAAAGTTACGCGCCGCGCCGTCGGATCACAATGGATTCAATTCAGATGAGACGTATTTTTCTCAATTAAATTCAGAGCCGGGTAACTGTAAATACACCCCGGTCCTGGGAAGTCATATTACGTGCTAATTGAAATATTACAATCAGACGAGTGACGCCGGAGCGGGACGAGTTTTATTAAGTGCCCTTCAAACTGTGGCAACAAAGAGAGACAGAGAGGAACGCAGGCCAATATGGACTTGATGTTTGCCATGCACTTAACTAGAAGGAATTTCAATTATGGAAGTGTAACTAGTCTAGATCCTTTGTCATAAAAAAAAACTATTCGATATTAATAATGTGCAAAGTAAAAAACATGGGTTGTTATGTCAATATTATTATTATTATATACAATTTCTAAAATAATACGTGAATTAGAAACAATGTATTTAATTATTTATAGTGTAGATATGTATAATAAATTTAATTTTCCTTAATATTATCCAAGAAGCAAAAATCTATCAAATATTCAGTTCGCATACCCGCATGGAAAATAGACTGCATATAGTAGGTGTTCCATCCAATTTCATAATATGACTGTGCATTAAAGCCGAGTCTAAACCCGCATACGTTTTTATTTTTGACGGAGCGTATCCCGTGCACCGAAAGGGCACAAAATTAAACAAAATAACTTTAGCGCCGGGGAGATTACATTTTAATCCGGGAAGATAAATTATCGGCTTACAGTTTCAGCAAGTAGACATTTTTCGTCCGGCATTATATATTATAGGATAACATTACAAAAAAAAAGTCGGCGGAGCGGAAGTCGGCCTTGTACTTTTTAAAAGGCCGATGCCGAGGAAAAGCAAATACTTTTTTCAAATAATATCGTTTAAAGTTAGATAATTCTCGGTCGATTCGTGCAAAAACAATAAGGTTTTAAGAAAATAACACCGAAAAGAAATTTTAGCGGAGTGACATTGCCAACAATCGCAGACAAATTACTTAAATTTAATGTAAAATATTTCTATATTAACAAACAAAAACAAACAAACTTTGTATTTTCATTGCTACCAAACAATAGGTCTGCTCCCTACAGACCTTTGCCAAATAATCAAATTTCTTTAAGTTAAAGAATTCAGATATTTTGATTTGATTCACTTTATATTAATCTAAATTTTCTTATCTAACTACCATCATATTGTATATAGGTATAATTCATGTATGCGATTCCCTATTTGATCTAACACACCTCTCTCTTGACGCTTAATTAACGCATTTCAATGTCATCATACATTGCTTATAGGTATGTAAATAGCAAATTCATTATTCTTTCCATCGTCTAGTTTAGTATGGTGGGATTTCAACTCTATTTTATCTCGTTCTTCATGTAAGCACACAATAGTTTCTTCTCCTCATTCCTCTTAGAACTGATCTTATCTTCATAAATTTTATAGTAGTATTAACATGTTCTGCATTCCTTACGTACTTTCACATTAACGCTATAGTTTTATACCATGTTCGCTTACGGTTTTACCTGCTGTAAGTTTTTCAAGTTACTACTTCAATTCTCCCATGCTTAAATCATTTTTTTAAATCTTTTTACGTCTCTTGTTAGTGTTTCTCAAAAATCATTTTAATTGAATACTTATATTTATCATCTTTAATCAAATTATTGGTGATCCATCCTCTAGTTAGCCTAATATCAGTTTCTAAACTCTCACTTGCTTATGCTTCTTATACCTAATTGTAATTTTTAAATCATTCCTGTTTTTTAACAAACGTTGTTAAACGGTAAACAATAAAATAAAAAACGACAGATTAATGCGTCAATAAATAACACTAATGAGTAAAATAAGAAAACGAGACGGAAGTGAGATAGACGTAGAGGAAATATTTTTAGAAGCAGTAAAAAAGTGTTGATATCACCTGAACAAAGGCAAATCGATAAAACAAGGTCGACAGAACAATTTGACATACAAGAACCGAGGACCATAACTGGTGAGAGTAACAGATACGAAATATACAAAGGAAATGAAGATATGGAGGAAATTAAAAACATGTTACAAGAAATTTTACACGAAATAAGAAAAAACACTCAGGAACTAAAATAGGAAATACAGGAAAGAAACAAAGAAAGAAATACGGTCAAAAGAAAAGAAATAAAAACGAGAAAAGAAACAAATGGAAGAACGATTGGAAAAACTAGAAGGAAAAATTGAAAAAGATTTTTCCTTCTAGTTTTTTCAATCTTTCTTTAAAAACATAATATATATCGAAGGAACTAGAAGTAGAAGCGAAAATTACCATGGCGTAAAAAATTAACAAGGGGAGAAAAGAAGAAACTTGAAATAAGAGACAAAAAAGAAGAAATAATGAAAGCATTGAGTATCAAATTGATGAACACCAAAATATACATAGGTAATAACATGACAGCGGAAGAACGAAGAATACAACGAGAAATTAGAAGAAACTAAAAAAGGCAACAAGCAAAGATGGATACAAAAAAACTTATACTAAATGGAAAGGATTACATCTGGACTCTCAAGGAAAATGGACTCATAAAGAACGGACAAAGTAGTGAATGGAATAAAAAATAAAAGAATAGGCTGGTACCCAGTTCATAAACTCACCTTGCAAAAAAACTATTAATGAAACATACGATTAAAAAAAAAAAACGAGGAAACCCAAGTAAATGAACAAAAACAAAAACAAAGAAAATAAACAAGATAAAGTAAATAACGATAAATCAGAGAATAGCAGCTATAGAACGTGGAAAATAGGAACATGGAATTCCGGAGCAATAAATGGAAAAGAAAAAGAACTCGAAGGAGAATTTGAAGAGATGGGTTTGGAAATCCTAGCAATAACGAAGACAAAGAAAAAAGGCAATAGAAATAATTAATTAGACAATTAATTAGAGTCTGATACATATTTTACAAATACTTGGAGCACAAAATATACAATTGGGAAACATAATTAGAACGACTATTAAAGATAGAAATACGAGAGAAGTCAAAAAACAAGAACAAAATAAAAACAATAATCATGCCATATGAACCCAACGAAGATGAAAAAGGAGACGAAACTGATTAATTTTGGACCTAATTAAGATGATTAAGTTAGTCCTAGTAACCTTAGAAGCAAAAGGAAAAACATATATATCACTGAAGATCTTAATACAAAAGGAGGAATTAAAGACAAAGAAAGCAATAGGACAATAGGGAGAAAGCACTTTAAACAACATTGGAAAATGGTTGCTAGATTACTGCATAATGAACAACCTGATAATTAATAACAACGAACACATTTTTTAAGACAAGAACATACAAGAGAAGTCCATCATCGACTATGTAATTATAGAAGTAGGAAACATGGAGAAGGTACTAGATACAAAAGTAATGAAGGGTTCGGAAATATGAAGGGACAACATTGTTATAAGCAGAATGAGGGAGAAAACAGAAAGGAATCAAACAAGACAAACAGCGTAACGAAACAAAGAGGTGAACACAAAAATAAGAACGTACAAACTAAGAGACAACAAAACAGCAGAAAACAGAAAAATATAAAGAGGCATTCGAAATGAGTATAGAAAAAATAAGAATGAACTATAAAAAAAAGAATCTATTACAAATGTATGCACTGTGTAAACAAGCAACTCTAGAAGCAACAAGAAAAGTTTATAGAGTAATCAGGGTAATCAAGAGAAATAAAACAGCAAAGTGGATGGAAGAGATAAGAGAGCAAATAAAATAAAAGAAGTTAGCATGGAAAAATTATATAGGCAACAGGACAACTGAAAATGATGTCAAATATAACATTTAAAGGGGAATAACGAAATAACTAGTAACAGCGGCAAAGAAGAAACAATAGGAGGACTTTTTGGAAAAACTAGAACAAGATAGCAAGGGAAATCAGAAATTGTTCTACAAAGCAATGCAGACATTAAGGGGAATTAAAGCTTAAAGGACACTATATTAAGATATATTAAGACACTATAAAAGATGGTTCGCAGAGGAAAGAATCATGAAGAGATGGAAAGAATATTTCCAGGAGCTATTATAGGGAGAGAACAACTTAAAAGGAAATTATGAAAATTTAGAAAATGTAGATTAAAGTTGTAAACAATTGTTTCGCAAATTTATTGCTTCTTCAGGTGAATGAAAGTTTACAATAAAATTAGAAAAAAACTTAGAACTATATATATACACATTAACACTATTGGCACTATGGAGGGGTAAATATTTTAAGTTGTGGGGAGTTTGAAAGTTCAATTTGTTCGTTTAGCAGGAGGCCCGTTTTTTCGAATCTGTTGATTTCCAGGTTTTCGAGTAGATTTAATGTTCTCCCTTTCTTCTCTGTATGGAGATTCTGGAAATCCTGGTTAAAGGTGTGGTTTTCGGATAGTAGATGATTTGCATAAGTTGAGGTGTTCTTTTTTTTCCCATGCACTTTTGTGTTCTGCAATCCTTTCTTCAAAGGCTCGTCCTGTTTGTCCAATATATGTTTTAGGGCAGTCATTGCATGTTAGCGTATACACTCCACAACTATCGAGTTTGTTCATTTTAACTTTGTTATTTTTAATAATTTTTCCAAGGCTACTGTTTGTTTTAAATGCTATTTTAATATCTATTTTTTTCATTTAATTACTGATTCTAGTAGTTAAATGTCCATTAAAAGTTAAAGAAGTATAATTATAATTTTTTTTAGAGAATTGTTTGAGAAATAAGTAATTGTGGAGGCTTTCACTTCGTGATACATTTTGATAAATTCAAAATAAATAAACAATTGTCGAAACTATAGTTACAAGTGTAAATAAAAAGTGATACCAACAAAGTTAATTGTTTATTTATTTTGAATTGTTTGAGAGACTAATTAGCTTTTTATAATCTGGTTTTCTTTATTTTTGACTAGTTTTTCAATAATTGGTTTTTGGAATTCATTATTTTCAGCTATTGTATAAATAATGTTTAATTCTTTATTAAAATTAGTGCTGTCCATCGGTATTGAAAATAATCTATGAATCATTGATCTGTATGCTGCTAATTTATGTTGTAAGGGGTGGAATGATTTATTATTTATTGTGCAGTCAATTTGTGTCGGTTTATGGTAAATAGAAAAACTGTGTTTATTCATCTTATTTCGGATTCTTAAATCAAGAAAGTTTATTGATTTATCCACTTCTATTTCGACTGTAAATTTTATATTTTTATGAATTTTATTAAGGTCTTTTAAAAATGTATGTAGTACGTCATCTACATACCTCCACCAGTAGATGCAATTACGAAATTGGCTTAGTTTGTATATTTTTCCTTCGAGGTAGTCCATGAATATTTCAGCCAATAAAATATTGTATTATTAAATTGTAAATAGTTTTGTGAAATGTAAATACCTAAAAGTTTTTCAACACCTCAAAGCCATTTCTATCAACCAATTTTAAAGAGCTAATGGGCATAATAGGAAAAACTAAAAACAGAAAAACTGCAGAACAAGACCTGATAACAGGGGCAATGATAAAAAAGCATACGGAAAAGGGAACAAAGAAAATCTACAACAAAATATGAGAAGTACAGCATATACCCAAAGACTAGCAGATGGCGCTAATTGTACCAATGCACAAAAAGGAGACAGAAAAAATTGTGAAAACTATAGAAGTATAACATTACTATACACTAACATGAAATACTACAACATATATTAGAATTAGACAATCGAATGAGAGCAGTAACGTAGAAGACTCTAAAAGAAGCACAAGGTGGATTCAGAATAGTAATGAGTATCCAGGACTACATATTCATTGTACGACAACTGACACAAAAGGTGCTACAGAATAAAAGAAGAGTATACCTAGATTTTATTGACCTAGAGATAGCCTTCGATTAAATACAAAAAAAAATATATGGGAGACATTAACCAAAAAAGTAGTGGATGGAAAAACATTTAAGATAATTAAGGAAATCTACAAGAAAAATACAAACGCGGTACGTTTATAAAAAAGGTAGACTACGACAAGGAGAAAGATAAGTCCGGGATTGATTATAATATACATGGACGAAATAATAAAAAAATGCAATATACTAGGCAAAGGTATAACAACAGGGTACAAAAATCTCAAAAAAGTGACAGTGTGAGTGTGAAGGTGTATTTAAATAAATAAATAAATAAACTTTATTAACGGTAATCACCTTTACAATAAAAAAAATACAAAAATAATACTTATGTGTACGTTATATAAGCTAAATAATAAACTAAATTATAAATTAACCAAATTAGAATAAAAACTACTGAATGATGGATTAAATAAGTCAAAGCATGGATATACAAACGAAATATTAAAATATCTCGTGCAGTTGTTAATGATAATAATTAATATTGAGAGTAATAAATCTCTATGAGCATTACTGCACTAATGTTTTACATAATAATGTAAAAACTCCAGCTAACAGTTAAAACAACTACTCCCCGTACTAAAGCACCGCCAGGCATTGAATGATATAACTGTTAGCTGTCGTTACATGTCTAAAATTATATTTAGCACTATGTAACAATTTTGTGGTGTTATCGTTTCTTAACCGCGTCTCGAAAAATGTTATGTAAGACAATCTGCAGACACGTGTTTCGCTGTATCACAGCTCATCAGTGCAGCTATGTCGTAATTACGTGCGTCCTTCCAGTTGGAAGGCC